>JAOXYF010000027.1:6720715-6730715 GCA_028565775.1 Sternarchorhynchus goeldii | reverse complement strand
GGTGGTGAGGGTGGTTATGGTGAGGAGGAGGATGATGATGATGATGTGGTGGTAAGTTGTAGTGATAAGAAGTGAGTAAGAGCTCCTTTGGATAAGAATTTGGTCTAAACTCCTTACCTCATATCCCCTCTCCCATTAGCTGCTTAACCCTAACCCTGACGTAATCCTAACCATAACATAATCCTGATCCTAACCTTAATCCTAACCCTAGCATTAACCATGGGTGCCTTACATCAAACTACCTCACACTAGCTGACTAAAATTACCAAATAAAGACAAATGGTTCAATCTCCTCTAGATGGACCTACCAGGAGTTCTTTAGCCGCTACCGGGTTCTGATGAAACAGAAAGATGTCCAGTCAGATAAGAAGATGACCTGCAAGAATGTTCTGGAGAAGCTGGTGCAGGTAGGAGCATTCCTATGTGTGTGCGCTGGAGCTCCCTTCAGATTAACGTGACTTTTAACAAAAAATAGGAATGTTAGATGAGATAGGAGATGTTTAGATGAGATAGGAGATGTTGTTTGATGAGATAGGAGATGGACGTTAGATGATGAGATGATCATGGTACTAAAGGAAAAGTTCTCCAGCCATGAGAGAGCCTTCCCCAGTGCACCTATCCTCCGCAATGCCTTCTTCATCATCATCTTCACCTTCATTTTCTCTCCAGGATCCAGACAAGTACCAGTTTGGCAAGACCAAGATCTTCTTCCGGGCGGGGCAGGTGGCGTACCTCGAGAAGCTCCGTGCGGATAAACTGCGTGCTGCCTGCATCCGCATCCAGAAGACCATCCGCTGCTGGCTGGCTCGCAAGAAGTACCTGCGTATGAAGAGAGCAGCTATCACCATCCAGAGACACGTGAGGGGATACCAGGCCCGCTGGTGAGAGTCGGACACACACACACACACACATACACACACTCACTCACCAGTCATCAGTTCATGATCCTCAGGTGCAGAAGCATCGTTATGGTGTCACACTGGGCTTCAGTGATCACAGTGTGAAAAAAAGAAAAAACGCAGATCTTAACTTGCTTAACTTGTATTTTAGTTTTGGAAAACGATAATGATGTGTAGGATAAATATGGGAACATTTAATGGCTGCAATCAGTGTAAAACGTGACAAAGAAACAAGATTTGTTGAGCACTTTTACAATTTTTGAAATTGCAAATGAGCCTCTTGGGTGCAGTGGCTTGTCTTGAGGCGGGTATTGCGTGTGGTGAGTGGCGGGTGTCGGGGGTTAATTCCGCCCCCCTGTTTCCTGCGTCCAGCTTGGCCAAGTTCCTGCGCCGGACGAGAGCTGCCATCATCATCCAGAAGTACCAGCGCATGTATGTGCAGAGAACACGTTACCAGCGCATGCAGGCGGCCGCGCTCGCCATGCAGTGCATCCTCCGAGCATACATGGCCAGACAGCAGTACAAGATGGTACGCGCACACACATGTACACGCACAAACGCGAACACACACACGCATGGATACACGCACTGGGGCTCAGCGCTGGGCACAGAAAGGCTTCAGGATCTGTACAGAACACTGTGGAGCAGAGATCCAGCTACTTATGGAGTCAGTTTGGCAGTGGCGATAGTCATTTGACCACAGAGTTGCACAGGATGTTTTAACATGGGGACTACCCTCCCTCTCTCTCTCTCTCCTCGTCTCTCTCTCTCTCCTCGTCTCTCTCTCTCTCTTCCTCTCTCACACACTCTCTTCCTCTCTCACACACTCTCTTCCTCTCTCACACACACTCTCCCTCTCTCTCTCCCTCTCTCACACACTGTCTCTCTCACACACTGTCTCTCTCTCTCTCTCACACACTCTCTCCCTCGCTCACACTCTTGAACTCAGTAAGAGCAGTAAGAGATGTGTAATATTTGTAGGATAAAAACGCAAAAGGTGGGACAATGTGTAGAAAAATATTTCAGGGAAGTTTAGTTTGATCTTTGTTTTTTTCCTTTACTTCGCTCTCACCTTTCTTGTGTGTGTGTTGTCGTGCGCCTTTGTGCATGTGCGCGCACGTGTGTGTGTGTGTCTCACGTGCATGTCACGTGTGTTGCGTGCTTCTCCCTGCAGCTCCTGCGGGAGCACAAGGCTGTGGTTATCCAGAAGATGGTGCGTGGCTGGCTGGCGCGGCAGTGGTTCAAGCGCTGCCTGGAGGCGGTGGTTTATCTGCAGTGCTGTGTGCGCCGCATGCACGCCCGCCGCCAGCTGAAGAAGCTGAAGATCGAGGCTCGCTCCGTCGAGCACTACAAGAAGCTCAACATCGGCATGGAGAACAAGATCATGCAGCTGCAGCGGCGCATCGACGAGCAGGTGCCGTTAGCAACCGCACGGGAGCCCGGCCCCGCCCCCCTCTGTTCGAAATGGCCTATACTGTAGGCTGGATACTGCACAGTACATACTGGATACTGCATAGTACATACTGGATACTGCACAGTACATACTGGATACTGCACAGTACATACTGGATACTGCATAGTACATACTGGATACTGCATATCCTGGGGGGGGGGGACCCTGACACCTGCCTCCCTCCCCCTGAGGTCTCTTGTGTCCCTTCCCATTGACGTCTGTATTCCTCCCCGTTGCAGAACAAGGAGAACCGTACTCTAAGCGAGCGGCTGAATGGCGTGGAGAGCGCCCACGCTGCCGAGGGAGAGCGCATGCGGCGAGAGCTGACGCGTCTCCGTGGCGCCGAGGACGAGGCCAAGAACAGCGCCAACCGGGTGACCACCCTCCAGGAGGAGCTGGAGCGTCTCCGAGTGGAGCTGCAGAGCACACGGAAGGAGAAGAAGGCCATCGAGGACTGGGCACAGACGTATCAGGACGAGATGGAGCAGGTGGGGGTGGATTTGTGTGAGCGGAGGAGGGGTTGGTTATATGAAAGCACATGTGACTTTAGCTCTCTACCTTTTCATCTGTCACCTTTCTGCGTTGGGATCCAGTGTGGGGAGATACCAGTACACTTTAACAGGTGAAAGAGATTAGAGACGCGTTAACAGTTCTGTGGTACTATCTTATAAAATACTTCTTATTAAATGTCCATCATGGTTTGGTTAAGGAATTAATTATATATAGTCACTGTTCTAAGGTGTAAATATATTCTAGACAAACACTTAAACATTCCTAATATATACCCAAAGGTGTATACAGCTTGATGAAACATTGAACTTTAGCATTGTGAACTCCTTTTAAGTGTGTGTGTGTGTGTGTGTGTGTGTGTGTGTGTGTGTGTGTGTGTGTGTGTGTGCCACAGATGATATCCGAACTGAAGGAGCAGAACCACCTGCTGAAGAGCGAGAAAAACGACCTGAATCGGCTGATTCAGGAACAGGGCCAGCAGTGGACAGGTGGAGCAACTCTCAACCAAGCGACACATGAAAACCTGTGTGCCACCACACAGCACAATCACAGCACAATCACAGCACAATCACAGCACAATCACAGCTCAGTCCCAGCTCAGTCCCAGCTCAGTCCCAGCTCAATCAGAGCACAATCAGCAGGGGACAGATGCTCCAAACCTTCCCCTGTAATCTCATCACGCTCCTCATTGTACTACTGACACTCTCGCCACTGTACTACTGACAGTAAAAGTATGTACAGTTGGGGTTTGTGTAAGTGTATGTTTCAAGATAAAAGGTGTGTACTTAAACTGGTGTGTGTGTGTGTTGTTTAGAGAAAATGCAGAGAGCTCTGAAGGAGGAGACAGCTCAGCTGGAGAGCGATCTAAACGAGGAGCGGTCACGCTATCAGAACCTCCTCACAGAGCACCTCCGCCTGGAGGAGAAATACGACGACCTGAAAGAAGAGATGACTCTTACCATGGTACACACACACACACACACACACACACACTCTTACCATGGTATGTAAACACACACATACTTACACACACTTACCATGGTACACACACGCACTCTTACCATGGCGCACACACACACTCTTACCATGGTACACATACACTCTCTCTCTCCCCACCTCTCCATCTGTCTCTATCTCTATCTCTCTCTCTCTCTCTCTCTCTCCCCACCTCTCCATCTCTCTACCTCATTTTCTCCGTTTTTCTCTCCCCACCTCTCTTTCAGAATGTTCCCAAGCCAGGCCACAGGCGAACAGACTCCGCCCACAGCAGCAACGAATCCGAATACACGTACAACTCTGAGATCTGTGAGAGTGAGGAGGGATCCCGTGGAACGGAGGTGGGTCACGGATGTAAACGATGCATTAAACACTATGTCAAATTCACCATCACCTGGCTGTGTTCTGTTGAAGCCATGGAAACAGTGGACTGAAATGTGAGGTGAATGAGTGTTGTAACTGTCTACATGGCGCCCCCTACAGGACATAACCAAGGGAGCGCTGGACATGGCTCTGGTTCTGAAGCTGCAGAAGAGAGTGTCGGAGCTGGAACAGGAAAAGCAGAGTCTCCAGCACGAGCTCGACCGCCGAGAGGAACAGTTTCAGCGGGCCAGAGCCCGAGTGTGTACACACAACAGCATGCACAGTAACACACACACACACACACACACACACACATACATGCACACACACATGCAGATTCATGCTGAAGCCACACACACTGCTGAGCACCAGCTCCTGTAATCACTCCTTCCTCATCCTCAGGATTATGAAGAACATAAGAAAGCTCGCAGTGCTGAACTGGAGTACGAGTCTCTCAAGGTAAAGCACACCACACACACACACACACACACACACACACACACACTCGTGCACAAACACACACCTGAAGCTTATTAAACCCCCCGCCATCAGCGTCAGGAGCTCGAGTCTGAGAATAAGAAGTTGCGGAGGGACCTGGGTGAGATGCGGCAGGCCCTGACGGGCGGTGTGGGTGCGGACACCGCTGCTCCAGGATCGCCCGCCTACAAGGTGCTCCTGGACCAGCTCAACGCCTCCACCGAGGAGCTGGAGGTCCGCAAGGAGGAGGTGCTCATCCTCCGCTCGCAGCTCGTCAGTCAGAAGGAAGCCATGCAACACAAGGTCAGAGGTCACACAAGGTCGTGCAAGGTCAGATGCCACCACTGGCCTTCAGAGACGCTTCACTTAGGAATGCTAAATCAGAGAACCGTTTGCTTCAGAGACGCTTCACTTAGGAATGCTAAATCAGAGAACCGTTTGCTTCAGCTGGCAGTATTTAATGCTGGCAGTTTTAGGGCGGAAAAAATCCTTTTTTATAATGATTATAACATCTTTCTGATATTGCCTTCTGTTTGAAGATATTTTTCTGATGGATATAAACACATTAATAGGATAAAAGTTTTTTTTGTTGATCGTGTCTCTAATTTTCTCACTTTGTGTTTCTCCTTGCTCTCACTAAAGGATGAGAAGGTACTGCTGCAGTGTGCTTCAGCTCTTTTAGGAGAGTCCTTTAGTAGAAGTGTGGCAGTGTGAGCTGATGTGGTTAAAGCAAACAACTCGGTTAAGCTTATATGGTTAGGGTTATGGTTAGAGTTATATGGTTATGGTTGGGGTTATAGGGTTAGGGTTATATTGTTGGGGTTATAAGGTTGGGGTTATAGAGTAAGGGTTATATTGTTGGGGTTATAGGGTTGGGATTATAGAGTTAGGGTTATATTGTTGGGGTATAGGGTTGGGGTTATAGAGTTAGGGTTATATTGTTGGGGTTATAGGGTTGGGGTTATAGAGTTAGGGTTATATTGTTGGGGTATAGGGTTGGGGTTATAGGGTTAGGGTTATATTGTTGGGGTTATATGTCAGCTGATGATTCTGTAGCATGTCACAGTGTGTGATGACATCTTTACTAATTAACAAATTACAGTGCACTAAAATTCATGGATTGAAGAATGAATTAAATTTGCTTATGCAGTGGTTATCATGTGTGCGTGTGTGTGCATGTGTGTCTGTCTGTGTGTGTGTCTGTGCATGCACTCACATGCAGGAAACCATGACTGACTCGTTGCACTATGTGGAAGATGTGCAAAAGCTCACCGATGCTAAAGAGCTCTCTCAGGCTTACATGGGCCTTAAGGACACCAACAGGTACACAATATACACACACACACAAACTCATTCACACACACACACACACACATACACTCATACACTCATTGCTACACACACATACACTCACTGCCCCACACACACACACATACACTCATACACTCATTGCTACACACACATACACTCACTGCCCCACACACACACACACACACACACACACTCACTGCCACATACACACAGCTAAACATCTATATTCTCATACTGTTGTTTTTTGTCTATTAAAATTCACCTAAGATGCAGTTCAATGATACTCTTGTCCTAAACATCTCTTTTATTCTGGTGCACACACACACAAACACACCTTCACACTGTAAATGAACATGTCTGCTCTTCCACCCAACTCCAGTAGGAGGGCACTGCTAGATGTTTGTTTCCTCCTGCATTGAGATACACAGTGGTACAACAATGTTATAGAGCAACTTCTCTTGAGGAATGAGTAAATGTGTGTGTTTGTACAGTTGTGTATGGCTGCGTACTCGTGTGTGTGTGTGTGTGTGTGTGCGTGCGTGTGTGTGCGTGTGTTCCATTTGTGTGAGAATGGGTGTGTGTACGTCTGCATGGTTGCATACGCAGGCGTGTGTGTGTGTGTATGAATGTGTGTGTGTGTACATGTGCACGTGTGTGTATGGCTGCATAGACGTGTGTGTGCGTGCGCGTGTGTGCGTGCGCGTGTGTGCGTGCGCGTGTGTGTGTGTGTGTGTGTGCATGAGGATTTTCATGTGTATCTCTGTGTTGCGTAGATCCCCCAGGTTTCTGCGCAAGCCGTTCGCAGTGAATGAGCTGGTGAATAGGCTGAGGTAACACACACCCACGGAGAGAAAGAGAGAGAGAGTGTGTGGGAGAGAGTGAGTGTGTGTGTGTGTATCAAAGTTTGAGAGAGAGCAAGAGAGAGCGAGAGTGAGTGTGTCGGAGAGAGAGTGAGTGTGTGTGTCGGGGAGAGAGAGAGAGTGAGAGTGAGTGTGTGTGTCGGAGAGAGAGAGAGTGAGCATCATGGTGCATGGACATGCTGTTCCTGTCTGATTTATTACTGATACTGAGTTTAGAGCAATAGTGAGTTTAGAGTAATAGTGAGGCTGGAGTAGCAGTGGGTTTAGAGTAATAGTGGGGCTGGAGTAGCAGTGGGTTTAGAGTAATAGTGGGGCTGGAGTAGCAGTGGGTTTAGAGTAATAATGGGGTTGGAGTAGCAGTGGGGTTGGAGTAGCAGTGGGTTTAGAGTAGTGGGTTTAGAGTAATAGCGGGGTTGGAGTAGTGGTGGGTTTAGAGTAATAGCGGGGTTGGAGTAGTGGTGGGTTTAGAGTAATAATGGGGTTGGAGTAGTGGTGGGTTTAGAGTAATAATGGGGTTGGAGTAGTAGTGGGTTTAGAGTAATAATGGGGTTGGAGTAGTAGTGGGTTTAGAGTAATGGGGTTGGAGTAGTAGTGGGTTTAGAGTAATGGGGTTGGAGTAGTAGTGGGGTTGGAGTAGTGGTGGGTTTAGAGTAATAGTGGGGTTGGAGTAGTGGTGGGTTTAGAGTAATAGTGGGGTTGGAGTAGTGGTGGGTTTAGAGTAATAATGGGGTTGGAGTAATAGTGGGGTTGGAGTAGTGGTGGGTTTGGTTTAGTTTGGTCTGAAGCTCTGCACTAACCTGCATGAGGGCCTTCATTGCTCTCACTAACACTTGTGTGAACATCAACATAGCAGCGTTGTTGATCAGATTCCCAGTGGTCTCCCCTTTTCTACCACAGGCAAAGGACGTTTACATGCCGTTATCACAAAGAGCTTTGCACAAGCATAGAAGACTTAAATAATAAAGCTTAATACATCTTCAGTACATCCAGAGATACCTCACCTCAGTACATCCAGAGATACCTCACCTCAGGAATGGCCTTTCACAAAAGAAAAGGTCTAAGCAGACAGTGATTGGCAGAGAGATCTGGGTTCAGGTCACACCCACAGGATTTAAAAAGGGGGTGGGGCTAAACTGCAGAAGCAGGGCAGGCCACAACTAAACTCAGCATGCATACATGTGTAGATCTGGGCATGTGTGCTAGCGTGTGTGTATTCATGCGTGTGCATACACGGGTGTGCTTGTACTGTGTGTGTGTGTGTGTGTGTGTGTGTGTGTGTGTGCGCGCTGAGGGGGAGTGTAGGCTTTCACGTTTGTGTGCTGGTCCGTTTTCTGAGCTCTCAGCTGCAGGGCTTTGATTGGTTGTGTCTGCTAATGGGCGTTTGGCCAGCAGGAGCGTTAACCAAGCGCAGCTGTGCAGGACGGTCTGTAGGGGGCGCTCGGCGTCAGCGGGGATGTGAGGTTGCATTTACACTGGAGCTCTTCCACTGTGTTCATGTTGTGTGTGGTTACGTTTACATTTATCTGTGTTCTGTGTCTCGGCCTCAGTTTTGCTCCATCTGTCTTTTTTGATTGTTTGTTTGGTTCATGTTGACCTCTGTTGATCATTAATCTCCATGCTGATTCCACATTGTGTTCTCCTCTCTCCATCCCCCCTCCCCCCACCCCCTCAATTCCTGACTGCTCCTGTCCTGTCAGAGCCCCCATTCCTGATATGCGTAAGATCAATGAGGATGGAGAGCTGTGGCTGGTGTATGAGGGCTTAAAGGAGACCAACAGGTTAAGTGTGTGTGTGGGGGGGGAGGGTGCATGTGTGAGTGTGTGTGTGTGTGTGTGTGTGTGTGTGTGTATCTTTGGGTAGGGGTGTGAGTGTGTGTGTGTGTGTGTGTGTGTATTATCTTTGGGTAGGTGGGTGTGTGTGTGTGTTTTATCTTTGGGTAGGGGTGTGTGTGTGTGTGTGTGTGTGTGTGTGTGTGTGTTTTATCTTTGGGTAAGGGTGTGTGTGTATTTTATCTTTGGGTAAGGGTGTGTGTGTGTTTTATCTTTGGGCAGAGGTGTGTGCGTGTGTGTTATGTGCTTCCTTTGCTCCATCTTTTCTATCATTTCTGACATTAATCTTTGTTTATTTCCATTAAACATTCAATCCCATGAGAGTCACACACAGAGATACAAACACACACCCATAAACACATGCAGCTAACTAACTCTTACTAACACAAGTTCCCTCTGGGCTGTGTGTGTGTCAGCTTCATGCAGAGGCTACGTCAGAAATAGCTGCTCCTCTAGATGTGTGCAGTCTGATAACACGCTCACCGACTCTCCCTGACTCGACTCGGAGGCTCCTGCTGGTCTCCAGGAGGCACTCCGTCAGGCTCTGTTGTGGCTTCGCTCCTCTGCCTCTGGGTCCTGCTGTCATGTGGAGGGCCAGCTTCGTGGTTCGGGCAGGGCCCACACAGTGGACGTTCTTCCCCGCTAAAGCTGCATGCCTGCTGGGCTTTTAGGGCAGAGCAGGTCCCCAGGGGGGTGCTGTGTGGGCTCCCAGCATGGCTGCTCTCCAGAACCACGCGCCAGATCAGGCTACGGACGCCCAGCACCGCCAGATCTGGGTCTGAGCGAAGGCCCGCTGTTGCTCGCTACATCCCACGGAGAAAAAGGTCTTCAAATTAAGCCTCTTTCCTTCCCTCTCTCTCTTCTGCGCTCCTCGGCGTCCCCTGCTCTCTGCCTCCCCCTGCAGGCTGCTGGAGGCGCAGCTACAAGCGCAGCGGCGCTCCCACGAGGCGGAGCTGGAGTCTGTGCGGTCGGAGCTGCAGGCTGTGAAGGAGGAGAACCACCGACAGCAACAGCTATTGGCGCAGAACCTGCAGCTCCCACCGGAGGCACGAATTGAGGCCAGCCTGCAGCACGAGATCACCCGCCTCACCAACGAGAACCTGGTACTACACCCACACCTACACCCCCCCTCACCAACGAGAACCTGGTACTACACCCACACCTACACCCCCCCTCACCAACGAGAACCTGGTACTACACCCACGCCTACACCCCCCCTCACCAACGAGAACCTGGTACTACACCCACACCTACACCCCACCTCACCAACGAGAACCTGGTACTACACCCACACCTACACCC
>JAOXYF010000027.1:6705229-6717534 GCA_028565775.1 Sternarchorhynchus goeldii | reverse complement strand
CTAGAAACTGTATCAATTGTGTAAAAGTCTCTGTGGTCCAATAAAGCGTGTTTGTGTCCGTGTGCGTGCCCGTGTGTGTGTGTGTGTGTGTGTGTGTGTGTGTGTGTGTGTGTGTGTGCGGTGCAGGTATAACGTGAGTCAGCTGGAGGAGTGGCTGAGAGATAAGAATCTGATGGTGTGTGGTGCCAAGGAGACGCTGGAGCCTCTGATCCAGGCCGCCCAGCTGCTGCAGGTGAAGAAGAAAACAGATGAAGATGCGGAGGCCATCTGCTCTATGTGCAGCGCACTGACCACTGCTCAGGTAAGACGCTCTCACACACACACACACCTACAGCGTGCTTAACTACAGGCTGCAAATACACTGAAGAGCTTCTCCCCCCTCCTGCTCTCTCCCCTTCCAGATTGTGAAGGTGCTGAACCTGTACACACCAGTCAATGCATTTGAGGAGAGAGTGTCAGTGACATTCATAAGAACCATACAGGTGAGACACCACACACACACACACACCATGTGTGTGTGCATCTTTGTTCTCTCTATCGTGTTTGTGTGTGTGTGCCATTTTTGTATGTGTGTCTCTCTCTCTCTGTCTGTCTCTTATCAGAATCGTCTGCGTGATCGTAAGGAGTCTCCACAACTCCTGCTGGACACCAAAATTATCTACCCGGTGACCTTCCCCTTCAACCCATCCTCCCTGGCCCTAGAAACCATTCAGATCCCCAGCAGCCTCAACCTGAGCTTCCTCACTCGCGTGTAGACCTGTTTATCAAGCCACCTCCACCAATCACATCAAGTACCAGAAGAAAAAAGAAAAAAAAACCCCCACAAATATTACTTCAAAGAGAATGAAGAGGCTTCGTGTCATGTGGCGGATCTGTGGAGAACTGCTCCTGCTCGTACACAGCCCTCTGTTCTGGATGCTTAAATGCTCGCAGATGGCAGGGATGTGTTTGGGTGGGGGTTGGGTGGTGTTTGGGTGGGGGTTGGGTGGTGTGCGATGCATAAGCTCACAGAGAGGGATGTGCAGTAGCAGGAGAGAGCCCTCCCTCCCTCCCTCCGTTTCCATCCACAACTGCATTTTTTTTTAGATCTCTGCTAATCACTGTACTGTTTTTCATTACTGCTCCACACATTTCTCCATAATTTTATAAGACTATGTGTCATGCTAGATTATTTTATTTCTTGCTCTAACCCATCCTCTAATTTAGATCCAGCTGAACACTAATTAAAACACATTTCTGACTATCGTGGATTCTGGGTAACCCAGTCCAAATCATCAGGATACTGAAACAACGTATAACTCTAATCTTCTATTTATGTCCTTAGCAGGTATCATATAAATAATGTAGAATATTTTGAAAGGCACTACACTAAATTTATTTGCTGTAGGTGTTTGTTTTTGTGTGTTTGATTTTGTTCGTAGGCTGTGTGGAGAGTGCAAGTAGTTTAGTTTTATGTAGGTAGCTGTGTCTCTCGTGCTTAATGATATGCACACCTGCACCATTTCCCAGGCAATGACGTCCTCTGTCTTGAATCCTCCATGTGTCCTGCTCCAGCAGGTGAACGCAGGACGTGCGTGCTTTAGTCCAGATGATGCATGGCCGCAGACGTGCATCGTTTTTATAAATCCAAATAGCACCTGCTCTCACTGTCTTCACAAACGTCTGCAGCCTTTTAGATAGTCTCGAGTTTTGCTAGAATGTTCTCCGTCCGTCTTAAGCCTTAAGCTCCAGACTGACCCTGTCCACCACACACAAACACACACACACACACACACACACACACACACGCACACACCAGCAAACCCACACCCGGCGCTGGTGTGACAAAAGTCTCTAGAACGTTCTTCCCCATTTCACACTGGGTGATTGATCTTCTCAGTCATCACTGGTGTTTCTTGTGTTTGTTCTTAGTTTGTTTGGGATTAGGTAAAGTTGTTCTGTGTCCTCCACCACACTGGACTGTCAAGGAACTGAGGACAATTTGCCCTGAGGCCCACAGCTACCTACAGGCACTTTCTTCAGTATTACCAGATTTTAAAACCTAAAACGGTTCCTTTTGTTTTAAGAGAATGTTGCATTAGAAAGTATAAATAATAAAATGAGCAGAATTCTTTTTGTTTGTTTGGATTTTTATTATTATTTATGTTTGGCTGTGATAGTTATTTTATTTGAATGTGCCAGGAAGCTTGTGATGTGTTCAAAGACACAACGACCAATGACTGAAAACCCTGCTCCTCTTTACTTGTGGCCACATACACACACACACACCTTTTCTCCACACCAGTCGGCCTTGTATCAGCCTCACAGACACAACAGGCACTCTAACCGGGGAGAACAGACAGTCTGTACTGCTTGTGCCGTGTCCGTCATTAAATGTCTTTATTGTAGTTCAGGACTTCCTGCTGGCTCCCGACAGCATCTCATTTTCCAGTGCGCTTTCCATCATCAGCCATCAGTTCTGTATAAAGCCACTCGGGGCCACGAGAACTTTCACCTTTACCATGTTCCACACAGCATGGGCTCATTTTAATGTTGTGGGACCATTTCTGTGCTCTGCTGGTTTTGCTTTGTTTTTTGTTTTGTTCAGAGTGGACAACTATGGGATTGTTCTGGAACTATGGGATTGTTCCGGAACAAAATGTCTAAAACAAACTGAATGTTAAAGTATTATGATTCAAGAAGAATTTTATTTATCACTTCTTTTGGATAAACCCTTAATCTGCGATGGAAAATGTGATGTACCTTTATCTTATTTCCTGTGATGTATGTTTTATTTTTTCCTGTTTCCTGTATTTTTATTTATGGTCATACTCACAAGGACAGCAAACCCTGACGTGCAAACAGTGACGTACTGTCCTAGTTTACTATGTATTTTATGCACCTTTAACAATTTACAGGAAAAAAAATTCAGGCAAATGAATCACTTTATTCTGTACAGGACAGCTGTCCATTGGCTGCTTGCATCTGCTGTGCTTGAGCTTGATTGGCAAACGCAGAGTTAAGTCCATTACCAATATCAGACTCCTCTAATACGGGCCATACCAATATCAGACTCCTCTAATGCGGGCCATTCCATATCAGACTCCTCTATTGCGTGTGATTCCTAAAGAACCGCAAACCGTCTTTGTAGATTATGATCAAGTGCATACGCCTCAGTTTGTGGATGCATCAGTTCGATAATAAAATAACCTTCATAGTCACACATCGAGGAGAGATCCCGCAGCTCGACTCGCCATCTCGCGGCTGTACAGAGTCCACTCACGCGTGTATAAAAGCGTAACCTTTGGAACATCGTTAGCTTCTGCAGCTCCTAATTGCTAATCGCCTCGTAATATTCAATAGTTCGAGAAACGCGGAAATGCGTTTTTTTCCTTTACAGCCGTGACGGAGCGAACGTGGTATGTTGGAGAAGAACTGTTCCTAATCTCTGTAGCTGTAAAATGTGTTCACCACTGAGAATCCATGGCGTAAGGTACAAATGTCGAAACTTGTTTGAGTGAAATAAAATAATTAAGCACTCTGTTTGGATTTCTGTTTTATCAATTGCAGTGTGTATGTATTATGATAGTGTCGCAGCATTTGCACTGTTCTACGGCACATTGGGTTTGAAAATTTGGATGCATGTCTAGCACTATTTAATACATGAAGTAGTACGTTTCCTCTGAGTTGTTGCTAAGGTTAGCCGCGTGTCGTCGTGCGCTTATTCAGATCTAACAAAAGTAGCGCAGAAACTCCATCACCACTAATCATCAGGCAACACCATTCTTATTCACCTGTCTGTCATTTTTATGTCTTCCATGAAAATGTTTCCACAACTCCCTCTAGTGGAGTAATACTGGCATTACCTCACTTGGTTATATATTTTGTCAGAACTTGTAGTCACAACAGTATCCAAACATATTAATGTCACTTGTAACGAACGTTCTCGTGTCGGAAATTTCTATATTTGTTTATTAATGCCTTATTGAGAGGAATTTTGCCTCTACAGCTTTGTATTTATTGGGGGATTTTATATTTATGCCTCTTAGTTTTAACTCCTAACACGATTAACACGATTATTTGTCCCATATAAAACAATAATTTTGTTAACAAGCAGGTATGAGTAGCGTCATCCACAGGAAAGCTGTGTTCAGGCTATTTCAAGCCTTCCTGCAGAGCCTCCCAGGTAATACCTGCTGAGAGCCTTAAAGCTGCAGAAAGAAGCTTAAAGTTTCTGCAACTTGACCCCTCGCATCACATCGCGCCTGGCAAGCCGCACTCACAAGGTAAACTCTGTTGTTCAAACATTATTTTATATCAACTTGTAAATAAAATGAGTCAGGGGTCAAAATTTCACACAGTAAGTTTAAATAAATGAAAAACGGTAATGGCTAAAAGCAGAGGTGTTTACTCAGGAAGAAGCGTTTCCACAGACCTGCGATAACATGGCTACGTCGCTCTCTGTAGCCTTTCAAATTCTCAGCAGTTTAAAAACTGACATGGCTCCGTTTTAACCTTTTTTTTAATAATGCGGTAACGTTACTTTGGATATGCACAGAAAAGTAAGAAATGCATTTTTATTTTTACCATCTAAAAAAGAATTAGAATTGTTGGCAATGTAAATCAATCGGAATCTAAGTAATCACCTGTCATTTTAGCTGCATTCCTAGTATGTTTGGTTGGAGTAGATGGTGCATTTCTAGTATGTTTGGTAGGAGCAGATGGTGTATGTGTGTCTAACAGCAGATGCACCTTCAGCCCTGTACATGATCAAAACTCACAGAGTAACTGCAGCTAAACACCACTAGCTCCCAGCACACAGCTGGAGATACTGGCAAAGTAACGATCTTTAGTAACTTGGACTTCCGGAACTGGTTAACTGGTTATTTGCGTTCTTTACTGTAGAGTTAATATAGAGGTTGTATTAACTTAGTTTGGGACTCTCTTTCTGGATTCATTCTGTTTACAGTGCGACAGGTTCAAATGCAGACTATTTCAGTATGATTAAACCGTTAACTGTGTTCTTTGGTGTAAGTGCATTCACATTCCTGTTATAACGATTAACCCATCAACTGTGTTTTAATGTTAATATCTCAAACACAAAGTGGTCTTTATTGTTTTGTCGGTTGTGTTCAACAGAACAAAAGGATTTGTTCTATTTTTCTCTCATGTTATTCTACTCACAGATTCCCTTTAGTCCTTCATTCAGCAGTTCTCAGAGATGTGTGACCAGACGTTTTTAGCCATCACGTTTGGCCCCTGCGACCGCTGCACCCAGAACAAACCACTGATGAACGTCTACCTGAAGAATGAACCTGTCGGCTATTGCTCACTTTGTGTGGAGATGGTAGGAGATTACCGGGGTGTGGGGGAAGTTGGCAGGAGATTACTGCAGGGTGGGTGTGTAGAGATATGAGATTACGGAGAAAGTAAATGCATAATGGAAAATGTATAAAGCCAGTATTACAATACTTAGGTGTAGTTGTTTTGTAGAGTCAGGTTTAATAATACTAAAGTTAGAGGGCTGAGTGAGAGTAGAAGTTGTTGCACACAGTAAAGATGCATTATATCTATCTTCCATCAACACACAAAAAAGAGAAAATATTTCAGATTTACAGGGGTAGGTCTGGAATGTTATATAGTTATAAGATGAGTTACCTCCTACTGATCAAAGAAACCATCCTCGTCAAGCCAGTATTCCAAAGGAGCTCTACTGTGTTTTAAGTTCTTTTGGAACCACAGCCAACACCCAGCCGTCTATAAGACTTAAACTGCTTGGCTGGTAATAGCATCTTTACGAGATTAATGTCTCGAGAGCTCGGTTACAATTGTTTTGCTTAGCTCAGTGGTTGAAGAGGCATGGAGATTTCGGGCGAAAATGTTAAGCTCGTCCAAAGTTACAAAGTGGGAAACGTGTTTATACCGAAAAATAGTACAGTGGAACGTGCGCCTTCTGCGATGGAGAGCAGCTCCGATCAGAGGCGCTCTGTAATCGCGCTGCCGTGATAAGTGTAGTGGCAGCATGTGTCGGCGCTTCTGGGAGATACAGGCTGCTAATGGAACCCGAAAATTTCCTGCTTATTTTATCAGCACTAACACACCTCCAGAAAGTGACAGTGGATTGGAAATAATAAATTCGTAGTTGGTGTGCACTGTGATGTTGGTAAATTGTAAATTCGAAGACGGCAGTAAACAAACGTATTCGGATTATAAAGTGTTACAGAAAGTATTCAAAAATAAATCTAAAGCGAACGGTGAGGGATTATCGCTAGAATTTTGCTTTTATTGAAACACACTGAAAATCTAGCGTCGTCAGTCGGTGAGATGGTTTTCTTGCTGACGTCAGAGCGCGAGGCGCATCATCCGTGCGCGGTGAGCAGAGGCCACTCGGGCTCCGTATAAGCATTTTCTCCATCCTTTCCTAAAAAGATGGCGTGCCAGGGACTAACGCAGGGGGAGACCCTGTCATCGCTCATGGCAGAATCGGAGAGTTTAAAGACGAGGCTTGAGGAGGAGAGAGCGAAGCTGCACGATGTTGAGCGTAAGTGTTGCCTTCAGAAGACAGGAGAGAAGCGGCCTCGTAAATCACAGCATACCCTGTCCTTCAGACAGAGGCGATAGCAGCCATTAAAACGAAAACTATATATAGCCTGTTTTTGTTTTAATGCTGTCGATTATGTTGTATTTAACGCCACAGAACTGAATACTCCAGTTAAATATATTGAACACAAGGTTGCAATGTTGGTTGTTCCTAAGTTTCAGCTATCTGCAATGTTTATCAGAATAGTGCTGTTTATACTATCGAGAAAAACAGACTTATGGCCGCAACCAGATTGTTTATTTTACGTAATGATGATTTAAGCCGCGAGGAAAGTCTGCAAACGGCAACTGCTTTTATTGTCCAAACTTGTACTGAACTCCGCTTTCTTAAACTGTTAATCCCAAATGATCGTGCACAGCTGAGGAACTTTGCGACGCATTGTGTAAATAGTAATAATTATTTACAAATGGTCGTGTAGCCTCCCGATTTAGCAATTTGTTCATGTTGTATTTCTTTCACATTCACTCTACTGTGAAGCGCTCGTCTGACCGTGTAGTGTTTCCACTCCAGTGCATCAGGTAGCGGAGAAATTGGAGGCACTGGGTCCGTTCGTGATGAAAACCCGCAGGACGCTGAAGGGTCACGGGAACAAGGTTCTGTGCATGGACTGGTGCCGGGACAAGAGGAGGCTCGTGAGTTCCTCGCAGGTAACGGGGCGTTTCAGAAAACACTACGTCACTGCGACTCCCGTATGGTGGTTTCGAATTCTTAATTCCCGTTGTGCCCCCTGTTCTCGTCCTCGGATTTTACCTTTATTTAAAATATATGCTGTATGAGGTCATCCTAGCACGGCTGAGCACAACAGGTTGTACTGTTTAAGGCGTAACTGCTATTGCTTTGAATGTTGTTAGATACATATTTTGCTTTGTTATTATTGTTTGTAATTCTGATTGAAATTTTCCCTTTTTACCACCTCTTTTTAGGATGGTAAAGTCATTGTGTGGGAAGCCTTCACAACTAATAAGGTAAATCAGTTTTAGAAAATTACAATATTCTAAACCAGAGTTTATGTGAATCTCACAATAAGAGTTCTGATCCAGTATTCACTTTTTTTATTCAGGCAAATCTGAATGATCACGTCCTGTTTATAAGCCATTTTGTGTAGGTACAAGGTCCAGTGATCAGTTCTAAGTTCTCATAAGTTCTAGTAGTCTGTGGTTGTTTTGCAGTGAGGGGGGCAAAGCTTATCTGTACGTCAGGTGACGTTAGTGTCAGACGAAGGCTGACATTTTTTTAGTGCCTCACTAATCCTAAATGTTAGTGAGCCTCTTCCACACTTTAAAGGAGATGTGTTCACACACCCACTATATCCTTTTTTCACAATTACACATCCATAATACTGCAATAACACAAAGGTACACACAACCACACAAGACACCATTAAAAGTAAACACACAGAAAAACCTAGCCTCATTATTCTGAGTATAGAGCATCATTATGTAGCAAGGTCAGCTTATTTATATAGTACCTTTCATATGCAATGGAAATTCAAAGCTCCATACCTCTATAACCTACTGTACGTGTTTCCAGGAACATGCAGTCACCTTGTTGTTACAACTCTGTGTGTGTGTGTGTGTGTGTGTCTGTGTATCAGGAACATGCAGTCACCATGCCCTGCACTTGGGTGATGGCTTGTGCTTATGCTCCTTCTGGATGTGCAATAGCATGTGGGTAAGTCTGTTCCAGGATCAGTCCTCCATATCTTAACTTTGATAAACAGCACAGACTAACTGTTCCCACAACAGGTGCATTAGGAGTATATGCTATTTCAGTCAAAATGTGAAAAGCAGAAGTGAAAAGCAGACTGCTCTCACAACTTGAGGGGGCAAAACATGATTCTGATTCAACATAAGTTCCTTTTAATTTGAGTCTGAAATAAAAATCTGTGCATTGTTACTGTAAATAGTAGCATTGATATCCATGGAAACTAAGCAATGTATTTAATTAGGAAGGAATTTGTCAAAAAATTTTAGTTTCTCTCTCTCTCTCTCTCTCTCTCTCTCTCTCTCAGCGGACTGGATAATAAATGTTCCGTGTATCCTCTGTCTCTGGATAAAAATGAGAATTTGGCAGCAAAGAAAAAATCAGTGGCTATGCACACCAACTACCTGTCTGCCTGCAGTTTCACCAGCTCTGATATGCAGGTGAGGTGTGTGTGTGCGTGCGTGTGCACACATGCATGTACCAGCTCTGATATCCCGAACACTGAACACGCTGACGTATCAGTAAAGGATACGGTTTTTAGGTAGCAAATGTTTCCAGTGACTGATGTTTTTTTCTCAGTTCTCATTACATGAACTGGAGGTACAAATCTTTCTTTGTTAACAACGATAACAATGTTTTACTGATCTTTGTTTACTATTATTAATTGTGAAAAATTACAGTTGTGGCCACACTGTCTGTGTCTCAATTTATTTAATTTTATATTAATCTGAAATCAATTTTAAATTCACCTAGACTCTCTTTACACTTATATCATTGTCTTTTGTTTATTCTGCTTGGAGTGAAACCTGAGAAAAGCAGATGTTCAGTGATATTTCACTCGTGGGGTTTCCCCAATACCACCAGAGAGCTCTACATAAATAACTTTTGGGATTTTAAAGATGACTAAAAACAGCTATATTACGTCAACTTACCGTAGGCATTATATCTCCCTAGTTACTGCATCCATTCTCACTGCGATTTACTTCTTTTGTAAGCTTTGTAAACAAGCTAGACTACATTTTTATATAGTATGATGACGCCATAGGAATCTTTATCAAGGTTATTATTCTATTGTAATCGAATGTAGTTAAATCTCTAATTACATGGGATCATTTCCCTGGTGTGTTCAGTATCTCCCATGAATAGTTGTTCATAACTGAACACCCTCATCCACTTCCACATCTCACAGGTTAATGAGACATTTCATTTCCCTTTATCTATAATGACGTCTGATCTTTCCCCAAACCCTATATTTGCATGGTGAGGTAGAGTAATTATAGTGCTGAACTATGCCTTTAAGAGTTAGAATTGTCTACACACTGTATCACTTCCTGGAATATCTTGATTGCTTACATCCTGAGTCATCTGTGTCATTTGAATGGGGGGGAGGGGGTCGTCCCAGGATCCCCCTTGTGTTTTGTATAAAGGCTGTGCTGATGTAACCAGATGCTGTCATGGTTATCGGTGTGCATTTAGTTAGTACATTTGAAATATTGAAGCACTTGTGTCACTAATGGCATCTGAACACAAGGGGGCGATGCTTCATATTGTCTATCACATGCTGGATGTTTTTGATTTGAGGTGTGTGTGTGTGGTGTGTGACTCCCAGATCCTGACCTCCAGTGGTGATGGCACTTGTGCACTGTGGGATGTGGAGAGCGGGCAGCTTCTGCAGAGTTTCCACGGACACTCGGCTGATGTGTTGTCCCTGGATCTCGCCCCCTCTGAGACTGGAAACACCTTCGTCTCAGGAGTCAGTAGTTATCCTCACCTTCGTCTCAGGAGTCAGTAGTTATCTTCACCTTCTTCTCAGGAGTCAGTAGTTATCTTCACCTTCGTCTCAGGAGTCAGTAGTTGTCCTCACTTTTTTGCTCATCTGCTCCTCCCTCTCAGATAACTTTTTCTGTGCTCACTGATCACTCCTTTATGGTCATTTCATGACGGTTTCACAATATGCAAAGCCTGAGAGATTCAAATGATTATTTGCCAGGTTCCTGACATATGTACTGCTGAGGTTTCTTTATATATCCTGCTCCTCCCATGGGTGTGTGTGGGTGTGTATGTGTTCATGGTTGTTACAATAACTTGAAAGTGTGTATATTTATTGTAACAAAAGGATTTGTGTGTTTGTGTAGGGTTGTGATAAAAAAGCTAATGTGTGGGACATGCGCTCAGGTCAAAACATCCAGTCTTTTGAGACCCATGAATCGGACATTAACAGCGTGAAGTGAGTAAACATCACACAGCTGCACACTGTTGTCTATGTGGCATCTATAATGTCTGTATTACAGAAGACAATACAGCCTTTAGAAGAAATGGGTGTGTTCAAAAGTAAATTGGAGCCATTCTCTCTCTCACGCGTGTGTGTGTGTGTGTGTGTGTGTGTTTCACCTGCAGGTACTACCCGAGTGGTGATGCGTTTGCTACTGGTTCTGATGATGCTACTGTGAGTTTCTCAGCATTAACACTGTCAGTTGTTATTGAAAAAAAATTGATGGCAAAGAACACATTCACTTTTGTTGGATTAAGGCCTCAAAATCATAGAACTGAAAGCCCACATAAATGCCCTACGCATCTCCAACTGCTGATTCCTACAGCAGTCTTGAACTTGAAGTTTGAAGATTCAAATGAACTGAAGCAAAAATATATACTAGCAAAGCGAAACTTCAGAAAAACCTCTTCAGATTAAGAACCATCAGACTCACTGTTTTAGAGGCTGACTGTGTGTATGGTTCATCTGACATCCATACTTCAGGTCAAAGTGAATGATGCATTCTGACCTCATGAATCAGGGGAGTTCTGAGTCTCTGTATGGACTGAGAGTATAATGAAGCCTGACTGATAGTATAATCAACCCTCTGCTACTGATATCAGATCTCCTTTTAGGGCATTAGGTCCCATGCCATTTCATTTCAATGATCTCCATGTCAGTAAGTAAACTGTTGTGTTCCAGTGCCGTCTGTATGATCTCCGGGCTGATCGTGAGGTAGCTGTCTACTCCAAGGAGAGCATCATCTTTGGAGCCTCCAGTGTGGACTTCTCCCTTAGTGGTGAGGGAAACATGATTAGCACAGAGCAAAACGATAAGAATACACATAACTAGTGTGAGGCCCATACTGACCGATCCCTGCGTGCTAATGAAGTTTACCTGTATTTGAATG
Organism: Sternarchorhynchus goeldii; assembly: GCA_028565775.1. Taxonomy (NCBI): domain Eukaryota; kingdom Metazoa; phylum Chordata; class Actinopteri; order Gymnotiformes; family Apteronotidae; genus Sternarchorhynchus; species Sternarchorhynchus goeldii. Next base: position 6,706,089 of record JAOXYF010000027.1, on the reverse strand, counting down.
ATACAAACAAATCTGAGACACCTTCTATGACCCAGTATGAATTATTTAGATTATGGTGTAGACTGTTTGGATAGACCTCGAAGGCATTCTCCAGAAAGGCACTGTAGCAAAGCTATTACAGCACTGAAGACAATACCCACTCCAACACTAAAGTGATCACTGTGCGAAGGTGCTTCTGATAAACACACACTTGATCAGTATTCACTGCAGTTAGCTGGCCAGGTTTAGGTCTGGTTCGGCAAGCATCGAGGTTTTCAGTTAAACATCAGGAAGTGCAGTGTGCTGCGTTCCACACACTGCTGAGACACTGCTCGAGAAACCTCAATCTCTTCTGACTCTTCCTCTAGAAACATCTGACTCTTCTCCAACATAAACATATGTTCTAGACTATCAGTGGGTTCAGATGTTGTTCTTTTGGGGGTTTTTTTTACTTAATTTGAAAAGTTACACGATATACCACAGAAGACAGGGTGCATCAGCTGGTATTTTGGAATAGCTGCGGTTAATATTTTTTAGAAGTTTTGCAGGTTGATTTCCCCGTCAGCTATAAAACAGAATAAGCACTCTGGGGAATTTCACGGGAGATTTATGCAGCTTATATCATAAACACAGAAATAAACATTGACCAGAGGTCTGTTACTGATCAGAGGTCTGTTACTGACCAGAGGTCTGTTACTGATCAGAGGTCTGTTACTGATCAGAGGTTGGGTAAATTCACAAAGTACTTATCCCTTCTGTTTATACTGATCTGTGAATATCTCACTTTAATAAACAGACACAGAGACACACTCACTCACTCACTCACTCACTCACTCACTCACTCACTCACTCACTCACTCACTCACTCACTCACTCACTCA
>JAOXYF010000027.1:6654352-6685734 GCA_028565775.1 Sternarchorhynchus goeldii | reverse complement strand
ACATTTGTAAAGCTGCTTTGAGACAACGTCTGTTGTTAAAAGCGCTATAAAAATAAATAAACTTGAAACTTGAACTTACTTGACTCATTAATAGGCACACTCAACGTGGTAACAGGCTAAGGTCTGACCACACCTTCACTGACTGGAGTGTGTCCTAGGGTCTGACCACACCTTCACTGACTGGAGTGTGTCCTAGGGTCTGACCACACCTTCACTGACTGGAGTGTGTCCTGTCCTAAGCATATAGCTGTGGGAAGGAACTCCACCTTCTGGCCTGTAACATTTTTGTAGGCCAGTCTTTCATTATTAACCAGCCGTGACAATAGCCGTCCGTGCAGTGCGTTTCTGTCTGGGACGTAACGTACAGCCACTCGAAGCGCTGACAACTCCCCATTTAGAAGAGAAGGCGTTGCGTTGTAGTGTATCGTGTTACGTTAAATCCTGACCTTTCTTGACCTAAACATCAATCAAGCGTCCACAAACGACAATGATATTTATGGGATGCGAAGAATCCCCACGAACAGAACCTAATCTCTAATGCTCATTGAGATCACTGTCAGATATTTCAGCAGGACATTAGAAACCCAGTAACGTGCTGTGCTCTCGTGTCCTCTTCTCAGTTCCATCAGTTTCCGTTAGAGAGTGCCGCGCGCACATCGAGGGTCGAAAGAAGCATCAAAGTATATTGCAAACATTGACAAAACACACTCTCTTCACACTCTCCAATTTACCATAACTCTCAAGGCCTTTGAACCCCCGGATCTACACCTTTATCTAAGATGAGAGGCCCCAACTGAAAGCCCCCTGCAGTAGATTTTCTTATTTGAGGTACTACTAAAGAGCTGTACCTTTTGATCTAAGCAGATATGGCAGACCATAGTGAACCAGGAGTTTGCTCAGGTACTGTGGGGCAAGACCATTCAGTGCTTTGTAGGTCAGTAGGAGTATTTTATAATCAGTATGAAATTTAACTGGGAGCCAATGACTTCATTCTATAGATCCCCCTCACAGACCACATTCCATTAAGCCCCATGACACCTGGTCCCCATACCCCAGCTTCACGTGACTAAACCTTCTCGCCACACTTTATTTTCACCCCTGCAATCAGTTGAACTCAACTTGACTGACTCTGGTATTGAGACTCTCCCAACCTATTTGTTCCTCAGTGAGGCACTGAGCAGCCCTTGAGGGATACTAGTTCCAGCTTCTCTCTGATCATGGAGGATACCTGGTACTGGAATCCCAGCCAGGGTTAGGGTTAGGGTTAAGTGGCATTCCCCCCCAAAAAAAATCTTGAAACACGGAAAATGTCAGTGCTGAAATGTTGTCAGTCATGTACTGGGCATGATATTACTGCTCCAGGGTATACTGGTCATCTTTCCATATCACCTGTCTTTCATTGTGCACATATCTCCTGTTACATTGTGACTCTAAGATGTGACTTCCTTGTGCAACCCAGCATGATCTTATCTGTACTACACACACATTTACATCTCAGCTTCCCCCATCATAGTCCCTTCACTGTCTGAAACCATGTTCCTGTCCTCAATAATACCAGTGTGAATGTAGCCTATTCTACCTCTTGTGTTGGTGGTTTCACCACAGCCATATTCTGTTGCACTGGCTGTGGATAGGACACTGATCACCATTCACAAGCCACGAGATCTAGTTATGATAGGCAGACCCTCCCCAGAACTGGTCTTCTTTAGAACAGGTGTTCTGTTTCACAGGCATGAGTCCACACACTGTACTCAGCTGTCAGCACGTCCAACACACCTGCTTGCTCTAGATAGGCAGTAGACCACTCTGACACTTGCATATGCCCAGATCAAAACAGGGCTGTTTGAAAATCTGTTTATTTTTAGTGTAACACTCCCATGACAATGTTAGGATTGACCTTGTGCACCACAGCATTCACACAGGAACTGCTCAACTGATGCCTTGTGACTCTGCCACACATGCCCAGCTATGCGTCCTTTGCTGCAAGAGGAATTGCAGTGGCTCTTCAAGCATGTTGTTACAGATGGGTCACATAGACCACGGTCAGCGTCAGTGGCGCTAGTCTGGAAAAAACGTGCCACTCACTGGTTTTGTGTTGATTACTGCACATCAATCAAAGGGTTGCACCTATTGTATCTCATACTGATGACAGTTTAGATAGGCTGGCACCGTTTATCTCAGGTGATGAATAATTACAGATCCCACTTTGCCCCAGAGACAAAGTAAAACCAGTTTTTACTTCCAGTTCTGAATAATGACTTTGGGCATTTCCAATGCACATCCATATGTTCAGCATTTAGTTTACACTTACATTTATGATGTTTAGCAATCTTATCCAGAGCAACTAAAGTTGTTCAGCTTTCCACTCAAAAAGATTTCCTTAAAATATCCCCCCGCAAAATCTTGAAACACGGAACATGTCAGTGCTGAAAACTAGTCAATACAGTACAAAGATACATAATATAAGGCAATTCCAATGCTATTACTAAACAAGACAGATTAGCTGCATATATAAAATTATCTTGTAAGAGCATTATAATGTTTAATTTAACACAACTGGTCCATGGTTTTCAGTGCAACATTTGCTTGATTTATCTCACACGCAATGGGTGGCTTGCAATGCCAGTTGGCAGCCACCAGAGGGAGGTCATGAGCCAGGAACTATTCAGGGCTCGTTAATCTGATCTCCCTCAAGTGGCCCTCCCCTATGTAACTTCTTCATAAAGACCATTCTTTGTGAAGCTTTAGTGTATGCAGTACATGCACTAAGCTCCTTGGTAATGCCCAGTGAATGTTCCACTCAAGAGTCTTTTGTTGTTTTTCCTTCCTGTTCTCTGAGGGGGAAGCCCTTTAAATGCTTGCTTTCCTGTTATATACCAATGCCCCCCTTCATGTTGGGAGTATCCTGTCACAGAAGTTAGTTGGTAAAAAGATATGCAAGTCATGTACACACAGAAGACAAAAAGAAGAACCCTAACCCTAGTCACCACTGATTGCTCAACATGTACCATGACATAATGGATCTTACCCTAAAAACCTAACCCTAACCCTAACATGCCTAACTCTAATGGACCTAACCCTAACTGACCTAACTCTAACCGAACTAACTCTAACCCTAACAGACCCATCTCTAAATGACCTAACTCTAATGGACCTTATGAGCATAGAATGAAAATAATGTTGGCAAGCATTATTGTTTCACATAAATGACAAATTATTAGAAAATAGGTTTAGTTTTAAAATAAGTATAATTTTAATGTCAAAGCTTACTGAATTGCAAAATCTTTAATAGACCAATCAATCAATAAATCAATCAAGTTTTATTTATATAGCGCCTTTTACAACAAAAGCGTTGTGTCAAAGCAGCTTTACAAATGTCTGAGTCCAAGCCCCCGGTTAGCAAGCCCAGGGCGACAGTGGCAGGAAAAACTCCCTAAGAGCCTGAGGAAGAAACCTTGGGAGGAACCAAGGCTCAAGGGGGGAGCCCATCCTCTTCTGGCGAACACCGGTCACCACGACAACAATAAATAAATGAGATGTGCTGCATTTACAAAGACTGTACAATACTAATATTGTGGTGTAACACATTCCTGTATCTTGTTCAGTCCAGTGAACCCATGACATCACATCTTTTCCAACAGAACTGATTGAAAGAAACTAAGCTTCAGCTTTATTCAGGAGTGGAGCTTGTGTAAGGTGTGTGTGTGTGTGTCTGTGAGAGAGAAAGAGAGAGAGAGAAAGAGAGAAATTGCGAATATAGTAGTTCATCTGTAATTGAATAGAATATGCTGACCTATGACCTTTCGATCTCTCAACAGCTGTTCTGTTTGTCCAATAGTTCCATGCTGAGTGATAATTCTTATCTCATCATTGGACTAAAAAAGATCTTATAAACATAAATGAAATGATCTCATCGACATCACAGGCAATGTTCTCTCAGACAGCAGGAGAAATACCATTTGGAGCAACATATCCAACCCCTGCTATGCTCCCTTATCAATGCCATCAGAAGCTTCCTCCATTGCCTGGAGAAAAGGGTGGTGTGTTTGGCAACGTTAGACCTTCCCCCTCCATGCTGAAGAGAGCTCCTGAGTAGGACTGAGAAATGGAGCAGACGAAGCAATCGCGAGTGTTTAATGAACCAGTTAATGAACCTGTGCCTTGTTTTGGCTGAAGGCTGAAGCAGCTTCATCAATGTCAAGAAACGTATGCTCCACTGCTACAACATCCAGCTCCATCAATCTTGGAAACCAAACACTGCAGTATTGCATGACAGTATGACATAGGCATAAAGTAGTCAATATTGTGTTGTACAGAATGCTGGAATGAAGTATCAGTGAAAGCATAGCGTAGCATGCTTGCACATATTCATAAGCACAGTTGTTTCATGCTGTCAGAGTTGTGCTGAAATTATACCCTGTACAGCTGCTTCACGCATACTTTATGTCTTTTCAGGAGACGGCCCCAGTGCAGACACGCTCACTGAATGGATGTTGCCGAATGTGATGTTGTCAGTAACGATGTGCTGTTGTAGATGTCATAAATATATGCTATTGTCTGCTCTGACCATGTTTATGATGGTCTATTCCTGCTCTGCTGTGAATTGCCGTCTTCTTCCCCCAGTAAGGGGGTAACTACTGATATGGTACAACACTGTACAGTACATTGGTATGCACAGTTCAGTTCTGTGAGTTCAGTAGTATGGTATAGCTGTTAGGTACCTATTCTCATTTCAAAATTTCTGAATGACGTTTGCTATAGTGTAGCGGCCCAGCTGAGGCCGGACCTTCTGCCAGCCTCATCCATTATGGTCGCTTGTCCTCACATCTTCCTCATCCTCTTCGCCCAGTATTGGCCTCCATTGTTGTGCAAACCAAGATATGCAACCTGTGGCCTCTTTATAGTGCTCGGGCTTTGATTTCTAAAAATTTTTACTCATTTTCTAAAAGTATTTTCACCTGTGAGGATTGGGTTAGGATAGTTGGTAATTGGGTGTTGTATTTGCCTGGCAGTGTTTTCCAAAAGAAACAGAGTGTTCAGCTTTCAGTGATTTGTCTAGTGTATGAAGCAGTGCTCAGTATTTTGCAAAAAGTATGTTTTAGAACTGCAAAAAAGTGCATAGCACAGAATGTACTCATGGGTTAGTTTACCAGGTCAATAGATAGGTTACATGAGTTAATGGTTTCCAAAACCATTTGGAATGGCTACAAGCGGGTGTCTGAAACTTTGACGAGAATTCTCTTATTTAGTTGCTAAATGGTTACTTAAGACAGCATTATTCACACATAATGTGAATGCAGTCTTTTGTGAATGATGTCATATTCTGTGTCAGGACCCCAGCAGTATAAGCCAGTCAGTATTCTTCCTCACACGTTAGTCATTGTATGTGTCTGTGTGTACGTGTGTGTACCAAAGCCTTTGTGTGTGCATACTGCCTCAATGGGCTACCAGCATTACTGACAAAACCGGACTCTGTGCTAAGTGTGATTTCATTTCCTGTGAATACAGTACAAGTATGGATGCAAACACAGCACTGTTGTTAATTACTGATACAGTAAAATATGCAGTGATGGGTTTCCTGTTTGTTCCATACATCTGTTCTGAGAACAGAATCCAGGGATTTTTTTTTCTTTATTATGCTGTTTTTGTAATGGATTGGGGAAAGCAGTGAAAAAACCCTCATCCCTCCCCCTCTCACCCCCCCCCCCCACCTTAACTGAGCGTATCTGTATCTGCGCTGAAGCAGCAGTACTGGTTTTCTCCCTGTACGCAGGCTGTCTGTGAGAGACATCAGGGCAGTGGTTTGTTTATGAGGTGTGCTGCAGTCAGCAGGACTGGCAACAACCGGGGCCAAGGGGCAGGTTTAGTTCTGGGAAGGAAGCAGGAAGAGGCAGATGTTCCGGATCCTAGTGGCTCCCAAACCTGGTATTATGAACACGCCCCCAAGCAAGTTGTGCCTCTACAACCCCACTTATCCTCCACCCAATAAGCTCACTGAGTCAGGCGATGTTTACAGTCTTCAGTAAACTCAGTTTAAAACAAGCTTCCAGGCAACACCCCAGCCATACTCCAAAAACACCCACTTACTTTTCAGCATTTCCACGCTCAGAATAGTCTGAATAAACAGCAAAAAGTAAAACCAAAATGTTGTTGCTAGATTGGCCACATCACTCTAGAAACCTTAATGAACTAAATGGCTCAGCAATCACGTGATTTCGTACACAAAAACACAACAAGAGCCACTTGCTTAGGGGTTAGGGTTATGGTTAACCCTAACCCTAGCTTGGGAATAACTGTTGAGGTTCCAGGATGTTGTTTGGAAGCTAAGACAGATGTGTGGGACTCGGGCTGTTTAAAAAGTGTTGTTTCCAGAGTCATGGGTCTCAACCCAGATTTCTTTAAAGTTGCTCTGTGACTGTGTTAAAAGTGCTACACAAATAAGACATCACTGAATTGAGTTTTACAAACACCTCAAGTGGTAAGGAGAATGGAATTCTATCACACCTGATTTGAGTCGTGAAGAGATTTTAGATGCAAAATATGACTGGTGAGTAGAGAGAACACTGGGATTTGTAGTGTATGACTCTCCAGGGCTAATGTGAAACACATCCACACTCCACATATCTATGTTCAGACCAAAAAAGGAAAATTGTTGTACATAGTACCTGATTGCAGTACAAAAGTGGTACAGCGATATACACACTCTCTGATTCCAGTTGTAAATGTGATTGCATCAGTGCATTTTCCTATCTGGGTGTTATTTTACATAACTGATATCTTACATAACTGCTCTCTTCATGTGAGGACAGGGGGACTGATCTCTTTTTATAAGGACAGGGGGACTGATCTCTTTTTATAAGGACAGGGGGACTGATCTCGGATCTCACCAAGCTACACCCTATAAACCCCATCAGTCCTCAGGCTGAGATAAAAACACTCCCCAATGTGCTGCATTTTTACCGTGAATTTTTACTGTAATTTGAACATTGTGTGTGTTTATGTGTTTGTGTTAAACACTCTTCCCAATTATACAGTTCATGTTTATGTGTTAAACTGGATACTATCACTAATGATGTTTTATATGCTATCTCAGGTAGTTACTGTCTATATTTTCCTGCGGTCTCACACACGATAACTGTCTCAATCTCACTGTCTCAATCTCACACCATTGTTCTTTCTTTCGTAAGTGACCTCATCACCCAAAATCATAATCATAGTGCTCTAAGTTAGGAGAATACTTGTTTTCACATGGATACAGTAGAGGGTGCTACAACTTCAACTAAGGCAAAACTTACATTCTCTCTCTCTCTCTCTCCTTCCCTCCTTCCCTCCCTCTCGGGCGTTTAGTGATTAGTGAGTGCTATGAAGTCAGATCTGTGCCCACGGCTGATGGTGAGATTACTGGCACTCACAGTCAAACCGGGCTGGATTTGGGAAGGGGAAGGCTGGCTTATGTCCCAGTCACTGAGACCGATGGCAGGCAGCAGTGAGCATGACACAGCTCTACCCACCAGCATCCACTGGAGCCTCCTCGCCCCACACACACCCTGCACACACCCCACACATGCAGCATCCACTGGAGCCTCCTCGCCCCGCACATGCAGCCACCCACCGAAGCTTCCTCGCACCCCCACACGCAACACCTACCCTGTGCCAGTCCTGGAGAGCTCCAGAACTGCACACCTTTCCCTGCTCATGTACACTGGCTTCACAGATTCAGCACTCCATAATTTGAAACAGATGTCTTGGAACAGGAATAATATTTAACTTTGCTTGCGGGGTAATCTTTATTTATGATCTGGAAATAAGTCTGTACCCAAAGCGTTGTGGGCCAAGTTAATCCATGCATTAGGGCCTAAATTACAGACACTGAAGTCTTAAGACTGTTGTAACACTGTCATAATACTGGCCATAATTAGTCTATTACAAAGGACTACAGAGGTCTGTTAGAAAATTCCATTTGCTCCCTGTCTGAGTTCCTAAAATGTGTGTCATTTCTTTTAAGGCTCTACCAAACACCAGTCAGAGACATAGTATCTACATAAAAAACAACAAAAACAAAACAAAACAAACAAACAAGCAAAAACACGTGGACAAACAACAAAACAAACAAACAAAAGATGAACAGACAAACAACAAAACAACTGCGGATCAGGCTGTTCTTGCGGCTTAATCCTGCCTACTATGATGGTGTCGTCTGCGAAGTTTATGATGGTGTTGGCCTCATGGATAGGTTTGCATATCAGTGTGTAGAGGGAAAAGGGGAAGGGGCTCAGCACACAGTCATGTGGTGCGCTGGTGTACAGGGTGATGGTGGAGGAGACCTGTCTCTCCATGCACATGCTCTGTGGTCGGCCAGTGAGGAAGTCAAGTACCCAGCTGCCCAGGTATGTGTTGAGGCCCAGGAGGTCAAGTTTAGTGACCAGTTTGCGAGGGGGGGATGGTGTTGAATCAATGATTGTCTTGCTGGTCTACGTGTGGCAGGGAGGTGTGGAGGGCCAGAGACACTGCGTCCTCAGACGACCTGGTGCTGGTCCAAGTGGGGGGGGGTTCTTTGTGTGCCAGGACAAGGTGCTCAAAGCACTTCATCACCACTGGTGTCAAGGCCACTGGTCGATAGTCATTAAAAGACCTGATGGCTGATTGTCTTGGCACAGGGATGATAGTTGCCGACGAAGGTTCCCTGCAGGGAGATGTTAAACAGGTCCATAAGCACTTCTGTCAGCTCCCCTGCACAGTTCTTCAGGACTCAACCTGATAATCCATCAGGTCCAGTAGCCTTGTTGGGGTTGACCTTCTGTACAGTTACATAGTGATGGCTCAGTGCTAGTGGTGAGGGTCCGGGTTGTGCCCGTCTGCTGTGGAAGTTGTCTTCACAATCAAACCTGGCAAAGAACCGGTCCAGGTCATCAGGGAGGGATGAGCTTTGTGCCAGTGTGGAGCTGGTGTTGCTGCTGTTATAGATGGTGATGTTTTAACGTCCTGCCACGTGCCAAATTTTGTCTTCTCTAGTTACAACAATGGGATCAAAGTTTTCAGGTTTACATAATTAGAGTCCCCTGCTATTATAAACATGCCATCTGGGTGGTCGATTACAAGTCATTCAGAGATGTGTGCCGATCCATGTCGAAGATTCATTGAAGGGAAATACTCACAGAACAGAGAGCAAGAGTTTGATCCAGTGCAGAAGAGCACAGTGGAGTCCACATCTAACCATGAAGAATATAAATGCTCATTTAAGGTTTGCCAAGAAACATTTAGAAGATCCTTGTGAGCTCAGGAAAAATATATGATTAATCTAAAGTGAAGCTTTTTGGCCAACACAGGCCCCTGTTACGTCTGGAAAAAAACTAACTTTGCTTTTCAAAATAAGAACCTCATACCTTTGAAGTATGGTGGTGGTGTATAACCTGTGAAGTACAGTCGTGGAAGATTGATGGTTTGTGAACGTCTCGCTGTCTTTGAGAGAGCTGTGAATTATACCGTTTCAGAGAATTCCTCAAGAGAATGTCAGCTGAAGCACATGTGAGTCATGCAAGAAGTCAATGTTCCAGAGCACGCAAGAACGTCTCCTCCCACTGGGTACAAAATAAGTAAATGATCCAGAGCATGCAAGAACGGCTCCTCCCATTGGCTACAAAATAAGACGTAAACTAAGTGGCCTAGTCAGGCCTAAGCTCTATTTAAATGTTGGGCCCACCAACTGAAATGTGCAGTTCATGCTTGTAGGCCTACAGATGGGACTGAAGGTTTTAGTTTTACACTCAAATATAAGACTTTTTTACCCTGTAGTCACTGAGATCACTAAAGTGATAGCAGACTCCTGAGACTGGCTACAGTTTCATTCAAGTGTTGTGTTGGAAATTAGGGCCAGGTAGTGTATGTGGAGGTGACCAGTTCGTCTTAATTATACAGCAGTTGTTGCTGAACAACTCCAGTCCTTGCATGTGTTGTTAACGAGATCAAACGTTTAGAATTGTTTGGACTGTTTTTAGTGTCTTTTTTATGTTGTCAAAACAGCACAGGATGTAATGAAATGTAGCATGCTGGTGATGAGAGAGAAGACAACAAGAAGAGACATTAACCTGTCTTCTATACAACCGTTCCATGCTACAGTGGAAAATACTCTTGCCCTTAGGAAGCTATACTCCCCCCGCCTCCTCTCAAGGTCCCTCTTTCCCTCCTGCCAGTATGTCACCATGTTCCACTGACTCATGCAAAAACATTTGTCTGAAGAGATAACTGGAAAACCTGTGTTTTACTTAGTTAGCAAACAGAAGACACACCAGACTGTTTAATTATTACCACCACACAACACAGTATTTTCAGCTTTAAACACAGTCTTCGTCTGTCTTGGTGCACTTGTGTTCAAAGTCTGTTTGTTGGTTTGTTTCCACATGGTAAGACTATAGTTCTTAGTGCTGAACTGTGGACATTTTCCTACAGTCTGGAGAATGTTAGAGAATGAGAATGTGTTCACAGTGATGTTCTGTTTTACAGTGAAACCCAGAGATGTAGGGTGATTGGGGAACTAAGAGTGCAGACCTCTTTGATCAGTTTTGGGTTTAAGGGCAGACCCTGACCCTTCCCCTTAGCCTGACCCAGACCATAGCCCTGAAGCATGACAGTTCATGTTCCATGTCCAACAGCTTGGTAAGTGTTCAAAGTTGTTTTATTCCAGCAGTACCTAGCAGCCTCACTCAGGGTCATGACCAGGACGTTCACACTGATGAAGATGTGACCCACTTCACATTAACATTTCACAAATGTGTATTACAGCAACCACATATTTCTAATCACATTTATGTTGTTCTTCCACACTTTCAGAAACTGCTTTGACTTCAGTTATGCAGTTTTATCTTATCGATTTAATTACTAAAGTTATTATTTTAAGGTGTATATGACAACTTTGATTTCATTTAGCTGATTTGATAACCCTAACAGCAATCACATCCAAACTATTAAACCCCTATTAAAAATATTGCATAGCCTGACCTGTTTCATTCTAATCATGAAGATCTTGATGAATTTGGATTAGGTGTGTTAGGTTAGGGTTGGAAACTCTACAGAGAGGCAATTTTCCAGACACGTGGTTGGGCATTCATGAGGATGTACAAGATTAAAAGATGACAATATATTTAGGACGTGTAAATGATCTGACGTCACAGTTCATATCGCGTAGCCTAACTGGTGCATATGGACAGGATCAAACTAAATATCGTTGAGACACTGCAAAGGCAGTGCTCTCAATCTAACATTTTAATTTTGTTACCTTGGAACAAGAGTGCAATAATCCCACACAGCGTGGGGAGTGTGAGTGGACTAATGCCACACACAGCATGGGGGTTTAAGTGCAAAAATCTCACACACGCAGCGTTGGGGGGGGGGGGTGTTACACTAATCCCACACACAGTTTGAGTGTCTGAGTGCACTAATACCACATACAGAGTGGGGTGTTTGAGTGGGATCATGTGAGGCATGTGTAGTGAATTGTAACTGTTGAACAAGCAGTTCTTTTCTTCTTCCCTATTTTTTCCCCTAAAGTATGAGTGTGTGTGTATTTTATTTGTGTGTACTAGTTTCAAGTTTTGGCCTTTTATCCAACCACGAGGTTGGACTTACGGTACCTGATATTGTACATAGTTATGTGATTTGGAAATAGTTGTAAGCAAACCACTTTTTTTCATCCAAACCTAAAGAAAACGGGGCGAAGTATAATTCGCAGCACTGCAGTTTCGTTAAGGACGACACAGTGGATCAGGAGCATCAGTGCCTGTGGCAGTGTCGCGTGGCTAAATGTGATGATAATGCCAATTAGCCTGCGCTTTCTGTCTGTAAACAAAGTTCATGTGTTTTCCGCAGGGTTACACGACAGCGGTTCAGCGGTTACGATTAGCAGTAAGAAACGACTGTTCTTACGAGCTTTCGTTTCTTCGTGATGCAGTAACTTGTGTTTGAAAAATTAAGAACAACTCTGATCTTGAGTCGGCGTTCCGCCGTCAGCTCACCGCCCGCACCAGCCGATTAAATGCCCTAAAATGCCCCTTGTTTGCTGCGCGTTTGTAACATGATGCTACCGCTAACTGATACGAAATTGGTTTTTCCGTTTGTGCGATAGTTTGAGTTATAAATTGAGTCACGTGCACTATCACACGCATATAGATGAGATGGTATTGGCACACGTTATAGGGTGTCGTGATAACCACACACAAGGTCTGTTTGCGTGTCAATGTGGGTGATGCGTGTTCATATGGCCTAGATGAAGTGTAATGGAGATACGGATCTATATTTAACCGGTGTTTGTGTTGATCCGGGAAGCACTCTGCGGGCAGGGAGTTGGCATTCAGTGTAATGTCTCTGAGTTTCACTGACAGTTCTCAGTTTAAGGGAGCTAAAATGATAAACGTAGTATGCAAGAGCAGTAATATCTGCAACTATATATTGTGGTATTTATTTAGAGATGCACAATTTTTTTTTATTACAGCCTTTCGCCCATGTCTCAGTAAGGCCTACACGCGGGGGCGGGGGGTTGCCATGACACCCCAGTCTGCGCAGTCTTAACGTCAGTTACACTGAAGAACGCGCGGCTTTTTATGCTCTGATCCTTTTTTTGTAAGGAACAGATTGATTTTATATATATATATATATATATATAGGCAGGGTCATTCGACTACTTACTGAGAGAATCCTTTCAGACTTTAGGTGAAAGTCTTGTATACATGATCCGCAATATAAAAGGTTTAATAAGTATAACGACAGTAATAGGGATTAATAACCCTAATCCCGTGTTCACTAATGAGTAAATCGGATAATTTCTGACTACAGCAAGTAAATTATAACCAATGCTGCAAAAACTAGAACCAGCGTTTTTGGTTATTACACAACTGTAGATCATAGATCTTCCAGCTAAATTTTGTCTTTGACATTCTATTACTCCAATTGCAAAATGTTAAAAATACAGAAACAGGAGATGTGTGGTAGTTACCTGCTGATTTATGTGTATTGGACAGGAGCTGCTCTGGTGAGGTTCTGATTAGCTTCCTGGGCGAGAGTGCTAAAGGCAGCAGTGTTGTTCTTTTGGCTGGGAAGCAAACTTTCTGGAGCGCGTGGTGTTACATCAGCTTGATATGAAGGTCAAAAAATACCCCAGAGAGAGCACACGCAACCCTCGGATTCTGCACACACTCCTTCTCATCACTATTGAATATCAGAAAACTAGCAGCAGCTGTCGGGTCTGTTGCAACAACATAATCACTCAGGACACCTAGGAAGTGCCATTTTCAGTGTTTTCATACTAAAGTGTAATCCATTGATTTTATCCAAAATAAAAGTACATTCACACTACAGACACACAAGACCAACTCCCCTTTCAGCCACAAACTGTATAGGTTGCAGCAGCAAAACATTACCAACTTCCTGTGTACCACAAAGGTGACCTGCCAGTTAGGCTGGTGACTGGACTCCTGCTCCTGACAGAGTGAAGCGTGGACACATGCTTTCCTTGCCATTTTATTAATATTTTACAGGGGAACCAATGATAACACAATGAAGTATCAGTACATAAACAAAAAAAAAAGTCCATAAATCTTCTACATGCTATACCCTTAACCTATCCAACCATGCTTATTTGGGGAAGGGGAAAAAATAACATACGATTAAAATAAAATTTAATGACAGGACTTCACCGGAAACTTCGTTTTAAATGTACCTTCCATAGTTTTTCATTCATGCACACAACTCTAACATTACATTTATATAAAAAGAAAAACAAATTAAGACTTTAGGTGCATTGGATTTGATAAAGCCAAATTTCCTCTCACAACAAAGCACCTACAAGTTAAAAAAAAAAAAATCCTCAAAGTGAACTAATGCTGGAAATGGAGAGCATTTTTAAAGTTCTTCAAAATAAACAGAATGAGTAGTTCCAGCTGTGTTCACTCACACTGCTTGCGCGCGCGCACACACACACACACACAGTTTACACATGCGTGCACACACACTCACTCACACACACCTCTCACAGTGCTGCTAAATGAAAGGATGGAAGATCAATGCCTCACTCCCCACAGTCACACTGAAAATTACAAGTTCTTAAAATAAATATCTCACATCTGCTTAAAAATAAATAAACAATCTGTAACACTTCACTATGGCAAATGAAAAATTAAAAACAGAACCCCAGGTGACTGCGCACTGGGTGGTTCTACTGGGTGAACTCTCACATAGAGTACTGCAGCTCCTACACTGGTCTGCTGTTTACCTCTGAGGTAGAGAACAAGTTTGCAAACCTACATTTGAAAAAACGGCTGCTTTGCTGGCATCATGTCGCACACACACTCGCATACACGCACACACACACACATGTTTTACAGCATGTTTAGGCCCCCAGAGAAGACCAGGGCATTTGGGAGGGGAGGGGGAATTACCCATGTAAAAGGTGTTATTTGGTAAAATAATCGACTGCGAAGAAAAATTAAACATCAACAGAGGAGCTTGCTGCCTTGTCCCAGGCAGGGTCAGTTGGAGCATCAGTGGGGTGAGGCCTCCCTCATACTTTAGTGCACTCCTCAGCCCACCTGCACCGAATAATGTTCCCCACTCCTCTCTCTCTCTCTCTCTCTCTCCACATTTCCTTATCGTTTTCTCTTTCACCTTCTCACGTGTATGAATCTACAGTACGCTGTGTGCAAATGGCATGCCATGGTTTTTTTTTTGTTTTTTTTAAATATACTTTTTCCTGTTCATTTTTAAATATATAAGAGTCTGGAAAACTAAGATGGAGGGACTGTTGCATCAAAAGTGACTGAGACTGACGCTGAGTGAAGGTTATGGACTTATCCATTAATTAATTCTTATGATTATCAAACAAACAAACAAACAAACAAACAAACAAAAACAAAACCACTTAAAGTAACCATATGTAAAAAGTTATGAAATGATTCAAGTAAAATAATACACTAAGTATATATATATATTAAAAAAAACAAAAACAAACGAACAAACAAACAAACCCAGAAGCCAAGACTCTTTTGCTGCAGAGGGTGTTGCATTCTTTAATTCAGATGTTTAAAAATGCTGCTGTAGGTTTTGTGTGCGATCTGTGGCGAGCACTTGACGTGGGCGGCGGGCGCGAGAGACGCCTGCAGGGACTTGAGCGGCAGGTCGGCGGCCGGGTCGAACCCGGCGACGGCCAGTGACTCCAGCACAATCTCACCATTCCGGGCACAGAAGCCCCCCGTCGTGTCGGGGGAGAGAGACTCATCCGTGTCGGGGGCCGCCTCCGCAGGCGTCTCCTCCTGCTTGCTGAAGAGGCGGTCCAGGTAACTGACGTAGCCACCGCCCCCTCCGCCGCCCTCCTTCGGGGCATCCCTGCAGGCCTCATCGATCAGGCAGTAGTCACCAGAGGCGGGTCCCGCGAGCCGATCCCAGGGGCACGGCTGGCACGCGCTCTGCTGGGCCAGGTTCACCTGGCATTTCTCGTCCTTCTCCTGACTGACCGACTTGGATAACTGCGACACGGAGGTGTTGAGCTCGTTCAGGAGGCCCACGTCGCTGGGCTCCGGCTGCAGACTCAGCTTGATGGTGCCGGCAATGAAGGAGTCGAAGTCGAAGCCGTGATTCTGGTGTTTCTCCTGCTGCTGGTCCTTCTCCGGCGGGCTGGGGCCGGCGTGCTGGCCGGCCTCGCGCAGGGCCATCTGCGCCTTCACCAGGCCGTTCTTTTCGCACTTGCTCTTGCTCTTACGGTCTCCCTTCTCCTTACTCTGCTGCTCCTTCCAGTTGGATAGGTCGATGATGAGTTTGGGCTCGTAGTAGTGGTTCACCTCGCTCTCGCGCCAGATCAGGTTGTCCAGGTAGGACGGAGATACGGCCTTGTAGTTGCAGGTGGGGCTACACTCCAGCTCACAGTACTTGTTCTCGTGGTGATGGTCGTATGGAGGCCACGGGTGCTCCGACGGCAGCTCGAACAACGGCTCGTCCAGGAACTTCTCGCTGTCTGCGTCGGCGTACTTGCGCGGGTCCACCTGGGCCTCCTCGTCGTCCGTGCCGTCGGAGAGCGCTCGCGGGTCGCGCTGCACGTCCTCGGCCTCCGCCGCGCTGTGCAGGTGCCAGTCTGGCTCAGACAGTTGGCTGTCGTGGTACCTGTGGGGGGGGGGGGGAGCAAAAACATGGCGTGCTCACACGGCTGAGCCAACCCGAGCCTTTACCCACTGCTTCCACATCATCAAACCTGTGGCTTACAGGTTGATGGCCAAATAAACAAAAGCAACAAAAAAAAGCATGTGACTGCTAACTGTGGAGTTTAATTTAAAATAATTTAAAGCCCCCTGGTCTTTAGACGCACATAAGGTGCAACAGATGTTCGTGTTTGTGTAAAAGCCACTGGTTGCAACAATCAGGCTCACAGCTGCTTAGTTCTTGGGCACAAGTTAAATTTGACACACCTATTGGTTAGGGGAATTCATCACTAAGACTGGGTGCAACATTACACCGAACTGGAAAGAGGCTTAATGTCAAAGTCTAGACTGGTATGGTAAGGACTGTCCTAACCCAACCCTAACCTAACCTGTTCTGATGGTAAACACCACCCCCCAACCCTGACCAAGATGGGTCAGAGGGCAACACAAGCACTTGTGCACCATTTACAGTAATGCGGTTTTGATACGCGAGACCGTTTCCAATCTGATGGAGTGCAGCAATCCATTAGATGTGCTTTGAAATTAACGTGTTGGGTGTTAAACATTCAACACTGTGTAATATAGGTCAACGGAGGGTTACCGTTCCTCTGTAGTCATTTCCTGCACATTCCAGAAGCACTTAGTGGCAGTTCAGCAATTAGGACCAACTGTGTTGAGACCTGCTGGTTTAACTCTGCAGTCAACAGTCTCAACTTTAGAGTGTGGTAATCTACATCCATGGAGGGGAGAGGAACCCACCAAAAAAAACCATCTCTACCTATGAGCAAGCTCCATTAAAAATCTCTACATCTAACCCACTCTACATCTAAGCCTCAGTGACGGCCGGAGCAGGCTGTGCGTGTGTGCGGGCCTCACCGGTCCCAGTTGTAGACATGGCTGTGGCTCTCGTCCATCAGGAGGATATCGTCCACCTCGTCCTCGATGTGGAAGGGATGAGCGGAGACGGGCTCGTCCAGGGGGAACGCGTAATCGCTCATGTAGGGGTGGGCCAAGGCCTCCTCTGCCGTCAACCGGTCCATCGGGTTAAAGGTCAGGATCTTCTCCAGGAAATCTAGAGCTGGGTGGCAGAGGGACGGTGAGTCTGGAGCATGATCAGAAAGAGCAGCAGTGGATGCTGCTCAGAGACCTGTAGCCCATTCCGAAAAGAACTAGATTTTCACGGGCTCTGATCTCTCCAGACCCCCCTCCCCTACAGACCATCCAACTCTGTGCTTATCTGACATTTTTAGTCCCATCAGTAAAAAAACAAAAAACAAAAAACCTTGAAGATTTTCCAGGCAAACATTCCTCTGATAAACTAGGGAGAGGCATCCCTAACCCTGCCCAACCAATCAAATCTGAATAGGTCTTGTGAGGGCTGCTGTAGTCACTGATCACTAAAACATACCGAGTAGAGATTGGCCAGAGTACTCTTTAACCCTACATTAATTAAAATGTCATTTTCAAGATCATGCTTCCAGATGGACAAATCATAAAGATGGCATTTCAGTGCAGAACTAACAGGCATGGTGGCCCCGGGTAACATTAACGGGGTGCGTGAGTTGAACAGGGGGTTCAGACTGTGCAGACGTGCACGTGGTGGCGGGACTGACCTCCGGTGCTGACGCCCGGCAGCAGCTTGGCAAGCGGCGTGTGGGGTATGGACATGTCGTTTCTGATAAAGACAGGAATGACGCTCTGAAGCTCTTGACGGTCCTCTTCGTGGATGACAGGAATGGACTCCAAGATCAACTGCATCTGCTCCAGCTCGTGAGCTCCTACAGGGCCAGAGAGACACCATTAATGGAACGTGTAAAACCACCACTTCAGCATTTAGAATGTGATGATCTGAACACTATAGTCCAAACATGACTGTCATTCAGACACGATTAAAACTCTTACGTTTCATCTGGCCCGGACATTTAAGGCCAAACAGTTCGGACCTACTTTGCATTCAGTTCATCACCTAACGCACAGACTAGCTCTGGGCCTGAGGAAATGTCAGCTTGGCCAAGATTACATCATCATACCACTGACTCAGACAAGGGTATTACCTGTCTGAATCAAACAAAAGGGAGTCTTGAGGGGAGACGGGCAGAACAGCAGGTGGACACAGGCAGGGGGGTTGAAAAGAGAAAACGGAGGCTTCTGAGAACTGACCTGCGAAGAGTGTTTTCCCTGTGAGCATCTCGGCAAAGATGCAGCCTGCCGCCCACATGTCGATGGCTTTAGTGTAGTTATTGGGGGAGAGGAGGAGGCGTGGGGAACGATACCACTTGGTGACCAGGCCCTCCGATAAGTGACCCTAAGGAAGAGAGGAGACGGCAATAATTAAACTTGATGGGTTTTATGCAGTAACCACTGCAATTATACACCAGCCATGTTGAATGCAAATGGATGATACTGCACTGAGAGTGGTAGGTCAGCATTTCCAGTAGGGATGGGGTTAACCCCAACACAGAACTGGAGGGGGCCACTAGCCACAGCATTAATGCAGCTGAAGCAGTGCACAGATCATCATGAGCAGAAAGCACGCTGGAAGATCCTCCAGACAGCTGGACATCCATCTCGGGTCCCATACGTCCAGACTGAGGAAACAAGGCCATGAACCTGCCACTGTAGGCCCACATCCATCCACTTCAGGGTACTCCCAGAAGTCCTCAACTACATGCATTTGAGAAAATGTTTGCGTAGAAGCCACAGCAGACGCAGACACCAACAAACCAGTTCCAAACCTGCTTTTTCTAATATGTGATAATCATTATCCTCAACATGCATAATAACTAGGGAAGCTAAAAGCCCAGAATTAGCATAATGCAAATGACAGCATCCTTAACAAGAGGCTAGTAGTACAGCAGAGGACTCACACTCATGTCAATGGCTTTAGGCATGGCATTGAGCCCAGGTTCCTCTGCCGTGAGTAACCTCAACACGATACTGGAGAAGAGGATTTAGTTTCGTTCCAGTCTGTTCCCCGTCAGCACACGTCATGGGAGCTCGACGTGCCCTGTGCCCACCAGACTGAGCCTGCTTTAGCCTTTTCATACAAATAAAACTAGGAACAGCTGTCCAAAACCACAGCTTTAATTGCCAAATTCTAAGTAGAGCCTAGCCTGAGTTTAGCACCAAACAGGAGCCAGTTTCTTATTGCACCGAGAAGCTGAAAACTCCCCAACCTGTCTGTACCTACATCGGGTACAGGAGCCTCTCTTGCACACAGGCCCATTCATCCACCTCTGCAAGAAAACCATGAAGATAAACAGTCTATTAGATTTTACTTAAGGGGAAAGGGAGGCCTTCTTGGGATGATGGCAGTCTGGTTTGCTTCCTTTCAGCGTCTTTCAATGTCTTGTGCTGTGTGAGGGGACAAACTAAAATCACACTGCAGCCAGTGTAGGAATCTGGCAAAATATAGATGTAAAAAGCCATCAAGCACTTTGTTCTCAAACTAAGTAGACTGCACAATTAGTAGACCCCCCCCCCTTAACCTGTATGGCCAATAAGAGCCAAATACTAGATTCAGTAGCCTAATACAAAACTCCCAAACAACAAAAATGTGGAAGCATTTCAGCACATTGGTTAAAGTGAAGTGGTACTACCATTCTACCGCAGAAGAGTGAGGATATGAAGAAGCTATAAGTGCCTTGTACTGTACATCTTCTTTCATTATTAGCAAATGAAAGAGAGGCTACAAATAAGCTCCCAGAATCCAACAAATTCACAGCAGCAAGGTCAAGAGGGTTCTTGTGAAGGTGAGATAATGTTTACTTAGAACCAGACATTGAGCCTAGCCAGAGTACAAACACTCCAGACCATCATGCTTGGGTTGTCACCGCAGAGACAGGACAGGCTCACACAGCAGGGTGCTCACGCAGGACACCAGAGGTGAGATTAGCCGCTTCACTAGCTATTTAGTGTCGGATGTCCAATTCGACATTTTTGGATGCGTGCAGTGGGCGATGGTAAATTGACTGAAGTTGCATTACACAGAACTGTATTTCAAACTAATAAATGAATCTCTTAAATCACCCGTGGGGGACATAACCTGTTGTTTACATAACCAAACTTTGGTTATATGAATAGCAAACATGCGTACCGTCTACAACTTTTCGTGGTCCACAATCACTTAGCATCGCAATACCAGTTGTGTCAATTAAAAATGACTTCAGATGATTCATGTTGGAACCAGTGTTGTTGACAATTTGCGGAACATCCATTTGTGAATGGAAACTTCTCTCCACCCCTAAATTACTACCTTACTCAAACCATCCTGAAGAACATAACATTTTTTTTTGGCAGGTATGTAGAAAGCTATATACCCACAACAAGGCCACATTCATTCATTTTCCATCACATGCACTACAAGGAAGTTCTGGTAAATAATTGGAAGACCAAGGTGTGCGCATGTGTGTACACACACACACACACACACACACACACACACACAGACCTTCCTCTCTCTGAACCAGGACCATCTCGGATAAGGAACTCATCCTGTGCGATGGGCTCCAAGCATCAATTGCTCAGAAAGAGGGGAATGACGTCACTCGGAACGCAGAGTGGCTTCCTCAGGTGTGGGCGGTTACTGGGTTCGTTAGGAAGGATGCCCGCATTTAATACAATACGTCTCGTACGCTTCTCTTCCCCATACCAGAGCGTCCAGTCATCATTGTGATGGCGTCAGTGACGGAACCAAGTCTGCTCTCTGGTTCCCATAAAAAAGTACACACGTCCTCACAAAAGTGATGACTGGAGAGAAAGTGAGAGAGGAGAGAGAAAGAGGGAGGGAAAAAAAAAAAAAAAAAAGCCCTCACACTCATTTGGTCCCTCTCGCTGCACCTCGCACCCTGCCTCCAGCCTTCTGCCCCACGGTGCGTTTCCCACCATTAAAAAAAAAAGGTAGTTGGGTGTTTATCCAGGCTAGTGAACACAAGCAGTGTAGGCAGAGGGGAGGTGGGGGAGGGGTGTCCGATGGGGCCCACAGAGTGCATGGAGGGAAGTTCTCTTCCCTCTCACTCTCCTCTCTTCAAATGCCTTCCTTCATATGAAACCAGCCTTCTGAAAGCCAGGAGATTAGGAAAAGCATGTAGCAAAGCGGTGCAGCCAAGGAGCAGCGCAGGAGGCCCAGGAGGGCCCAAACGTCTGCTCCCCCTGACCCGCTCATCAGTCTGCTGGTCATGGAACTATTCAGAGGCACACAAAGCACAGCTCCACTCAGGAGGAGGCGAAGGTGTGCACGTGCCAGGCGTGGCCGCGAGAGAAAACGGCTCAGGCTGAAACAGCCCTGCACAATGCTGTTGACTAATCCAACACGTGAGCAACTCGCTGAAATGACCGGTGGAAGTGCCGTCACCTGGTGCTATAGGGGAGGGAGGGGGAGGTTGGTTAAACCCATCAATTCTCCAGTAACTTTTCACAGCATGCTGGAAGCTTAGCCACAGCACACTTAATGAATACAGGGGGGAAAACCCTAAAAACAAACACGCAATGCAAATTCACATCACATCTCGCAGTCCATGAAGAAAAATCCTTTTAGCTCTGAACATTTGTGATAAACAGATTATTGCAACTATACACAAGAACACCACAACCACCGTGCACCTGCTGCATGAGAACTGCCTTGCCGGACTCTGGGAGTTTACTCACAGGAAGCTGAAGTGTTATTTCAGGAACTTAAACACTGTTCTCAAGCCCCACGTACTTCCTTTCTCACAGCCGTCACCAGTGCAACGTCACCGACAAGAACAAACCTTCAGAATATCCATGGCAACACAACATGGTGTATGAGCAGGAGCAGAGGCTCACAGAGCCACGCAGCTCTCACGTGACCCTAGCATTCTGCCCCAGATAGATGCAGTTCGTCAGCATTCATCAGTGCTGCCCTTGGGACAAACTGCAAAAATACTACTCAGAAGAGACTCAACAGCAGAGATCGCAGTAGATCCAATCAGCCAATTAAACAGAGTAATAAACAAACAGAGTAAAATAAAATATTGTACCTTGTGCGAGTAGTGTGGGTCCATAATACGGGCCAAGCCGAAGTCTCCGATCTTCAGCACCAAGTCTTCGGTGTTGACAAACAGGTTGGCGGGCTTGAGGTCGCGGTGCAGGACGTTGGCCGAGTGGATGTACTTCAGGCCGCGCAACAGCTGATACATGAACAGGCGGGCATGGCCCTCGGAGAGCAGGCCCTGGTCCAATACCCTGCACAGGTCCGTCTCCATGTACTCCTGCACGATGTAGACGGAGTTGACCTCGGTGAGAGCGCCCACGTCCTCGGCCAGGGCTCGGCCACAGGGCCCCAGCGTCTCCAACACCTTCACAATGTTGTCATGGTCCAGACGCCGGATGATCTTGATCTCGCGCAGCGCGTGTTTGACGCTCTGCGGGTCCGTCAGCACGATCTTCTTCACGGCCACACGTTTGTCGCAGTCCATGTCCACGGCAGAGAATACCAGGCCGTTGCCGCCACAGCCCAGAGGCTTGAGGTCCATATAGCGCGGGCCCAAGTCAAATCCATGAATGTTCATAAGGCTCTCGAATTTCTCCGCCATTCTTGTTTGGTTTTATAGGTGAAATCACTATGCGCTGCCCATGGCCCTTAGAAAGGACTTGTTGGTTGTTGATGGGAGAGATGTGCAGAATGACTCTTTTTGTCTCCCACCGCAGCACGTGTGAGGAGTGGAAAGGAGGGGGGGGAAGGCTAAACTACACTTTATTTTGTACTACTTTCACTCCTGTCTTCTCAGAACAGAGCAGCAAGAAGAGAACTCTGATAGGTTGTTAGAATATGTTAGCATTTCCGCTCACACACACAAAAGAAGGAAAAAAACAAAAACAAATCAGAGGGGCCTTTTCTTTTAACACTAGTGGACCTGCTTTCAAACTCCCCCAAATGTTTAACAGCCTACAGTGGAATGGATTCGGGGGTGATCAATACTTTGGATAAATGAAACTACCTGCACTAGCATTCTCCGTCCAGTGCTGATACATACAGTGTATGACTTGTCCTGAGCAGCAGCATTATTCTGATGTGCTAAATAAGCACACAAGCTGGATTACTAAACTAGGCTTTTCCTGTCTATTTTTTTTCCTGTTCCAAAGCAGCTGATGTCTGACAGCAGGAAAGATAGCCAACCTCAGCAGGAACACACTCCCTCACTGATCAGGTGGCTCCAGCTCACCACAATCACAATCAAAACTGTCCTCCATTTTACAACTGGTTTCCCTGCAACACAAACACAGAAAAAAAGTACATCAATTAAACGACCAAAATAAAGCCGACAACATACCCATTAGAATAGTTCAACATTGCTTTGGGCATCTTGCTTTTAGATTTCTGCCTCAGTTTTAAGTATCATTAAGATACTGGAATTATCTCAAATCTGCCCAATTGTTTGGAAGACATGCTCCGCCTCTTAACCTAACCGGTTTGTCAAGTTTACGCATTAGCATCTGGATGGCACAAAACCACCCTCTGATGTCACAGGAGGGAAGAGTACAGAATTTCCACGAACTAGTTAAGAGAAAACACACTTTGAATAAACTACGTTATTTATGCGTTGCGTAAGACTGATATATTTCCTCAAAAGATACCGGCTATTAAAAAAACCTTTTAAATGTCACAATGGAAACTGTTCTTGGTGCGCGATATAGCCACGTTGCACCTCAGGAGGACGGAAACACCACCATGGGCCGACTTGTTGCCAACCATTTTGTTGACCAAAGTACAGGGAAACGTGAAAGGACGGGGTGTATGCTGTTAATATAAAACAAATCCGCACGAAACACAGAGATAACTGATTTATGATGGGAGAGTGAAGTTGCGTTACTTAATTACCAAGCGAGCATAGCGGAGATCATAAGAGACATGCCAAACGAATAGTTTACCTAGCTGGCTAGCCAATATATGCCAGCTAGCTAGTTAGCTTGTCTATGTAGTCCTCATATTAGTTTAGTAGATTAGCTATCTTGCTTGTTATCTAGTAGGCGAAATACAGACATGTAGTTAGCCAATAGAATTTAAAAAGACGTGATGCGTCAGTTAGTCAGCTAGCCAAGATTATAAATTAACTTCACGAAAAGGACAAAATAATTACTTCGTGTAACACTAGCAGCTAGCTAGCGTGGTAATGTTCGCTAATTCGGCTGGTACCTTTTTAAATTAACGGTTTTACCCACGTAGCCAAAAAGCTTTTGTAGTCAGGTGATGGCAATTTGCTAAATGATTCGTAATTATTGGAGAAACGAACAAACGTTACAGATTTCGATAATAGAGGTTAGCTAGCCCGCTAGCTACCCGGCCGGCAAGGTCGCAAGCGGCTTTTTGTTTAAATAATGTAAGATAGCGAGCTAGCCCGAAGAAACTGGTCACATAAAAGGATTGAGAAAATTGGCAAATAATAAGATAGCCAAGCCACTCTTGTTCCGACAACACATTAGCCAACATTGTTTTTCCGCTGATAAATTTTGTTCGTATTGTCCTACAGACGCCATAAACTTAGCTAGCCACCTAGCTAGCTAATAGGAATCCGTAATCAAGCTCTTCATAGAGCACGCAGGTAGAGCGGCTAGCTAGCTAGCTACTCGGACGAGTTTTTTGGTAAATATGTTTGAAAACCTTAGCACAAATCAAATGGTTTCGTTAATATACCAATAAACACGAGAATTAAGGTTTCGTTTGGAGCTGTGACAAGCCATGAACGAGGTTCTTTTGTGATTTCAACCGTACTCTTTGTTTTGGCTGGCCAAATGGGTCTCGTAAACTGAACAAAGAAGTCCGTTGTTAGCAAGCTATGCTAGACAGAAAGCTAAAACGATTCCGTGTAACGTTAGCGACTCACATTTACGAAACCCTTCGAACAAGAGCACAGCGTTAAAAACATAAATGGAGAACGAAACGAATGACAGTCAAATACGTTTACACTCGGGCAACCATATACACGAAATAACTTACTTTTCTCGCTCGTCTCATTTATGATGTTTTCCTAACCGAATTTGGTCGGCGAGCTCTTCATCGCCCTCGGTATTGCGAGGATATTCTAATCGCCATTCGGATTATAGTAGCTGTGGGCTGAGCGCTGGCGTCAGTCATTCACGACCTGGGGGAGGTGTTGTGACGATGCAGCTGTGGCGGTAAATTTAAGATATTGCACGAATAATTGGGCAAATGCACACAAATAATATTTAACGAACTGATCTGATGTAAAACGAGACAACCAGATTAAGTAAAAGGTCGGCATTTCAACAAATGGATTCTTTACTAAACCCAGACATCAGACGTAAATAGGGCCTCGCTTTGGTTATTTAGCTAGGTAGCTTCTCTGTTCCCTAGAAACACTGCACGGCTAATATCCTAATAAAAATAGGCTATTAAAAATATATATATATAAAATATTCAGAACCCAAAAGCTTTCTCTTGCATCACTTACGTTGAAAAGGCTGGTGTAGCTGCTGATCTCCGATCTGCCGTTAGGGGTAGAAAGCAACTACAATTGGACAAAATGTTCCAGAAATCCAAGGTTTGTTTCTAACAGTTTCAGGACGATGGATCCTATAAAATTATAATTATTATATTATATATTATATTGTTTTGTTGGTGGTATTTTTGTAAGCTATGCGTTATCACAGGTGCTCATTTCTGACTGTAGCCAATAAGGGAGTCTTAATAATTATTTTGACCGGATTTCTGCCATACTGCAATAATATTCTAGCCTTTATTATTCTATTTTTTAGAAGACTGGCGTATTCTTTCCACCTCTTAAAAACAATCATGTTTGCTAAACTCCTACATAGCCTATATAATAGCCCACAAAACAATCTTCAGTACTATTTAGTCTTAAATACAGTTGGCGTGGGAAGGTTCACTCATTAGGGAACTAGGCTACTTACTGCAGTTGGTTTGAGCAGCGCTTTCTCTCCCGACTCGTTAGCTGTACGTTATTTGTAGGCTTTGCCACAACCTGCACGATTTTTCCCAAGCTGGCCAATACCTTAGACGAGATAACGAAGTAATGATTTATTAACTGTTCCTGTTTAGTCCTTTGTACACATCCGTCAGTTTGGGCTGTCTTCGTTCTGCCAAAGGTGGGTGCGCTGCCAACACTCGCGCATCGTTCTCTGCACCATGACCGCACCGAAGTAGCTACGACGTTGCCCAAGTGTTCCAACAGACAGCGAATATCCAGCAGGTTTTGTTAAGTTACGACACACAGACAATCACGTACAACAGTAACTACTCAAATTTGATGTTTCCGAGCAGTGCGGGAATGTATAGCCCGGCACGAAGACAGCTGCAGTTCACTCCGCGCTAGTCCTAATTGATGAATGAGCAGCGCGTTCTTCCTGAATGCGGACCCGCAGCAGTGGCAACATCAGCAGCAGAGGGGCACCATACGAATGCCCGCGTTTCTGCAGCACCACGACTGCGCAACCCCGAGCGCTTCACAGACAGGCCGACAACCATGCGGATAAACCACGCTCAGTAAATTACACATTGTCCACTGTGTAGACATACGTAGCCTATTAATTGAAGAGTAATGTCAGTAGACGGAATTATGCCCCTCTCCGTATATCGCTGTCTCTGCATCTGTTTTGGTGTCTCGTTTTGTCTGTGCTGTACATGTATTTTATCCTGGTTGTAACTGTGTTAAATTTTGTTGCTTTGAAAAATAAGGGTTTGATGATTTTTGTTGTATGTTAAACAAATCTGCAGTTTCTTGTTTGTGTGTGTGTGTGTGTGTGTGTGTGTGTGTGTGTGTGTGTGTGTTTATTTTTTTGCTGTTTTTGCAAAGTATCCTCCTTGGGCTTCAGTATGCGTGTGCACGATTATACTTGGACTTGCAGAAATGAACTCTAAAAGCTAGGTCAGTGTTGATTCTTTTACAGTCTAGGCACATATCTAGGTGTTGCACCATTTTCTGAGAACATGAAATATAGGTGAGGCTGTCAACCACTCAGTATGACTTCCTGCCAGTGATGAGCTAATCGTTAGCACACAAAAATGCTGATATACTGTTCTATTGAAGTAATTTGTGAGGTTTCGTAATATATGCCTGTGCAGCAGGGCACCCCTGTTTATCACGAGCATTTAAGGCATAGTTTGATGGTCTTTTCAGGAGTTGTTTTTATGTAATTATGACATCGGAGCCTTTTTCTGTTCAACTTGAAGCGTTTGCTGAAACGGTAGAGAAGTTTGAAGGTTGATCTTTATCAAGTCAAATTAGGAAATGGAAAACAAACATGCAATTTTAAATATGCAATCATATATGAATATATGTAAACATAACTACCTGCATACTGTTGATTCTTGGATCCCAGATGTGCAGAATTTACACACGTTATGTGTAACTATTGTATGAGTAATTTGCTTGATGGCTTGTTACTTTTTATGACAATAGTATTGTTATAGGGCTATACTATATTAATACTACGTAACAGCATTGTTACTTTGGCCAGACTATCAGATTTCGAACAACTCAAAGAGGAAGTACCGTATTAGTCCTTATGCAGGCTGTAGTTACTGTCCAGGCCAAGGGAAGGCAAGATACACTCCCCCTCATCCTCTCTGTCCTCTCATTCACAGGGAAAAAGTTACTGGCCACAACAAACTACTGCAGAGATGGTCTACAAAATATGGTTTACATAATCCAGAGAGCTGGTTAGTATGGTTCAGAGAGCTGTCCACTCTTTCTCTGTCTCTCTCAAACACACACACACACATGCACACACAGAGTCTAGTCTTTACTGTTGAGATCATCCATATTAACTTTCTGCTTTCTCTGCTGTTCCAGAGCAGACTGACCTGATGTGTAACTAGTGGAATTAAACCGTAACAGTTGCCACAAGGCGTGGCAATTTCCTCCAGATTCATTACACTTTCATTATCATAGGAGCAGTGGATCCGTTTCATCATTTCCCGCCACTGAGAAGAAACCGGCTTAAAGCTGAAGGACTGGAATCATTGTAAGAATAGGAAACGGAGAGAAAGGTTATTTAAGTGCAGTGCCTGATTCTGCATTCTGGCTGGTGTGAAGGTTAGGGTGTGTGTGGTGAGTCAGTTCAGGAGTGAACCGTGCACGGGAAGAACTGGAACACTCTTAAATCCTGACATTGTCTGTGTACAGCCTGTTCCCACGTTAGTGCCCTGTGTGTCGTCGTAAATTAGACTCAGCACCTTATCACACTGTCACAAAGGGAAGGAGGTAAAGACAGGGAAGAGAGGGAGAGCAAGAGAGGTAGTGTGTGTTTGTTAGAGAGAGAGAAAGAGAGAGAGAGGGTGAGAGAAAAGCTGGAGAGCTAAAGAAATACACAACTCCTCAGAGCTGTGTTCTCCCTAAAGGCCTTCCCAAACCATATCACTTACCATGAAAGAGTGATGCATCTCCCAGGGCAACATTTTCCACTTTTTTATCCATACAAAAGTGCAAAAACAGTCAAAAGAATCACCCAGTACTGATAACAGGTAATGTGTCCAGCACGAATAGAGGTCAGAGCTGCTGGCATGAGGGCCAGGCCATGTCCATCTGTCTGTGGTCCAGTTAAACATGTGCAACTGCTGGTTGTGAATTGAAACTCCATGCTGGGTTAAATATAGGCCATAAGCAAAGAGGAGGAGACATGCCTGTGTATGGACTGACCTGCCAGTGCCTGCCCCTGTTCTATTACAGACCTCCCAACACCTCTACACACACACATACACACAAATACACATGCGCATGACCATACACACACACTCTCCTACACACACACATACACTTTCTCTTATACACACACATATACACGCACATGCACATGCAGACTCTCTTACGTACACACTCTCTCTTATGCACACACAAATACTCTCTCATACAGTCTCCCACAGTCTCTCACACAATTCTCTCATTAACACATTCCTTTATTCATTGCCCATTGGCCTGAACGGTGCTCATTAAGTTTTACTTGAGCAGCTCTTGCCTAGAAAAGGCAATGAATCCACATTCTGCACAGTTCCAAATTCAAAACATTGATGATCATTAACGATAGTGATGATACAGTGGACAATGCAGCAATGAGCAGTGCACCATTCTAATGCTACTGTTCACACTGCAGTGCACCATTCTAATGATACTTTTCATATTACAGTGCACCATTCTAATGATATTGTTCATATTACATGCACCATTCTAATGATACTGTTCATAACGCAGTGCACCATTCTAATGATACTGTTCATAACGCAGTGCACCATTCTAATGATACTGTTCATATTGCAGTGCACCGTTCTAATGATACTGTTCATAACGCAGTGCACCATTCTAATGATACAGTTCATATCGCAGTGCATCATTCTAACGATACTGTTCATATTGCAGTGCTGTAACTATAATGACACAGTTCATAATACAGTGTCCACATGCACCCTCCAATAGCCCCTACCAACAGCCTCCACCTGCAGTCTCCACCAGCAGCCTCCACCAACAGCCTCCATCAGGCATCAGCAGTGTCCAGGTGGTTTGTATTGATGTTGTGTGTTTGTGTTGTGTGTGCTTGTCTGTTCTGATTTGTATCGTTTACCGCACCACCTGGGGGTTATTATTTCACCACCTGGGGATTATTATTTCTTTATGTTATAGCTTATTTAAGGCGTTTCTGTTTTTGTGACCTTGTTGGTCATTAATGTTGCATTAATGTTCAGTACTGTTTTTGTTACCTTCATCTTCATTAAACTGTTCCACTGGAGACTTGCCTTTGGTTTCCCTCCTGCTCGTTTTATGCCTGTGACATATTTTATACCTACATTTTTTTATTTAGAGGAGGGTGTTTAGCTGAAACCAAAAAAACAAAAATAATGAAATGATAGAAATATCCCTTTAAGCAGAATTTAGTTAACCTGGTCTTGCCAAACAGCACCTGTAATTAGATGAGGGTATTTAAGGGATGAAAATAACTGTTTTATGTGTGTGTGTGTGTGTGTGTGTGTGTATGTGTGTATTTGGGTTTGTGTATATATGTGTGTGTATGTGGGTTTGTATATGTATGTGTGTCTATGTGCATGTGTCTGAGACTGAGGGAGAGTAGGGAAGCTACTGGAACCAGATGTAATCAGTCCAGCTGTACTGAGGGCCTGTGCCTCAATGGGGTTTTCAGTATCTCTTTAACCTTAAACTACAGCAACTGCTGTGCTGTGGAAAACATCCTGTCTGTTTCCTGACTAGTGTGGTCATACCTCAGACCTCAGGTCAGTCCTTTCCTGGCCCCACTGCAGTTTGCTTATTAACAGCAGGTATGTGTGGGTGATGCTGTTACCTATTTACTGCAGAAAGTGCATTCCTATTTGGACCAGAACTATAACACCACAGTGAGAGTAATCTGTTTGACTTCTAAACTGTAGAAGTCTACTATATACAATCACCTTTGGTGAGGGAGAAGATGGATAAAGTCCACAATCTCCTGGGTCTTGGACTGCCTGTCTGTGAGGCCCCAGTGTGTTCAGCTAGGAACCAGCCTGTCTGAACATCTACTCAGTAGCTGTGGTAACCTCAGTAAACTCTGCTCTCCCCTCTTGCTGTTCACCTTGTACACCACTGACTTCCAGCACTTCCAGTATAAACTGTGTGTGTGTGTGTGTGTGTGTGTGTGTGTGTGTGTGCATGCCCAGTGGAGCAATGTTCTCCGTCCTGGGTGGTGTCCTGTCTCCCCTTTTGTGCCCAGTGCAGTTCCCCAGTGGGCTATGGATGCCATTTGAGAATAATTGGTGGAACTGGCTAATGCTTCTCACTGGTGTATGACTGGAATTTGTTTGTGTACTTTTAGTGTTAGAAAGGTGCTATATAAATTGAATGTCCATTCATTCATTCACACAGATTAAAGCTCTGCTACCTTCATACATTTTCTGGGTTGCTCACTGGATAGTTTTGAAGTGATGGTTGAAACACACTGAACAAGCTCACCGCTATCTTAGATAATTAATTTCACCGTTGTATCAACAGTAGAGATCATTGTTTGTACTAACAGTGATCACATGGTACATCACCTCTTCACACTGTACATCACCTCTTCACACTGTACAACAGCTCAGATTATGAAAACTACAGCTGGTGGCAGATCTTTCTCTTACAAAGCCCCGCAGTTATGAAATAATCTTCTGGCTAACGTTAGGAATCAGACACAGTCTCAGTCTGATTTTGTTGATAATAATTTTGTTAATAATAGAAGGTGCAGAGTCGG
>JAOXYF010000027.1:6623016-6647893 GCA_028565775.1 Sternarchorhynchus goeldii | reverse complement strand
TAGATGATCTGAGGAGGCACGGCCTAGATGATCTGAGGAGGCACGGCCTAGATGATCTGAGGAGGCACGGCCTAGATGATCTGAGGAGGCACGGCCTAGATCTGTGGGATCGGGGGTGTGGCCTACCTGCCGTCTGACCATTTGACGATTCGTGCGTTGCTCTCACGGACCTCGCTACCCTCTTCATCCCTGCGAGAGCGCCACCTAATGGTGTTCTCCACTTTCAGCTTGAGCCTCGTCCGGCCTTCCTCATCCAGCATCTCCTCGTCTTCAAACTCGTCCTCATAGTACTGAGGATCAAAAGGTCTGCAAGGAGAGAAGCAGGAAAAGGAAAAGAGCCTGCGATGAACATAGAGCCTTATATAGAGTTTCCAGTATCACACAATTATAGTGCAAGTGCATACAAATTTTATATTTTAATATTTTATATTTTAAAATGAAACATTTCTCCAAATACAACAGCAAAAAGAACCTTTTTTTTTTAATGATCTTGTTTAGTCTGTGCATCCTGATGCACCAACCTGAAGGGGACAGTTCAATTGCACTGTGGGTTTAAGCTCCGTCAGTATCAGTGCCACCTGTCCACAGAACACTGAATGACTGGGTTAACATGCTTATACCTCTCTCTTGCTAAAGATGTCATAGTGAGTACTGATTATCGAAATCAACTTGATGTTCATTCCACAGAAATGTTTGTTTCCCCAACCCTCACTGCTCACTCTCTCTCGTACGTGCGCACACACACACACACACACACACACACACACACACACACACACACACACACACACACACAACAGCATACCTTGGTTCCACACTGAGGAAGTTAGGTAGTTTGACAAAGTACAGGTCACTGCCCAGGTCAGTGCTGACTTTAGGAATCTCCACCTCTATCCTGGTCTCAGGAACAGGCTCCTCCTCCTGCTGTTCCCCTTCCATCCCGTCCTCATTATCCTACACATCAATCATACCGCTTTCATTATCTCTCCTACTAAACACATTGCTTCCAGTACACTTTCCGCCAATCATGCTACATTTTTTATTATCTTACCTGCCTTCAGTATTCTAAGCACTAAACAGTCAGGTGTCATTATCTGTCAAGCAAGCAGCACTGTTTGTCCTACACTGCACAGTTATAGTAGTTCACAGAGAAGCTACAACTGCAACTTCAATAAGGGCTTGAAGAAAAGGGTGTGGATGGAGCTGCGGCCCTGACCCTGGTGCACTAACGTAGTGCCCAGAACCCAAAGCACACTGCACAGGTGAGGACTTCACCAGAGGCTGTCCTGGTGTGGGAGGTTTCTCAGCATCGCTGTCTGATGAGATGTCATCTGCTTCTCCAAACAGGTCATCTGCCACTGCCTTCTTACCTGCAGTGACAAAAGGTGAAGCTTTATGTGGTAATCTGAAACTGTGTTGCTTGTTGCATTTCTTTGGACAGAAGGGAGGCAGCTGACCCCTATGTGTTCCGATGTCGCTGTCCGAGTCGGAATCTGAACCCAGTTTCTTCTTTTTGCGTCCCAGGAAATCGTCCTCACTATCACTGCCTTTGGCTGAGCCTGAGGGAGGAGTCAGGAAGGTGTGACTGCTGCCTGAGGGAGGAGTCAGGAAAGCGCAAATGCTGTTTCACATCTTCATCAAATTTATATGGAGCAAAAATCTCTTAATTCTGAGCACTAGGGCAACAAAATCACCTCCGTTCACATATTTCTGACTAAATCAATGTTAACCGTACATTAAAAGAGTCAAAAAACTGTTCATGATTCATGGATGAAAAAAACTGTCCACTCAAATAATGCAGTGTATCGCAATATGAAAGCAGTGGCTATTAACATTCATTCTGGACTCAGGAAGACCTGTACAAATACGAATCATAAAATCATGTGCTGTAAACAACATCCTAATTTTTACATGAATAACCAGAACTTCACTCACCAGATTTCTGTCCCCTCCCCTCGTCATCTGAATGATCCCTATCTTCATCTGAATTGTGCTGCTTCTCTTCATCATCTGACTGGTCACTCTTTCCCTCCCCACCCCACTTTTCGTCTCCGGAATGGATGTCTCTGCCCGAGCCCTCACCGTCCGAGGGGGGGGTCCCAGGTTCAGACCGTGGGCTGCCGCTGCCCCTTGCAGACCTGGGGCTTCCCATGTCAGACCTGTGGCCATCATCCTCCTCCTCTTCGTGAGGACCCTCTGAGGCACTGTGCTGCTCTGCCTCCGAGTGCTCATTGTCAGAGTGCATGCTCACGTCTGACTGGTTGCCGGAATGCTCAGATTGGTTGCCGGAGTGCTCCGATTGGTTGTCACTGCCACTGTGCGGGCTGCCGTGATCATCCTCACTGTCATCCCCAAACAGCTCTTTGTTGCTGGGCTTTCCACCATCCTGTCCTTCCTCATCATCATCATCGTCTTCTTCATCCTGATCCCTCTCACTCCCACTTCCCGACCCGTTGCTGGCGGATCTGGGCCTCTCCTGTTCCGAGTCAGAACCTGAACCAGAACCTGACTCTGCAGAACACAACGTCCTCATTACAATTTTACTTATTATTTTACTCTATTCAATGCAAAGGATAGAACGTTTCACAATTACAGTGATGCATCTTTACACAGTTATACCAATGTTCAGCCTTAATATAGGATTACTTGAGACATGGGCAACTTTTACTTTATGATTCATGCTCTCTGTATTTCTAACATATTATCCAGGTCACTTTCATTAAATGTACATGACAAAGAACAGCTTTTATGTATAGCTTATTTATATGGCATGGCAAGACAAGATTATGTATATATAACCTTTCATACACAGTGGCAACTCAAAGTGCTTTACAAATGAATAAATAGAAGAAGCTTTTTACAACCCGAGATCTATCACCTCGGGAAGGTCTTTGCCAATAAACAACAATAAAAACATCACAGAATTCATTAGAAAAGAATAAAATACCTGCTCATAGAAATTCAACCAATTTTTAGAGAAATAATATTAAAGATTAAAAGAAAAAAATACAACTGAAAATTAAAATAAATAAACAAAATATCAATCATAGGCACATAATAATACCACACCTAACAGAAGATTAATATAGGTTACTGTTCTGATTTCTTCGCAGATTAGATCGTATGTTTTATCCCTGCTTTCTGCGCAGCTAGCATAGCTAATTTATCGTATGTGCAACATCATACTATGCGAAATAAACTGGCCATTATGCTTAAAGACGAGTTCACCTACGTCTTTACAACAGGTTTAACTATACCAGTGGTCTTTCTACAAGGGAAATGTCTTAATTATATAATTATTTAGGTACGAAAGTTCGCTAGCAAGCTAGATTTTATTAGCTATTAAAACACTGAAGGTGACGGCCACTAAGAATGCAATTACAACACATGGAACATAACATTGTAAATAAGTAAATACAAATCTGACACACTAATAAAGTTTTTAGCTAATCACCTCGTTGTTCATTGTCACTGTCCCCATCGCTGCCAAACAATTCATCCATGTCCGCCATTTTTGGATCCGTAAATAACTTACAGCTTCCGGGGTAACAACAGTTCCAAATAAAAGTCCCGTCACTATTTCAACAAGTGGGTGATGCTGTTGTTTAACCACAAGGTGGAGCCAGATGTCTACGGTTATGTAGCGAACGCGGTGAAACAGCAGAACAACTCACAATTGAATTATATTGTTTAATGTTATATTTTGTAAACCAGAATTAGTTAATGATTTGATTGACTTCAAGATTTCTATATCTTTTATCTAGTTTACCAAAATCTTTCTCTATTCCTCCTATTTCTCTCGAAGTATCTGTCAGTTCTTCATCTGACAACACATCTCATTTCACTCTTCACTTGTCATGGAAATTCATGAATATGAATATTTTGCTGGTCAGTGTGGGTTTTGGTTTGTGTTTTTTCGAGCAAGGTAAATGATTCTCAGGGTGAACTACTCTGCACCTTAATTTTGTTTACCCTTCAGTCTATGCATGAAAGATCTGTTAACGTGAAACCATCAATGAAGCATATTTCACACAGCTTGTCGCGCAACGTAATAGGAGTAAGACTTTGCATGAAAATATGCCTTACAAATCCATCCGCCCCCTCCAGTACCTTTGCGCTGTCACTATTATTTCTTTTCGATGAGGAGACTGAAATAGGCATGTTGACTGGAGAATGGGAGGGGCGAGACGCACCCATTTGTTGCTCTACGTGTCAATCTTTTGTGCTCACTCGTGTCCAACTTCTTGGTTTCCTGTGTTACCGCCCTTGGGGTGAGAAAGTGAAGAACTAACGCGGCTCGCAGTGGGAGAAATTCTTGGGTTTCATAAGAGAAAGGAGAACGGTAGACGTTGCGCTTGAACTGGGGCAGTACTTTAAGGTAAGGTCTAGCTAGATTTTGTACACCTCGTCGACAGGATTATTGCACGAAAAGTACGGTAGTTTCACGCCTTGTGTCGGTGGCTGATTAACAAGCTACGCTTCGGCTTATGGTACGGTACCATGTAAAGGCAGCTAAGCTAGCTAACACTAAGTAAGACGAATCCATACTTAAACGAATGACTTGCTGTTTTTATTGTTATTTCGCACAGTTTCGTTATCACCTATTGGTAAATGGTTACAATAACAATCGTATTGGCTAGCCAGAAATAGCTATAGCTAACTACTTACTCGTAGCTGTGGTCTTGTTTTGCATACAGCCAGCGCTAGCGAGTTAACCTACCTACACTTATTTTGACACTAAAAAGTGTGCTTATAGTGAGCTATATATCGGAATATTTTGATATCAAACCGGATTCGGCATTTTCGTGTAATGTACCCAATCACCACTAAATTAGTTTGCTAGCTATTTAATGTGAGAACAAATTTTGTTGATGGTAGCCAACTGTCTATCTAGTTTACGTTATATTAGGAGGATATCTAGGTTGCGTTAGCTAGCTAGCAACGTGCTATATGTCGCTAGCTGGGTAGCTAGCTAGCTAAGTTTTGTCAGTGTGTTTTGCAGTCTCACTGATTTGGGAAGGACATCAGTTTGATGAATGTACACGCGTAGAAGCCCTTAAGGTAACTGAAAATGAACCCTAAAATCAGTTTGATTGAAGGTTAAATGCCCTAAACCCTCAGTTTCGGTCTGGTTTGGGGACCGTTGAAGCATCCCCAAATGAATGGCATTCCATCACCAAGCTCGTGCTACGGCGTCTGCTGTCTTGTCCAAGCCGCAGTTCCGTAGCTTCGCTAGCGACTTACCATCCCTATCTGCTATCTCGCATTTTGTAGAACCCGCTGCATAGTGTCGGTGATTAACGTGGGCACAACCCTAACCGTCCAAACCGTTATCATATCGTTGTTGTGTTTGCACTACGCGATTAAATAGTTTGTTCTACTTGGCAGTGCTTGGCACCTCCTGTGTTGTTTTTGCGCATAAAGCCTTGTGCATCCCGCTGTTTCCACGTAGCAACCCTGTCCTCTTACCCCACTGGTGCTTTTATTGCTGTGTGTGTGTGTGTGTGTGTGTGTGTGTGTGTGTGTGTGTGTGTGCGCGTATGAAAACACACAGCATTTAAAGGGTGTGGTCTATATCAGGGAGGAATGATTGCACACTGTGGTGTGTAGAGGTGCTTATTATAACTGACGGATGATGCTTGGTCCCAATATTTCTTGAGAATGCATGTAGAGCACTATTACGATGTCAAACCGGTTTATCAAGGGAAGTTGTTTTACTAATCCTGACTAGTCTGTGCTTTAATTGAACAACCGAGTCCGAATTGCGGAGACAGATGTAGTTGGAGGGATTTTTCAGATGGCAGTGTTCGATTCTTTTTTCCCCGTTTCGAATATCGCAGTGCCAGAATAAATAAGTGTTTACATGGTGATGGTCATCGTGCAGCTCAACCCCACCCAAGAGCTCTCGAGAGTAGTGACGTAATTCTCTCTTTTAGAACGCTTTTTTTCCTGTTTGTCCAGCTGTCATGAATTGGTCTAAAATAACTACTTACATACAACATTTAAAAAATGGCTAATAAAATACATACGTAGTTTTTTGTATTGGTTAGCACATTGTGTAAAAAAAAAACAAACAAAAAAAACTTGTTACACATGTTTGTGTGGCAGGTTGCTAAAGCCCCCCTCACCTACTATGTTAATTTGGTTTTAAATTATTTTTAAAAGTCCATTTATATGGTAAAAATGTGTTTTTGATTTAAATGCTGCATTTTTTAGCCA
This sequence comes from Sternarchorhynchus goeldii, assembly GCA_028565775.1. Lineage (NCBI taxonomy): Eukaryota > Metazoa > Chordata > Actinopteri > Gymnotiformes > Apteronotidae > Sternarchorhynchus > Sternarchorhynchus goeldii. The sequence goes on along the minus strand of JAOXYF010000027.1, from coordinate 6,641,674 downwards.
CTGCTGTGTCTGCCAGTACCTTTCGACTGGTTTTCTGTCACTGTCATGGAAAACAAGCACATTGGCTGGAATTCTCCTGTAAGACAATGAGGCTGTGCTCTGGCGTTGGGGTTAGGAAGATCATCTATCAGTTATGTAAACCAGCTCTTGAGACCCATCTGTGTATGAATCAAACAGGGCTCGGTGCTTATCCATCACAAAGCACAAGGTGAGGTAAATCTATACTTCAAGGTGAAGTGTTCTGTATTGCTATTTTTTGTTTGATGTTCCAGCTCATTCTCTCAAGGAGGAAGTTGGGTAATGGATCTCAGAGTTTGTCACCGAAGGGAGAGCCAAGCACAAACTAAATTTAACAATTTCTCTGTGGTTGTTGGCTGATCTGGAAGCCTTGGCCTCTTTGAGTCACTTTCTGCTAGATTTCCAGTGTTGTGCGTCATGCCACCCATGGCTTGTTTTAGTTCAGCTGGTTCTTCTCAATCATGCAGTTTAGCTCCAGACTGCCTCACACCTCCACTACCTGAGCTGTGCCAAAAAACACGATTGGGGCCTCTTTTTATTGTCTAAGTCATTGAACTTGGTGTTATTTTGCCCTCATTGTTGCAAAAGTATAATACTAGTGATGATCTGAACTGCATGTTATTCCAGTGATTGGGGAGGGGAATCACCGAGGGTTCACACCGAGTTGCCATTATGTTTCTAGAGTTCTAGAGAGTGATGCACAAATGCATGAGCGTTCTGATACATTGACCCTGTACAATTAGCTGTTTTTCTGCTGAGTTAGTTTCTGGTTTCAACATGAATGTGCAAGTAGAAAAAGTTGAAAATCATCCAGTCATTACTACTTTCTGCTTGCATATTCATAGATCATTCTGGTGAATGAAGGCAAAGCCAATTCTTTTCTTGAAAATTGAATATTTGAATATTTTAAATTTATGAAAAAAATGAACAGACATGCCTTTTTGGGATTGATGACTGGAGAGAATCTTTAAATTGCACCCAACCAGTAAACAGTTTGAGGTGTAGTTTGCCAAATGAACCAAACCCCCCCCCCCCACAAGAATGCTTGGAACTGACCAGAAAAACATAATACTCAAACTGTTGTGATGCATTACCCACAGCACTGCTTATCAGAATCCTTCCATCTTCACAATCGTTTAGTTATAGTATTTAGTTAATCTTTTGATTGCATACATTTTCTATACTATTGCCTGAAATACTAAGCAGCTAGTTCTGCCCTGTACAATCTGAAACTCCTGAGAGCACAGAGGACTCCAGTGGCTGTATCATTCCAACCCTGCCACAACTTTATTTACGCCCCGAGTCTGCCCCGAGTCTGCCCCGAGTCTGCCCCGAGTCTGCCCCGAGTCTGCCCCGAGTCTGCCCCGAGTCCCTCCAACGTTGTTAACCTGATAGATGGCTTAGCTGTGACACTTATCTGATTTTGCAAGAGTTGGCTGCAGGCATGTTTTGGCATGGTATAAAATGTCTTTGGTGTCAGTTGAAAGATCTGAGGTTGTTTTTATTCAGGCAGAATAGGATTTTATTATGCATACAGTCTTGCTTGTTGTATACAATTCTGGAACAGCTTTGGCATGAGTAAGTGAAATAGGAATAGCTAAGAAGATGTCCTGGCAGTAATTTAAAGAGGTTTTTCGTTTAGTTTATATTTCTCATTATCTGTTCTTATGTCTGATGCAATAAGAGAATTATCTCCATTTTTCTTTGTTGGAGGTTGGGGTGCAGAAAAGTTTAACCTTTCAGCATTCAAATTTCCTTTAGTCCATGCTTTGCTGACTAGGATTGACCCAGTCTGGAGTAACTTTAGGTTCAGGCATATGGAACCATCAGCTATTGTGAAATGTCTGAGCTTTGCTACAGGTATGGTGAAACCAATAGCCTCATGGTTTGGACACAGCAAACATGAAGAGTTGTCACCCCCGCAGTCAATACTGATTGAACATGTTTTCTCCCAGCCAATGGCTGTTTGGGTAGTGCACTCAACATTGTGCTCCGCACTAGGAAGATGGTCCTTGTATTTAGCTTTGGTCAAAGGCATCAGCTAAACAGAAAGATTGATTGCAATGAAATGTTATATGTAATCTTATAACTATCCAATATCCGCTTAAGATGCGTCAGGGATGATCTGACCTGCACTTATTTTTGTATGAACCATCTGACACATGACTATCACACCCATGAAAGCTTTGTGGACATCCCATTCTAAAACCATGTACCTTAATAATGAGTTGAACCCCTTTGCCAACAAAAATAATTTAGATGCACATTTTTAATGTTTATGAATTAATTTTTAAGGTATATTAGAATTGATGTATATGCATCAGTGTTCCAAAAAAGTTTTTCTGCATACTGTACATCTTTCTTCTGCTTCCAAGTGAAATACTCTGTTAGAGCTCCTGTCCCTTTAATCTCCCTCTTCCGATGAGCCCACTCTGTTCTGATTGGTCAGCTCATCCATTTTGATGATTGTTCAAACACCAGAGCAGTTTTGCCCCTACACGTGTTGCCTGTTTTGCAGCCTGAGGAAATGCGCTTGAACTTAACAAATAATTTTCGTTAATTATATATTCTCCAAATTTTGAATTGAAGACGGTTTAGACTGAAAGTTAACATGCTTTTCTGAATGCAGACTCATTGTGAATCGTGACCATAACATTGCAGCTTGTAATGTTACAGCTTGTTCAGTGATTTTACAGAAATTTAGTGCTAAAAAAAAAAACGTATTTCATCACAGTTGTACATAAATGCTTTGTCAGCCTCTTTAAATGAGAATCCTTCAGCTAAACACTCTTCCCATGGTTTTAGCTACAGACTCCACTCCATAGTCGCAGACTCACGGACTCCGCTCCGCACACGGACACGTACATAATTTGGTTTATTATGAGACAGGGTTTTTTTTTTGTTTGTTTGTTTTATTTTTACAAGTTGTGAGCGTGAGTCTTCAGTTGGGTCACACACATTTTGAACAGCCTTGTCCATCAGGAGTAAGAGGTGTGAAAGCCCAACGTCACACATGGTTTTACCTTTAGTGGAGCATGTAATGGTGATACTTCTTCACAAAGCACAACACACCATCTCCTCTACATGGCTTCAAAAATCCCTCACCAGATTCCAGTACTTGCAATGCATTGTATATATTGTATGAAAAGTGTTAAGAGATTACATCATCTTGTAACAAAGACAATGGCTGAAATATTCCAACGAGGCATTTCAGGTAACTGAGAAACATGATTTCTTTTAGAGGTACTTACCTTTTGTAACTTTGCACAGTATACAAAATGGAATAAGAATAAGACTTTGGAATACCCATTCATCCAAGAGTATTTATGAAGTCATGCACTGATGTTGGACGGGATGGTTTAGCTATAATGTACGTTCCAGCTACCCACAGTGGTGGTCAGTGGCCACTGCCGGTTTCCTCCACACCATGCTACTCGAACCAAGTCTTTATCAGCCTCTTTTGCACAGTCAAGGAAAAGCTTTCTAAAAAGTGTCTAAAATGTATTTGTATGCTGTAACATTCATTGTAACCAAGGGGCCAAACCCAAACCATGAAAAACAGCCCAGACCATTATCTCTCCACTAGACTTTACTACTGCCATTGTGGTGGCGTTGTATATTTCAGCAGGGATAGCCTTCTCTTCACATCTGACAAACCCACATTCATGGATCAGATTGTCTAATAATGATTCATCACTCAAGAAAACATGTTACCAGTGCTCCAAAGTCCAGTGGTAGTGTGCTTTGCACCACTTCAGTCAACTCTTGGCATTGTGCATGGTGCATGTGCCTTAACTTTTCAGCCATGGAAAACCATTTCATGAAGCTCCCAAGTGGAACATTGGAAGTTGGCGTGCTGTCATTGATACTCGTGGTTTTAAACAACATGATGAACTTGCTAACATTAGGAAGAATGCTTTATGGTAGCTTTTTATTTGGGTTTATGGCCAATTTCAGTTGGTGATATGGAATTAATTATCTACACAAGATAAGCAAGCTACCCAGCTAGCTGAGTCTCCAATAAAGCATCATCATTTTGTTTGTATCTCTTTTGTGTGTATCGTCCTAATGCTTGTTGGAAAACTTACTGGTTCCGTGCGTCTACCAGCACTCTCCTCTATGGCGGCATTGATTTCCTTCAGTCTTAATGGAGAAATGGATGGCAAATCACAAGCTTCATCTAATCCATTAATAGCAAACTTCTTCCAAAATGCTTCAGGCTGGCTGTGTGGGCTGGATTCGTTCCTCTTCCCTCTGATGTGTGCACACAAGATGCATAACATGTCCTGTATGATGTTGCCTGATTCCATTGTGCAGCTGTCAGCAGCAGAATTGCCTGCTGGCTCTATCAAAAGGTTTGTCGTTTAGTTTACACATGGGGAGATTTAGTTTATGCATTGAAATTGATTGAAGAGAAAAGGGACTCTTTTCTCTTTACTGTTTTCTTTCTATTGGTTTGCTTTGTTTTTCTTTGTTATGCTTCAGTGTCTTGAGTATTAGGTAGAATTATTTATCCCAGTAATTCCAACATGGGTTCAAAGGTCATCTGAAAGGTGGGTGGGGTTGGGATCCAAAATGCAGAACATCTGTCATATGTATCTAGAGAAATGACTTCATTCTGACCTCATAATGACCTCATTCTTGGGAAAGTGCCACTCGCCAGAGGAGCACAAACGCAGAAGTTTCTTCATGGTTAAAAATATATTTAATCATGTTAACCATGTGTGGTTTTTTTGTTTGTTTACTCTCCTGGAGTTTAATAGCAGTATGTAGTTCATATTGTATGTTGTGAATGTGTATCCAGACCTTTGTAGGGTATTATTAGCTGTACCGATTGGTGATAAGACCAGTTCACATGTTAACATGAATTGCGTAACTGTGTCTTGTCGCAGTAACCATAGCTACAAGCTTGCATTATTATGTGCTGCTCTTCAGACAGCCTTGGGTTTGGGGGTTTCTCTTAGTTTCCTTTTATCTTCTCCAGTATGTAGCAGCCATGTCCTTTGTGAGAAGCCAGTTTTTCCAAACCCCCATGACCCAACCCCCCCCCCTCCCCCACTCTGACTCAACTCAATGCTCCAGTTGTGTGTTCATGTTTTGCTTCCCATTCATAACTCATGAAGTGAAGGCACTTATTGTAACGCTGCCTGCCTCCTAATGTCGGGTTCACACCAACAATGGCTTGAGCTGGGCACTTATTGAGGTTTCCCCCCCCCCCTCTCCCTCTCTGTGTTTGTGTGTAGACATCCTGAATTGCACTCGGAATCACACTGCCTTGCTGTAGCTGCACCCTGGAAGGTTGTAAAGATGGCACTCTCTTTTAAGAAGGATCTGGAGAAGTACAAAGAGATTGATGAAGATGAGATTCTCAACAAACTCTCTGAGGAGGAGCTCAAACAGCTGGAGAGTGCCCTGGAGGAGATGGACCCTGAGGTAAAGGCTCATGTTTTAACCTTGTCTAAACCTGCTTAGTCTTGAGGATGAGGTGTGAGTGTGTTGACTAAACTTGTTAGGGTTAGGTGGTTGGGTGCGTGTGCACGCTGACTAAACCTGAGGGGGGGTATTACCTCATTAACAGATGCTGTATGGGATTAGAAGGGGAAAAAAATCTTGTAAATAATATTTTTGTGGGTTTTTTTTTGTCATTTTATTTATACTTGTCATATCCATGCAGAAATATCGCACAAATAATACATCACACACAAAACCTTCCCCCTCAATAACTGAACCACAGCTCCACAGTGGATTTCATTGAAATATAATCGCATTATTAAATCAGATTGTTGGTTTCATATATCGTTGAAATGCAATTTATCCGTATTGGATAAATACAGAAAAATTATAAGTTAGTTATAATTAATTGACATCCTGGATCTTGTTGAGCAATTGGCTAATTTGAGACGGTCTGCTTTTTCAGTGGAAAAATGCAGAGAACACACTTGGGTTGAACATCCACATTTTGTATCAGCAACAGAATTTTCCCCTTGAAGCCTTTTCCGTGCGTGATGCTTGTCATACACGGTAAAGGTTTCCATGCCGACGTGATCTGATGCTGTCATTTTCCATCAGTAATCATACAGACTTTGGCTATGGAAGGGAAAAGGCTGCTCTAAAACTGCTCCATTCATTACAGCCGACCCACATTCTGCTGTGGTGATGAAGTATCTGTTAACCCTAACCATGCATATCACTTATGTGATGTTAAAAGACTGGACCTTTACTTCAATTGCATATGTTTGTTTTTTGTAAACAATTGCTTAAGTTTGTTTATAACCAAGCCAGAGCAAAAAAGCTTTCCCAGAGGGATTTATCATTAAAAAAAAAAAACAGCTGCTATGTTTGAGAATGTGGTGACTGGGTGGAGGGACAAACCCCACAAAGCTGTTTTGATAAACAACTCCACTTCTAGAGGGTGCCATTCAGATTTGCAGTAATGAGGGCTATTTTAATGCTGAAGCCAAAATCATTTTGTTCACCAGAATCCAGAAACAGGCTGAAGCTTGCAATCCCTCTAATCCAGCTTTGTAGCACACCTCCCTGGAGGAGCATGCAGTGGAAGTTCTCGTTTTAGTTCTGTTACGGCACAGAGAGCTGGGTCAGCTGGACTGTTACGGCACAGAGAGCTGGGTCAGCTGGACTATAACAGCTGGACTGTTACGGCACAGAGAGCTGGGTCAGCTGGACTGTTACGGCACAGAGAGCTGGGTCAGCTGGACTGTTACGGCACAGAGAGCTGGGTCAGCTGGACTGCAGGAACTCTAAACTGTGCAGAACTCATGCTACTAATTATACTAACCATAGAAAGCCACAGTGTAACTGAACCTCGTCACTCTGCACATGGAGTTGATTCCTGATTTTTAAGGAAATAACAATAATCAGAATTAACATCTAGTTCACTCAAAGTTTGAGTTTTGGAATTTAAGATCAGTTATAATTGACCAGTTATAATAGACCCTTGACCAGTTATAATTATTGCATGGCTTTGCATGTCTTGCTACTTTAAAGACGACACAATCGATGGCGTAAAAGTGAGAGCTGTGGATGAAATGGTGCAAGGACAGAGCAACCTAGAAGCTGATAGCACTTTGAAATCCACTCCAGCAGCTGAGGAAAAGATCCTATACCAGTTAAGAAGCAGAAAGTGACATTGGGAAGCCTCATTCAGTCACGGCAGCTGACCTTCAGGAAATTGTTGAAGCTGAACTGAATAATTTCCTGATATCTCCTGATGCTGACTGTGAGACCAGTCCTTTCGCATGGTGGAAGATTCGCCCAACATTTCTAAAAGCCAGCCTCTCGGCTCGCTGGTACAAGAAGCAACACTGTGACATGCAAAAGAGCATCAACAAAGCCAAAGGCTGTGGACAGATTAGTCTTCCTGGTTTTCTTACTATTACAAACCTTCTAATGGGTTATCTTGTTTTTCTTAATTTTTCTTCTTTAAATTCTTGAGATGGTTAGAAGTAGGTTTTTGTCTGGTAATCAGTATAAATGTACATATCTTTTTTTTTTTTTTTTTTTTTTGGATAGATAGATTTGACTAATTTGCATACTCCATGTGTTATAATAAATATTTAAGTGGTAATGAACATTTTATGTATGCAGTCTGCATTTTTTGAAGGACCTTCTTTAAAAGCTGTGATTGTTACAAAATTTTAGATCGTGATTATTAAGATCGATCAGTGAAGAAGACAAAAAAGTTTGTTTTTAGCCATATCGCACAGCTCTAGTTTCTATTGGCTGATGTGGGTATTGGTCTTTTTGGTCTTATACTGCACTAGGGATGTGTACCAATCCAACTTTAAGTTACGATTCCGATATCGGTCACGAAAGATAAACTTTGTATCGATTTCCGAAATCATGTATTGATAAACTGTATGTTTTAAAATATCTTAATGTATCTGCTGCAACAAAGTAACTAACTTCACTTTGTCAAACAAGCAAAATGAAATTAATCGTTTTTAAATATTTAATGTAAACAGTAATTCAAAATAAAAATTTAGCAACTGGTCCTGAAAATAGCTTTTGGTCAAATGAAATTAATAATCAAACATTGCAAACATGCGTACATAGTGCAGTTCAACATTAAAAAGCAGCTGAAAATAACTTGGATCAAATCTAAATAGTAATCAAACTTATTTAATCACTACTCTGATAACTAGACTTTTGTGATACAAACAGACTTTTGTGATGGAACAGGTTTTCCTAGTGAGAAAATACCCCAATTCAGTGCACTTAGCCACAACTGCACACTTATCAGTGTTTACAAAGGGAGACGGCTGTGCACAGCGTGAGGTATGCTTACTTGTGCCTGGAATGGCACCTCGGTCTGTGAATTTCCAGCCAAAAGAGAGTTGTCGACGTTTTCTTCTGAAGGAATATTACTGGTTGGAAAAGGTGTTAGTCACTTCTAGGAATATGGAAAAACACTGTAAAGTGATATGCTAGGGCTCCTTTGAACAAGTCAAGTCACATTTATTTATATAGCGCTTTTTACAACCACTGTTGTCGCAAAGCAGCTTTACAAATGTCTCAGTCGAAGCACCCAGTGATCAAGCCAAGGGTGACGGCGGCAAGCAAAAAAACTCCGAGAGCAAGAGCAAGAAAGCTTGAGCGGAACCAAGACTCAGAAGGAGGGCCCATCCTTCTCTGGCCAACACAAAACGCCACAATAACAATAGTACAAACACCAATGTGATCTTGTGCGTGTGCTAATTTCTGTCTCTCGATTAAAATATGGACTTGTTGGGTGTGAAGCTCAAGCAAACAACGTTGTTTATTGCATTATATGTCTAAAGGCTTCGTACAGTTGCTTCGATGATATGTGAATTTTCTATGACGAAATCTGAAGTATCTTTCATTGTAAACATTTTAAAGAGCTGTTTTAAAGGGAGGTGGTGTGTATATTCATTATGGCATGGTTGCATGTAGATATCTGAAAAGAGGTACGCAGGTATATGCTATTTATACAAAATTTTATTTGGTCTGTCTTAAGAATATCCATTGCTATCAAAGCGTACAATGTTGAATTCCAAAGGTTCTTCTGAAGGAACAGGTTAAAGTAAATGGATCAGCCTTGTGGATCATTCTAATTAGCCTAAACCTCATCCAGCTAATGTTTTTAATATCGGGACTGATATCAGATCCTGATATTGGATTGTTGCATCCCTGTACTGCACAACACACTTCTGAGGATTTTTTTGGGACAGTGAACATGATCAATTTCTCATGCTTCCAGCACTTATCTACATTGTCCCTGTTACCCAGAATGCCTTGCTTCCTGCGGGCTTGAGGCAAAAAGACCAGACGACAAAGATGGCAACTGGGCCATTTGACCGGGAGAAACTGCTGAAGTTCCTGGAGAAAGAGGCTCTGGACTACAAAGACAGAGAAGACTATGTCCCCTTCACTGGAGAGAAGAAAGGTTAGAAATTATTGCCAGAAAATAACTTTTTTGTTTTGACTTTATTTAAAGGGATTGTATGATCAAGCAACATTTGCGTGGATAGTAAGGATAATTTTATGGCATATATTATTATGGTATATATTCTAACATACTAACTTGATTCATTCAGCTGTGTAAGTTATGCCAGGGCCCTCTTTGGAAAGACTGCTTTGGGTTGTACACTTTTTTTTTTTTAATAGGAATACATTCAGAACATACATTTGTGTTTTTAAAGTGAATAGTAGGTACATCAGTAGAAGTGATGTTTGGCATGTGATATATGTATATGACTGATACTGTCGAAGAAGTGAGATTTTGAGAAACTGGGCAAGAAGTAATGCGTGGGTCTGGTAGTTTGCCAAAAGAATTCCTGCAACATGAGTTAACATTTACACCTCCACAATCCAACACACACACACAAGCAGTGAGTTTAGCGCTGAGAGGTTTTTTCCAGTCTGATGTCATTCCTCACAGTCGTACTTCCTGGTTGTGCCTGCTGTGTTCAGGGGTTCACCTGCTGCTGCTGGGTTCAGCTTGTTCTCAGCAGGGCAGTATTATCTTACATAAGTCACTGGATGGCCCTTCAGTGTCTGCGAAACGCTGTCTGGCTGTTGTGATTGGGTGCAGAGGAAGACTGTTAACTCTGTAGCAAGGCAGCTGCTTCCCTTCCTGTCTTTCAAAATGATTCCTTATTTCACCAAAAAAGTTAAATCATTAACAAACAAAAGAATACTTAACCAAAACTACATGCATCAATAGACATGGGAATACGGGCACTCCCTCTCTAGACCTTAATGCAGATGTTGGTTCAGTAATTTGATATTTGCTCCATTGAAGGAGGTTCACAGATTGTGATTGGCTGTTACTGATTTAATGTGGGCCTGTGATTGGCTGTGACTGATATAAGGAGGACTGTGACTGATGGGGCAGGGGAGGCTTTGTCATGCTGTCACTGACACCTTGAGCTTTTAGACCAGTGGAATGCTTCTCTCTCTCTCTCTCTCTCTCTCTCTCTCTCTCTCTCTCATGCCCTTTTTCCCTTCTGCATTGTCCTCATTTGGACTGCGTTTGCCTGATAACCTGCTCAACCCTGCCTCTTAGGTCTATGTTCATAATGCACTCATTTTTAATTTAGGTTCTTGTTTCACCATAGAAAGAAACATCCCTGAAACTAAAACCTGTTTGCACAAGCTGTGATGTCTGGTCATTGTTCTTCCTTTGTGTGGCTGATTAACGAAAGAGAATCCTGACATTTTTTAGAGTCTACCCAGACATACTGCTTCAACTGTTCAGAAAGAATGGCTCTCTACAGCTTAAAAAAAAATCCTTACTTGAGTCGTAGCAGTTGTAGGCTGGCTCTGGGCTTGAGCTGAACATTCACTCTCTGGGAGTGAGCACTAAACCAGGCCTTTTTTTTAATGAGGGTTTCAGGGAATATACAATGGCTTTATGAGAGACAGGAAGTGCTGGAATTCCTCAAGGACCGAGTCTCCAGAGAAGTGGCAGCGGCACATGGATAACGGCAGAGAAAAGGGAAGAGAGAAGAAATATGGGAGAGGTTCTTATCTATGCCAAGGCTTCCTGCTCTCCATCACAATGCTTACTGCAGGTCTTGTTCTGCTCACTGCTTACTGTGCTGCTGCCTGTTTCCATAGTGATGGCAGCCAGGGTTGCCAGGCACGACCCACAGGGGGTGTGTTACTGCTGCCAGTTATTCTTGATGGCAGTGAGGAACCGTCGCATAGAACCCCGGCGAGACTGTTGTTGCAATATTTACAGTCGGCGCCACGCAGGAAGTTGTTGGGTCTTCTGGATGAGTTTCCCATGCCAAGGCGTGATGTCGGATAAGGAGGATTTGTAAAGATGTCGGGACTTAAATTCCACATTAGGAATTACTGCTTTTGGCATGTATGTTGTTTGTTTATTTTTAGCCCAAAACAACAACAAAAATGGTTTAGGAAAACTCGGTGAGCACTAAAGCATGCAGTGCACAACTTGACCGAAGCCCAGTTGCATTGCATGTCTGTACGCAGGGTTAGGGTCATGGTGAGAGTTAGGGTTTGGGTCGCTGTATGGCTCAGGGTCACGGTTAGGGTTAGAGTCACAGTTTGGGTCTGGCTCACTTCTCTGATATGAAATCACACTAGTGGATGGTTTTCCTGTTTTCACATGCCTGCTAATTAAATTGACTTTGAACCAAACTCGCAGAAATGAGCTGCCTTCCAACTCTGATCAGACAATTTTTTTGTGAGTGTGCTTAGATTTACTTTGCTGGATGTATAGGTTAAAAAATGAATAAATTTCATTGTGACTAACAGGTTTTAGGTCGGCCTGTTCCCTGAGGACGGCATGCAGGTTTAGTAGTGAGTATCTGCAGCATATGCTTATTCTGGGGTCCTGCTGTAGAATTTGGCTTGTCCTCCGAGTGCCTGAGTAGAAAGGCTACTCTGGTCTCCAGGGATCGGAACAGGAAGCGCGAGGGCGTTCAGGCAGGGTCAGCCAAGGTCATCCATGAGAGAGAGCTGTGCCCTAGAAACGCCCCCTAGGGGTCACCGTGACAGCGCGCCAAGTTTCACTGGCCGTGGACACAGAGTCCAGATTGTCTGGGGGTCCCTTTGTGGTTTAGTGCTAGAGGCGTGCTGGAGAAGCGAGCTCTTGGATCGGAAGGCGTGCAGGGCTTCACTAAAGCCATATCTCCACTCCCTTCCCTGTGTGCAGGCGTGTGTTCGCCCTGTCCCTGTTCAGCCCGGCGCTCGTGGGGTTTACACTCCCTGCACCAGCGTATCATGGCCGTCTCACAGCTAGAGTCCCGCCCAGAACCCCTGTATTAAAAAAAAAAAAAAAAAAAAAAAAAAAATTATGCAGAGTGATTCTAAGGGCTCAGGCTGGTAAGAGACTAGGCTGATGTGATTTTGGGTGGGGGGGTGACACAGGCTTCCACTGAGTTTTCAGGGCCTGTACTGCACTCTGCCCTGCAGCTGAAGCTAAACACTCTCCTCTCTCTCACCTTCCTTATACACTCTGGAAACATGAGCTCACCCAGCCAGAGCAGCTGCAGTCCTGTGGAGGAGAAGGTAGCCTGTAATTGAAAACATCTGTTCCTTTGCCATTGCTGAGGTAAACAGCTCTGCGTTATCTCACCCTGAGTGAAGTAATTCTGGCAAGATAGATTTCAGATATTTGTCATCATGTTTTAGGTATTTGTTGTCTTGCTGTGGGGGATTTTCTTTTGTTTTACCTCGTGTGTGTGTGTGTGTGTGTGTGTGTGTGTGTGTGCCTGTGTGTACATCTCCACAGTTTGATGAAAGTTCTACAAGACCTGATGTATGGAGAATAATTTATGTAGAATGATGGTCTATGTGGAATGCTTCAATTGAACCGGGACACTCTTATCTCGCGTGTATGTTCTGTTAACCATAAGCTGGGCTCCTTGGGTTGTGATTCATACCTGCAGTGATGGAACAGCCTGCTAGGCTGAGGCACATCATAATGAGGCTTACTGGCCCATGCACAATAGCCCTCCAGGCATCCACGCTTCCATGGAAGAGCCTGAAATTTTACAACAGAACTTGTCTTGTTCTCGGAATAAACGAAACTGTTTACAAGGGTTTGTTTTGAGATTTCATGCAATATAGAGACTTTCATGTCGAACAGGTTGTTACATAACATGGGTTTGGGTTCAAGCTCGCTCCTCTCTCACTCACTCTCTTACACCCACACACACCACCACCACCACATGCTCTCTCTCTCTCTCTCTCACACACACACACACACACACACACACACACACACACACACACACCCCCATTCAGCAGTCACATGCTTTCTTGTCCTTCATAGTGCATGGCTAAGTGAGTTAGACCTGTACACTCTGCAGGATGAGGGAAAGCAAAGCCTGTTGTTTGTAAACACGCTGAGCTCACTTGAATGTGTTCCCTTTAGCAATCCTACCATTTGTTAAGCACATTGACTACTTCTAGTGTTTTTACTAATGGCCCTAATGGCTCAGAGTTAGATAACATTGCTCATGTTTGTGTGCAGTGTAATGGCATCTCAAATACTTAATTAGCAGTAATAGCATCTGGATGAGAGTAAGATATTATCCATTTAAGTACCTGTGCAGGAGGGCATGGTTTTCATGTTAATGATGTATGTGGAGTTAATGGCTGCACTGCCTTGATACGTCTTAGTTTGGTTTGTGTGACTGGTGACAACAGACACAATCGAGCAGTTTCATATTTCACATTGTTCCTTTTTCAGCTGCGCTTGCTTGTCTCTAGGAATCTGAAAGAAGCTGCGAGGAAGACCAAGCCTGTCTTTGTGTGAAAGCATAGCTTGTCTGAATGACCTCTGACCTCCCCTGCTTGTTTCTCCAGGGAAGGCGTGGGTTCCTAAAAAGCAGCAGACCGAGGTGCGGCAGGAGGAAATAACCACACTTGACCCAGAACTAGAAGAGGCCTTGTCCAGTGCTACTGACACAGAGCTGTGTGACCTTGCAGGTGAGAGGTGGTTACCCCTAGGCTTAGGGTTAGGGTTAACCCTATAGGTTAGGCTTGCACAGCAGTAATCAGGCTGGGCTCTTGCCAGTCTCACTGCAGCAGTGCTGGCCTGTACGTCTCTAATGCTACACCTCCGTCACGCAGTTCATCGCCCAGGTCATCAGTACATAGCATTTAAAAGATAAAACATGATCTGCTTTCAAAATGCAATCGCTTTTGCTTACCTCTAAAATATCTTTTGATTTATGACTACATAATTTATGGCTACATTAAGGTTAACTGGGCAAGAAACTTGTATTAAAATTATATTAACAAATAATGGCATTGCAAGTTTCATGATGCAATCAAATTCCGAAGCATAAAATTCCCGTTCTGCCACACAGATTTCCTTGCCTCAGTACATTGCTTCATATGGAGAAGCATTATGGAATGAACATGCCCAGTCATTACCATTTCACCTTGTCTTAAAGTTCAGCTTCACTTGATCTTTATTCAGTTTTTAGTTTAGCATTCCATTTTGCCCAAAGTAGTCAGAATGTCTCGTCCAGTAAAGTAACACCAAACCTATGACCTACCAGCAGCTTAATACACTTTTACCTGTGTTAAAAAATACACACGCTATCCATTCAACATTTAAATTATTTTCCTAATCAGTGTAGGCATATCCATGTATCGTATTTGTCATTCAGAATTCAGGAAGAGGAGGTTTTTAAAGTGCATATCTGGTTTTGTCCACAAGTCTTCCTGTCATTGGGCCAAACGTGGTTTATTTCTAGCGTTCTGGCTTGTCATGAAGATTACATTTCCAGTCCTTTTTCCTGACAGTGTGTGTCTTAAGGGATGACGTGTTGTGTTTTGTTCTCTTTGTAGCTATCCTTGGTGTGAACACTCTTGTCACTAGCACTCAAAGCTACGATGCTTCAACTGACAGGGACACCTACAACAGTATGTATCTTCTCCGGGGCAGAGGGTGGTCGGGTGTGTTACTCTGTCTTTGCGTGTCTACAACTGGAGGAACCCAGAAACCCTGGAAGAAACCCACATAGACACAAAGAGATGGGGACTGTGCTGCAGGTGGCTGTTGAGTATGGCAGTCTCAGTCCATCATATATACCCAAGTGTGATGGAAGTTGGAAAAGACTGTTGGCGAGGGGGCAGACATAAGTACTGGGTATCTGGGTGAGGTTCCATAGTGTTGGGTGTTAAGGTGGGGGTTAGGGTTAGCTGCTAGGGTTGAGGTTGGTGTTAAGGTTGGGGGTTGGGGGTTGGGGTTAGCTGCTAGCGTAAGACAGGCTCATTTGCTTGTCATTTTTACCTTTCCTGTATATTTAGCTAGTTGTCAAATTGTCAACTTCAAAAAAGATTAGACTGAATCTTATTCGAAATGATGTTGTCCTGTGCCTGATATGTATTTTTGTAACACATTTCTGTTTTAGATGTTATTAAAGGGGAAAAGGTGAAACCAGTTTTTGATGAGCCACCAAACCCCACTAATGTGGATGAGACTTTGCAGAGAGTAAAGGCCAATGACCCCACACTCACCGAGGTCAACCTGAACAACCTTAAGGTACTGCCCCGCCCCCCTCTGTCCTAAGGCTTGATGTCCCATTCCACCTCGGCTTTCCCCGTGTCATACAACTGACTCAGCCATGCGACCTCTCCACAACCCAGTCATTGAACAAATGATTTCATCTTCCAGAACATTCCCATCCCTACACTGAGAGAATTTGCCAAAGCCATGGAGAAGAACACGCACGTGCAGAAGTTCAGTTTAGCAGCCACTCGCAGCAACGACCCCATCGCAGTGGTGAGTACGGCCGCTGTTGCCGGTCAGCTCAGAATGCCTCAGAAAAAGCATCATGGCATGAAAAACCACATGTGTGGTTTCAGTATTTCTCACCTGTGTTTGAGGATGAGGCTGTATAGTTGTTTTTTTTCCGCCTGTGAGTGTATCCATGCTCCCTACCCGTGTGTGTGTGTGTGTGTGCGTGTCGTAGGCGTTTGCAGATATGCTGAGAGACAACACCACGCTGAGAAGTTTGAATCTGGAGTCGAATTTCATCACCGGCGCTGGAGTGCAAGCGCTCGTTGAGGCTCTGCGAGACAATGACTCCCTCACTGAGATCAAGATTGATAACCAGGTCTCACCGATGCCTCACCAGATGGTTTTCACTGTCTCATTAAAGATAGTAAATACAGAAAAGACAAGAAATGCAGTAAATACAGTCTAGACAGGAAATAAAGCTGCACTTTTGAATCTTTTATATACGAGTTTTTGTGCTTGGTGTGTGGTATTCACAGAGACAGCAGCTGGGCACTACAGTGGAGATGGAGATTGCCAAGATGCTGGAGGCCAACACTAGTATAGTGAAGTTTGGGTACCACTTCACTCAGCAGGGTCCCAGGTCTCGAGCTGCAGCCGCTGTTACCAAGAACAATGACCTGGGTAACACCACCAGACCCGCGCGCACACACGCACTTTCTCACACTGGTTTTTACTGAACAAGATCTTCAGATATATATTCACATTTATACATGCTCACACAAAGCTGTATACATGTAGTACTGCACATTCATTTACTTTCTGGGGGGGAAAAAACCCCCCAAAAACAAATGAGTGTTCTGTGATAACATCAGACAGCTGGGAGATTTTAGTCCTGGACCCTGACTGCATGGAACAGAGAGGAAGTGTGTGTGTGTTTTGTTTGTGTGTGTGGGGGGGTGGGGGGGGTTGTTTTTCTGGTCTCTACTGATGCTCCGTTTCCTGCGCTGGATTGCTGAATCATTTCCACTTGAGGACCTCCACCCAGAACACGCCCTATACAAAAGCACAGGGCATTAGAACCTCTCACACCGGGACATTAGAACCTCTCACACCGGGACATTAGAACCTCTCACACCGGGACATTAGAACCTCTCACACCGGGGCATTAGAACCTCTCACACCGGGACATTAGAACCTCTCGCACACATTCAAAATCTCACACAAGATCATCTGTGGAAACAGGAAACTGGCCATTTCACTGGTTCTCATGAGACTCAATTTGTGTTTCTGTATGTTTTCCTCTCTCCCTTTTTGGCTTATTGATGTCGTTTTTAAGTGTCCTGGGTGGCTTGAGTTGCCTGATTTTCCCTGTTTTCTTTTCTCTCCTTTTTTCTCTCCATGTTGTTAGAGGAGCTGTTTTCTGTTGTCATCCCTCTCTGCAGTCATCTTATTCTGGATCTGCTCATCCTCTCCCATCAATCTGTAAAAAGGGCTTGAACTTCATGGCCAGAGGCACTGCCTGCATGCCTCTCTCGCTCTCGCTCTCTCTCTCTCGCTCTCTCTCTCTCGCTCTCTCTCTCTCGCTCTCTCTCTCTCTCATTTCTTCCTACTCTGTAAGATGGCTCTGTGTTCACCCCTTAAGCATGCATGCTAACAGTTAAGCCCACATAGATACCTAACAACAAGGCATGTTTAAAATGTTGAAAACTCCACCATGATGAACATTTTCTGAAAACCTGAACAGAAGCTTTCCCTGAGCACTCCCTAAATAAACGTATTCAGGGTGCAACACACGAGTTACCTCTCTCTCTCAAAAAACCTCATTGTACTTCAGCATTATCCTAAAATGACGTTTTTCTCTTTGATGGTGTTTTCCACAATGAATTAACCATGATATAACAGACTAATTTCAATATAAATTGCTGTGTAGGGAGGAAGATTGTTCAAGCTGTTTTAAACATTTGAGATTGCCTGTTTAAAATGCTTGTGAATTTTGCGTTCACCATGTTTGCAGTGTTTTTGCACAGGTGCACTTCTTATTTTCCAAAGCTTACTGTAAACATATGTAAAACTTTCATGACTGATTGGGCAGAAGGGGTGTGGGAGAAGTGGGTAGCAATCTGGACCTTCTGTGGCTCTGTCCTATGGCTCACCAATGACCTAAACAGCTCTGAAAGTCGGTGTATTTACACCTCATAGTGTGCCAAGTTTTAATATTAGTTTTTCAGTCTTTATTTTAGAATGTAATTTATTTATAGTGTATTGGCAAGATGAGTCATTCCTACACGTGGAAATTTTGCTAAGGTTAGCTTAAAAACGTCATGAGAACTGAGGCTGATTTTAAAAACATGTAAACTCAGGTTAGTTTTAAAAACTTGAGAGCTGAGGTTAGTTTACAAACATTGTGAGAAATGGAGCTGGGTTAAAAATATTATGAGTTTTTAAACATTATCATGAACGTTGTGGTTAGTTTTTAACCATTAGCATGGAACCTGAGGTTAGTGGCTCTGCAGGCAGTGTAGCATTGAGCTGTGGCACAGGTCTTGTGCAGCACTTTTCTCCATTAATCAGATCAATGTTTGATTTTGATCTGGGTCCATTAAGCCCTTAATTGGCTCAGTCGCGTTAAACAGCCTCTCCATTCTCACCAGCATGTGCTGGAGGCAGGGCCCAGATCACAGTGTAGAGAAATTGTTCACCTACACTTACTGATCACTGACTTTCTTTCTTTCTCCTCTCTGTTTGCAGTACGAAAGAGGCGTCTCGAGCGGGATGTGTAGAGGGTGTTCTCAATCTCTCTCCTCTTCACTCTCTCCATCTCTCCTGATGATCTCCAGAGTCTTGTGCCAAACGCCCAGAGGAAGTGAGATACTCAGCTCCCAACAAAGGGACACAACTGGAAATGTTGGAAATTTTCTCCTCTCACATTTT
>JAOXYF010000027.1:6602430-6613297 GCA_028565775.1 Sternarchorhynchus goeldii | reverse complement strand
GTTTGCTGGGAGCTTCTCCTTGGTGTTTCCCAGCTCCCAGTCCAGGTCGTCCTCCCGGCCCTGACTGTATCCGCACGCGGACAACGAGGTCTCGAAACCACAGTCACCTGAGAAAGAAACGTCACACCAGTCAGACCACCGTGCAAGTCAGGGCCGCAAATAAAGAAACACACCAATGATCTCCTCTTCAAACGCAACCCCTCCCCCCCCCCCACCATTTGTTATTATATATTGTCTTTATTTTATGTTTAGCATTTTTACATCTGTTAAGAGCTTTCTGTAGTCATTTAATTTCGGTCTCTTTTACTGTTTTGTTCTCTCAGCCCAAGAAAGAAAGCGCTTTGTTGTTGCTAGATGGGTTTTTTTTTCTGGCAAGGCTGAACACTGCAGTCGTGTGTGGCGGCAGCTCCTGCTTCATGCCTCCAACTCCAGGCACCATCTTTAAAACAGTCATGATGTCCGGTCCAGCAGCCAAACACCAGTCTAGCACCAACAAAAGACCAGAGCCCTGCTGAGACTAAGAGTTGGAGTTTGGGCGTGTAGTGTGTTTGTGCAAAAGAGAGCTGTAGAAAAGGTTAATATTGTCTGATATCATCTGTGGGTATAACCACTAGGAAACTGAAATGGTTGCTTGACATCCTGAAAGGAGGGACATTCTTGTAGTGAATTTCGCCCTAACCTGATTCACTGGAATGTGTGTTTGTATACTCATAGTGTGTTTTGTAGTTGGTCTACGACCAGTGTGTTGATGTTGAAATACACACACACACACACACACACACACACACACTTAGGCAGAGTTGAATATGAATCTCGTAGTCTTCAGTTGAGTGTGTCATGAACTATAGAATGGTGAATGGTGTGGGACATTTTGGTCAGGTTAGAGATGCTGGCTGTGATGGCCGAGAATAGATTCTGTAGGATCTGTGAACGGCACGATCAGTTTCATTACTCCCACCCTCTGATGCTCCGTGTGGACCTCACTGTCCTCTTCAACCCTTATGGTCTTTCCCTCTACAAAAAGGCTCCATTATAGCTGATTCTTGCATTAGGGTCAGGGGTCAGGGTTAATTATAGCTGTTCCTGTGGTTTCTTCAATAGCACTGATGCCTAAGCCCAGCTAGTAAGACAAACCCCATAGTCTGATGTAACACTGAAGGGCTTGTGCTTGGCTGATTTTGTTTGCTGAACTTGAAGCAGTCCCTCAAGGAAGAGGAAAAATGTTTGAATTCATTTTGCTTTTTAAAACCAGCAGATGTTTGGTTACACCCTGCAAGTTTTAGTTTGTTTTTGTTTGTTTGTTTGTTTTTTTTTTAATCATGGAGGCTGAAAGGCTTGACGTGTCCAAAGTATGTAACACATTCCAAGCTGAACATGTTTATCTATTCCCCATTTGTAAAACTATCTTTGACCAATATACTCTACTGTATGAGCACTTTTATGGTTTCATGGTGTAGTAGCTGGTGAGTTAATGCTATATTCTGATTTCATGGAACACCTGGTCAACTGGCATTAGAACATTCAAAGAGAGAATGAGAACGAGAGAGGAAGTGGGAAACGGAACACCTTGAAGTTTTCCAGACATCACTCGTGAGGCCACAGAATGTTTGGGGAAGGTGACGGATTCAGGTGGATCTTTGCTATGATATAGGACTCCTAACCTCAGCATGATGTATATTCTGTATTTAGAGATCTAGACATACCCAGTGCACCTGGTTTTTTTTTGTTTTATTTATTTTTTTTTTTTAGCTCACCCAAGGAAGCCTCCAGCCAGCACATGCCCAGTGAAAGGACTGATCTCACTTCTTGTGGGTGTTTGTGGGTCGTTTTCTTTGGTATTTTTTTTTTTTTTGCTTGTTTGTTTTGATTGAGCCTTGTGTATCAATCCACAGAATTGATGTAACCTATGCCTATATATAACCCAAAATATTTATATATATATATATATATATATATAAATTAAATATTTTGGGTTTTTTTGTTTTGTTTTTTTTGTCAACAATCCTTTGTCTCACGTGTTTCATTTGTTGGGTTCTGGCTGATAGGATTTGGTCTTTCTCTGGTTTTATGGGTGGGGGTCAGTATGTCCATTTTGTTTGTGCACATGTGAGCATGTGTCTGGGGCATGGTCCTTTTAACCTGTGAAAAACTCTGTGATCTTTTAATGTTCATTTTGAACATCCATCTCAGCCTCTTCTTTGGAGATCCTCTTCCACTTATAAATATATATAAACATGTAAATGTCCTCCATATGGCCACAGCTGTGGCAGTGCTGAGGGTTTTCTGATCTACTATTATTGCAGGTCTGGACCGAAGAAGAGGATCTATAATACTGTACTGCTGTTAATGACACAATGCTGTGGCACTGTCTATTATTATGGTCTTCAATAAAAATGTTTTTACATATTCGACTTGCGCCTCTCTCTCTCTCTCACTCTCTCTCCATGATCAGTATATTTAATTAAAAAAAATTGCACAAGTACATTACATTATCTCTGCAGTCAACATACTCAGAAATAAAATAATGTGAAATGTCAGCTGTGTTCATTATCTAGTTCAACTAGAAGGCTGTCTGACCTTTGGATAGTAAATTGATCACATTCACAATTTAAAATAACACTTGAACAATAGTATGCAAATGGTGATGCACTAAACGTCTTCAGTCTGCATGGAGGGAGAGCTTTCATATCTAAAGTAAGGCACTTCCTGCTGCTCAAACAGCTCATCCCTCTACCTTAATAGAAAATAGCAAAAATAGTGCTGGATTTTTATTTTAGTGAAATTGCACAGCTGATTAGCAATAAAACTGACACAAAGATTACGTCACACAGCGGCAATGACTGGATTTTTTCAGTGAGAAAATTCAGCACATTAGAGAAAACATTAGAGTATTAGTGTGGAATCGGGGACCTTTCTTAAAGAAATTCTACCTGAAGTAATCAAACTTTTAATTTTTAAATCTAATTAACACCTCTTTGAATATTGTCTGTGTAGCTAAATAAAACCACTCATAAAGAAAGCTAGTCTTGACCCTTGTCAGCTTGCAAACTGCAGGCCGATCTCAAACCTGTCTTTTATTTCTAAGATCCTACAAAAAGTTGTAACTCAGCAGCTAAACTTGTACCTGCATCAGAACCAGACACACAAAGTTTTTCGATCAGGTTTTAGACCTTGTCATAGTACAGAGACAGCACTGTTTAAATTAATTAATGACCTGTTGATGGCTTCTGACCAGGGCTGTGTTTTTCTTTGCTAATTTTGTTTGATCTCAGTTAAGCATTTGAAACGATAAATAACAACATTTTACTTGATAGGTTTAAAAATGCAGCTCGGATTATGGAAATAACCCTTTATTGGGTTAAATCTTATTTAGCTGATTATCAGTTTGTGAACCTTAATGGAGATTTTTCAGTACACACCAAGGTTACTTTTGGTGTCCCACAAGGACCTGTTCTAGGGCCACTGTTTTTTTCTTTATAAATACTCTCTCTAGTTGAAATTATCCATAAACACTGTGTTAGTTTCCGTTGCTGTGCTGATGACACCAAGCTATATGCCATACCAGAACACAATCATCAACTCAGTATCCCTGAGGAATGTGTAAAGGACATCAGATATTGGATGTCGAGAAACTCTCACTTAATCCTGACAAAACAGAAGTGTTTCTATTAAGCCCACAGTTAGCTGGGAGTATGTTCTCTCATTATGTAATAAAATTTGGTCTCCCAATCACACTATCTTTAACAATTTAAGATCTTGGTGGATGATGGATCCTAGACTCTCATTTGAAGTCCAATGTAAACGTATTATCTTTACATGTCGCAGAAAAGTTAGTCCATGCATTCATCACTTTCAGACTGGAAAACTGTCATGTCCTGCTATCTGGTTGTACCACTAAGTGCATAAACAAGCTCCAGTTAGTACAAAATGCACTAGCCAGAGTTTTTACTAGAACTAGAAGGTTTAAAGTTTCAGGTTCTTTACTGGCACCTCGAATAAGGAAATCTACTGCAGGAGGCAGAGCCTTTTCCTATAAGGTGTGCATGCTATGGAATAACCTTCTTGCCAATGTTTGAGACTCAGATACAGTCTCAGCATTCAGGCTGGCCTGAAAACCTATTTATTTAGTCAGGCTTTCTGTCAGTGATAAAGAGGGTTTAAAAGGGGTTCTTAGATCTGGGGGTTCATAGGCCTTGAGAGTTATGGTAAACTGGGACATCATGGTGCTGTCACTTCACCTCTTTTTGTCACTCAGGTTTGTGGACTGGAAGTGGTGGAGTGATGATGTTCCAGGGAGCCTCATGCCTATGTTTCCTTCTGGTTTATGTCCTTTTAGTGGTGCTGCCATAGCTAGATTTGCTGGAGTCTATGAGCATTGCCTAATAACCTTTTCTCTGTCTGCTGAGGTGTATTCCCTTCCTGGTGTTTATGTTGTTGCTTAGCCTCAGCCTGTCTCACTGTTATAGATGTGTTTGAGAAAATATCTGTGCAGAGAGGACAGAGAATTTGTGCAGAGAATTTTTTTTTTTTTTTTTTTTTTTTATATAAATATTTTTAACTTAAAATAATACTGATGCCCATTTATGCTATTTGTATTTATACTTGAATGTTTGTTTACCTGAAAATGACGAAGGAAGAAGAAATTTGGGTTGACTTTTCATTATTATTATTATTATTATTATTATTATTATTATTATTATAAACACATACATTGCGCCTTTCTCATACCCAAGGTCGCTTTGTAATCAACACTCAACGGTAAGAACCGGCACGGCAGCAAATCACTATTTCTTATGTAATGCAAGAGTGACATCTACAGTCCGATAGATAAAGTAGCCTATAGTATTTAAACTAAACAGCAGGGGTCGCTATAATGATTTGGGGTTAGGAGGTAGCTAGGACTAATCATACAGTACTTGAAATCGTGTGTCTTTTAACTGTTAACATACAAGACAAATGACCTTGCTAATATAATGTGATTTAAATTTTAATTACATTGTACAAGACTTCCAGTTGTAGTGTGCGGTGATGGAGAAAAGGGATGTCTATTGTAGTACTGAGCTGAAACGAACACAAACCATTCCATAATGTGGTGATGACAGGCTGTAGGTGGGGTGTGTATCTCTGGAGGAGTGTTATTAACGAAGAATTGACCACCGCAACAAAACACTGATGCCTCCCCTCTGTACCACCCTCACCAGAGAAAACATAATAGATCTTTTTAGGTCTTTTGTTGATCTCTTTCTTCTTTACTCCTGAACTGCTATTTTTCCCTCTCTTGTTCTCTGTCTCAGTCTGTGTGTGCTGTAATAAAATGGTTGAAGCATGTTGTGTGGTTAGGTGGCCTTTGTATGCATCATTACCCAACATTTATTCTATTTGTTCTTACTTTGCCACACACTCATAATACAGAAATCTGACCTTCATATTTACATCAGAGATGAGAGCTATGATGGGTCTCATTACACAGCCCATTACTCATAAGAACTGGAGAGGTTCTGCCTTTTATACTCAGTGTTTTAGGCTCATGCAGTAAGTCAGTGTTTCCCAACCCAGTCCTCGGGGCACACCAGACAGTTCAACGTTTTTGCTCTGCCCAGGTTCCCAATACATTAGGTTGGAGCAAAAACGTGGAAACGGCTGGAGTGCCCCAAGGGCTGGATTGGGAAACAATGCAGTAGGCGTACAGTTAGAGAGTGTAGCTCATCTGTACACTTCCTGTGGCTCTTCCTGTGACTCATTAGTGGTCCATTTCTGAGCACTGCACTGCTGTTGGTTGGAGAGCTTGTGTGGGTACAGTGCCAGAGATAGTTGGAGAGTTAAGCAGAGTTCCTTGGTTCTGGATGTTCACCCTTCTAAACGCAACCATGACATAAAAGCTCTGGATGAATTCCAGCTTTCCTAAACCAATCACTGAAAAGTCCATCAACCTACGGGTTGCTTCCAAATCAAACATCAACGTTTTCTGTGATTTGAGAATTGATCTTTATGAAGTCCTCAGCAATCTTCATGTCCACTAGAATGGTGACTTAAACTTCATCCATTTCACACTTTTGGCCAATAATCAACACCAAAGATCTAGTTCACACATCACCTCATGTGTGTACATTGCTAGATTACAGTATATCTAAAGCTCAGTCCTCACCCACCAGAAACATTCAGGGCCCCATTTCTCAAAAGAACCATATGGTTAAGAACATCTTAAATAAGACACTGATTCAGTGATTCTTGATTTAACGTTTAACAATATTTGTATTAGAATGATTTTAGGAAACTAAAATTCACCGCACCCCCATGTCTTCGTTATATTGTACTGTTTAAATAAAAAAATAAAACCATTTTTTAAGTGTTATCTTCATTAGTCCTCTGTTCATGCTTGCAATGTGTATGAAGTGTTTCCCTGTACCCTGACTGTCTTATGAGTTTATTTAAAACAACTAATGAACGGAGTCTCACTTGTCGCGTTCACCAGTGCGATGAAAATTAACCGCGCGCAGTCACTGAAGCGTTCTGCTGGGAAAGTGATCACCACCACAAAACAGGTACAGGAAAGTTACCATGAAGGCTGTAGTAAAAAAAAAACAGAAGTGGAACTAGGGCTTGAAAATGAATGGTGTTATTAATAGTCATTCATGTTTGGACAGGTGATTTTCACCCTGATCATACTATCTGTGCAAACAGCTGTATGTAATTTGGAATAGGTTTACAGACTTATTGTGTACAAAGCCATAACATTACCCTAAAGGCAATGTATTTATTGAACTTAATGACTCTATATAGACATGCATATTTACATAGAGATCTACATATAAACCATATTTGCGATCAAATAAAATAACGTAGGTTAAATAACGATAAAATGAAGTATGAAACACGGGCTGCGATATAAAAAGTCAACATTTCCATCATCTGCTTTGACAGCGAGTCGAACTTAACTTGACCTCCATAACGACTGCAATGAATATAATTTTCCTGGATCTAAACCTGTCAATCTTTCTTAAATATGCATTACTGAACGTGCATTGCCTTTCCCCTCTCTTACGTGTATTTGTGTTTTAATGAGCTGATATCCATAACAAATGTCACACGCGCTCATCGCAAAACATTGCGGAAACATTAGTTAGGAGGTAGCAGATAAATAAAACATGATTCGATGCCAGTTCATTCTCTGGCTGAAGCGCCGGTCTCGGTACCGCGATTATGCGTTTTAGCGGACAAAAGCAGACTCCTTAGCGACGTTCTCGGGTTACGGCGGGTGACGTGTGCCGCACCTGCCTGTGTTCTTTGTGCTGGCTTTACTGAGCGTTCACTCTAAGCGTCACATCACGCTTGCAATATTTTGCAGACCTGCGTACACAGTGTCCTTGTAGATTTATTCCTAATTTTAATTATTTTATCTTTATTTGTACATCCTAAAGACTAGATGGCTTTTCTTGTTCTATTTTATTTTTCTGTACAGCGAGCTTAGAGGCTGGGTGGCTGTTCGTGTTTTGGGCACCGTCCTGAACAGTTCATTCTCTGTTCATCTGGACTGGCAGTGCAGTTTTCTGATTGCCTATTGGATTAATAATTTATCACCGTTCCTCAACTGAAACAGTTTAAGTTTCTCAAACACACATTTTTTTATTTTTGAAATCCTTAAAAATGATGAGGAATGGAGTGAAGTGCTGCAGCTTCAGGCGTGAAGTCAACTTCACTTTCCCCACCACCAAAGTTTTTAAATGAACCCTGAATTTCACCTGCTCCCTCGTCTTCTGTCCTGCCCACATCTGTTCCCTCTCTAAAGCAGAAGTTACCATGGCACTGTAACTAAGCAGCAGATGACATGGAAACAGGGGAGCACCTGTTTCCTGTTTATCTACAAAGGGCAGTTTGTATGCAGGTGGGTATATGTGGGAGGTGGATTTACCATTTCAACTGCAAATCGTTTATGGGAAATGGTTTCAAATGAGAACAAATATTTTCATGTAGACCATGATGTTTACAAAGAGTATGGTTGCCTTTCATTATGTTGCCAAATTATAAAATGCTTATAGCATTAAAGAAGTAAATGACTACCTTAATTACATTTGCATTTTAACCAGATTACCCTTTGTAATTTTTTGGTACCTTAAATTAAGCAATGTGGCAAATTTTGATCTTGTTTTCATTTCAAAATCCAAATGATTTCATGTGCATCCCTATGCTGATACACGCTACACACACGCCATCTTACCTTATCCTGGTCTTATTCTAACTGTCTTACCCTATCCCTGTCTTACTCTAAACCTGTCTTACCCTATCCCTGTCTTGCTCCAAACCTGTCTTACTCTAAACCTGTCTTACCCTATCCGTCTTGCTCCTTTCAAAAAGTCAATATCATTTGATATTTTAAATATCAAATTTAAAACATTTAAATATTTTAATTCTCTTTTCCACATTACGTGTCGATTAATACGTTTCCTACATTATAGCAATAGACAGTAGGTTGCAACAATATTCTAATCTTGAAGACCTGTGTTCGGTGCTCACAGCATCTTTCAGTGTTGCAGTGAGTGGTAGTGCAGCAACTTTGAGAATGTAGTGTAGCTGTTTATAATGGAACGCGTGTGCAAGTGATCCTCGCGAGCCGTGTGCCTGATAAAGAAATTCCACACTGGAATTCCAAAACGCTGCTCCTCAGGCAAATACAGCGGAATCTTGGCAGGAGCCTGGCATTTGACACCGGGCATTACATGCTGTATCTTTTGCATCTCTTCTTTGCCGCTCAAACAAAATATACAACACACTCTTTGCATGTGCTATTTGAAAAAAAGGCGTTTAAAAAGTAGTAGACTACGTTTATTGAACTCTAGATTTAGCCTTTACTCGTTTAAATTAGTCTGCGTTAATTTTTTTTTCATTTACACACTTGCTGCAATAAACTAAAAACGTGGTTTGAATTATCCAAATTTTTATATCGTCTGCAGTCACGTTACGGCTGCCTGTAGTCCCCAGCCGAGCTCTCTGTGCCAGGCTAAAGCTGTTAGATTCCTGGGAGTGTCAATATACCCATCTCTCCGTCGACTGTATCGTGTTTCAACGTGTTGACAGCGCTGCGCGCGCAAGCTCACACCGCTAGAGTACAGTTGGACGCCGAGTAGTATATCCGAGCAATTTCCTCAATATCACGGAGCTAAAATGTGCAGATGTGTGACGCACGAGACATGGGTCTTTGCAGGACACCAGTAACAGTCAGCTGAAGGTGAGGCAGTTCGGCTTGTGTAGTACAACAGTGTAGCTTTACAGGAAAAAAAAAGATGGCGGAGTTTTCCCCAGTACTGTCTCTTAGGGATGGAGGAGGACGGTTTGGACAGCCATTGTTCCCGAGGTCCCGGTCTGGTTCGGAGTCAGAGAGTGAACTGTCGCAGAGCTTGGCACGAACCAAGACCCGCTCTTACGGAAGTACCGCCAGCGTTACGGCCACTTTAGGGGAGAAGTACATTGAGCATCGGGTAGCGGACGGTGATACCCTACAAGGAATAGCGCTGAAATATGGTGTTACGGTAAGAATCTCCCCTAGATTAATTAAAACAGACAGCGGCAGGAACCGTGTATTGTACCGTAAATCTAAGTTGACGTCTGTGTTCTTAATTATCGCATGTAAATATTTGCACTTTGTATGTCGCCTGTTTGATTACCTCCTGCACCAACGTCGCAGCAAACATCGCTAGTCAGTCAGATTTTACGTTGTGACGCTAGCTAGATGCGACAAAGGCATCATCGTCACTGTGAAGATTTTGTCCTTAATGTCCGCAATGGTTTTTTGTGTCAGTTGTAAACAATGTACATGCTTAACTTCCAGTAATGTTCTAAGAGAGTGTTTTTAGACCATAAAGCTAACGTGCAGTTGTTCCTGCTCATCGTGGATGGAAAATAAACTCATCTGCGCGCATCATGGAACATACACCAATAAAGTGCGCGTTCTGTTCAAGGAACTGTACTTTAAAACAAATGCGAATGTGCTACTATAGCAAGTGTGTTAACGCACAGAGGAAACAACATCCTGCTGTGATTGATATTATTAGAATTGTTAATGATATTCCTAGTAGAGTAGGGAGCTTCCCACTCCTGTAGGCCACAGCACATCTGCCTTACGAATGTCTTAAGTAAACTAAAACTGGACAGAGATCAGGTGTCCAGTCTTCAGTCAAAACAACAAAAGCTGTCTGCAGAGGTGTAGCTGTGTGTTTCCCCACCTTCCACAGATGGAGCAGATCAAACGGGCAAACAAGCTGTTCAGCAATGACTGCATTTTCCTGCGCCACAGCCTAAACATCCCAGTGCAGCTGGAGAAGCCGTCTCTCTTTAACGGACTGTCTTTGGAATCCCCGGACGGCTGCATGGTCAAAGAGGCGTCTTCGGCCTCCCCCTCACCGCCAGCTACCGAGACTGTCGCTGTGGACCCTGCTTTGAGACCCCCTCCACCAGATGAGCTCTCTGCTAAAGACTATTTACAAATGCTAGACTTGCAGATCAACCGCTCCAAGCAGGCCGCCAGAAAACTTAAAGAAGAAGGTGGCAGGTAAGATAGAAGACATTGAAAAGTCCTGTAATCACAGATAAGTATGTCAAAAGTTATTCATCATAATTTCAGTAAACAAACATTTTTTAAACAATAGGTGTGCAGGTCTATAGTGGGTGGTGGTGTAATCTGAAGCTGGAGTGAGCAGGTCTCTAGCGGGTGGAGTGGGTGGTGGTGTAGTCTGAAGCTGGAGTGTGGACTGTTTGAATGGATTGTTTGAAGTCTGGAGTAAGAATCGAAGTCTGTTTATCTGGAAGAAATATAAATAAACCTTAATGTAACTATATAAGCACTGTATGTATATGTATATGTAATATATATATA
>JAOXYF010000027.1:6577673-6589125 GCA_028565775.1 Sternarchorhynchus goeldii | reverse complement strand
ATATATATGATCTGATAGATAAGTACTATATATATATGCTATTAGAATCCAGCCAATAAAGTGACTGAGAAATAATTATATATGATTATTATTATGTGTGTGTGATTATATATGATTATTATTATGTGTGTGTAAAACTGTGATCTGCATTTTTGCATTTGTTATGTAGATGTTCCACATTTACTGCCATAGTCCCACACATAGCTGCATCCTATATCATTACTACACATACACACATACACACATACACACACACACACTGGAACGTCCTACTTCTTGTGACCTACTGATGTACAGTATAGGGTTTCATGCAGAGAAATCAGTGTGGCAGAGTCAGGAAAATCAATTTGAATTGTAAATGTACTATTGTGAACATTACATTATAGGCAGTGTATTCCAAATATAGCAAAATATTCACTATTATTGTGAGACCAGCGCAGTTACACAGTAGAATATTTTAGGTTGCAGTATAGTTATCCTGACTCTAGCGCATACACACTGCCAATCCAGCAGATTCTGAAGCTTTTTAAAAGCTAAACCAGATTGTTTAGATCTGGACAAAAACACAACACAGTTTGAGGTAATCAGGTTGGTTAGGGTTAATCAGGTGGTTTATACATAATGGGTTAGGTTTAGGGTTAATCAGGAGGGTTAGGGTTAGGGTTAATCACATGGTTTACACCTACTGTTCTCAGCAGCTGCCTGGGCACCTTTGGTTGAATCTTTCAGGGACTCATATTCCTGTTGCATCTTGGCTGCCTGTTCCTTTGTGTTGTCATCTTCATCCATCACCTTTCCTGGAATGAATGTGAGTGAGAGTTAGAAATGAACCTGCACAGCTGCTCCATGGTCTATACTGATGAATAATGACCCATTTTACAGGACTTCACACCAACTGCAAAAAATAAAATCCTATTATTACTCAAAGCTGTTATGAAATATAACTGCTCCCTGTTACACGTCCTTTATTGTTAAGCACAGATTAGTAGTTTTCTGGTGTTATATCTGAGGTTGGTAGGTTTGTTTTACTATAAAGTAAATGTGTGTTTTTTACCTGTAGGTGAGGTACCCCTGACGGGACCCAGTGCTTTCCCCAGCTTGTTCTTGGTTTGCACAGCAATCATGGCATCAAGGTTTTCTGTGTGCAGTAAAATATATTACATACATAAATATATGATGTACATAAATGTATTACGTACAAGCAATTCTAAGATGGGAAGATTAGATATAATGTCTTTTCCGTATTAAAATCAGTATATTGGCATTTTAAAGAGAACTTTAGAGAGAGCCAGTATCTGTGTTGTGTTGAGAGTTGTTTTGGGCTATTTAATAGTAAATACTGTTTGTGGTTTATGGTACAAAAGCAATATGCTAAGTGAAAAGCTACCTTCATAAAAAAGAAGCTTCATAAAATGTCTTAGAGATGCCAGAATTTACAAGTTTGGTTCCTGTCTCAGAAGTGCTTGTCCTTCACACACACACACACACACACACACACACACACACACACACACACACACACACACACACACACACACACTGTGATGCAGTACATAGCTCCTGTCCTTGCAGAAGGACATTACTAGGGAGGGACGGATTACAGGAAAGGTGACAGGTGACTCATGTCCTGTTTAAACCTCACCTGTTTCCAGGCAACCTGTTTCCAGGCAACATATGAATCTGCACATCTTCCATAAAGCCCCGCCTTTATGACTCTGGGGTTTGACGTAGAAACGCCATTGTTACAAAATGGGGTCTCAAATTGTTATCTGCATTTTGTGTTAATGAGAGTCCTTGCCTCTTTAGGCTGGGAGGGGGAAGAATAGAATCTGCTGCAGCAGTGAGAGACTGGGTTAATAAGAAGAGGATGAGAATGGACATCAGACAGTCCTCTGTGGTAATTAGAGTACGATAGATAATTGAAGTGTCTTACTCACTCTTCAAACATGAAATGAGCTTTTGGATTTTTTAGGTTACATAATCTGACCTTTTGAGAGAGGTATACAAATGATCCCAGATCAGTGACCAAAGTGTTATCGAAATCAAAAATTGCAGGATTGTAAAAAACAAGCTCATACTGGGTCAACTGTGTACTTTCCAACTGGAAACTGGTTTTTATGTTGAGCAAACTCGTCCCAGCAATAACCCTCATATCTCACAACATCGCAAATGTCTGTGTAAACACTGATATCTGCACAAGTCATTTGCTGACATGGTGGACATTATCCTGCTGCCCCAACAGTGATGAGAAAAACATTAGTCCTTTACAAAAGGGGAAAAAGAACCGTACTGTCAGTACCAGACTGGAAGCAAAGAATATGAAAGAAAAACCAAATTGGTGTGCTGTCCAAAACATCACGCACCAGTTCTTTTGTGAATATCTGTGTGTATGCAGCACAAGGGACAAGGGAAGTTGGCATTTCAGTCTCCCAGCTACCACCACAGAGAAATACACACTCAAACACATGGTTTCTGATGCCTTGTGTGTTTTGTCGTCCATCAGCTAATGCACAGCTATTTCCTGTTGTTATACATTACTGAAGCTTTATTTAGGCAGGAGCTGCTAACTCAGGACAAGCATGGAAGTACACAAAGTACATATAGAAGGTGCAGTTTATCGATCTGAGTTTCTTTTGTTTAATAGTGACTGTGAATCAAAGTTTTGGACAGTCACCCTCAGTCAAATCATTACCAGTGCAGCTGTGAGTGAAACACCCTTAAAAACACAGCATCGTTTTAGATTGGGCCAAAATGCTACCAGTTAAGAGTTAAAGAAGGCTACAGACTACTAAACGTTCTTACCCAGGTAGGAGACGCCTTCCTCAGGTGTGATGGTGCCATATTTGACCATCATCTTAACAAAGTCAATGAGTGTTTTCATGATAGTGATGAGGGTCTCTCTCTCCTCGCTGTCTTGGTCTGAAATGCAGCCATAATTTTGGTTAAAGATGGATGAGTATGTGCTTTTGTGTATGTGCTGTTGTGTGCATGTATGAATGTACACATGCGTGAATGTGCAAGTACATAAAAGAGCGAGCGCAAGGTTGTGTATGCATATGTAAACGTGTGTGTGTGTGTGTGTGTGTGTGTGTGTACCTGAGTCCAAGCTCTTTAGGAGTCTGTAGAAGTTGGGGAAATACTGGAGATCCTGCAGTCCATCATCTGGGCTCAGTTCGTTTCTGTCATTGCCTTCACTCCCAGCGTCCCAGGTGTTATCAACTGCCTCCCCTTCATCAGTGTCCCGGCTGTCCTCCTCCCGCTCCTCCTCTTCTGGCTCCTCCTCCTCATCTTCATCATTATCATCATCATCATCATCATCATCACCACCATCGTCTTCCTCATCAAACCGCCGGCTAGGTCTATCCTCTTCATCCTGGACAATGTGTGTGAGAGAGAGTCAGATAATCACGACTCTATTCGCTTTACTGAATGCTCCTCTGTTGGTTTTATTCACACATTCACACACACAAGTACACTCCTGTCTTACCATATTATCTTCTGCTGTGTCCTCAGTATTTCCTGTCCTGGCAGCAGGGATGCTAACACCCAGCTCCTCAATCTCATTGTCTTGAGCATTTTTGGTGATCAGATCCTGCAGGGCCGCAGCCACTTCCTGCTCCAGAGTGTCTGCCTGACTGTCTGTTATCTGTACACACAGCATGGAGGCATGGATGTCAGTTAGCATAGGTTTGTGTGTGTTTAATCAAGGAGGTGTAGGAGATGTGTAAAAATGAACAGATGTCCTGAAAAAGCAAGTGAGGAAAAGATCCAGGAGGGCTGTGTGAATTGAAAACACTGAAATGATAGAGGAAATATTAAATGTGTGTATAAAATGGTTGCAGACTGTGGGCCAGTAACCTGAACCTTCATACAGGGTGAGAGTTTCATCTAAATGAAAGTTTCATCTTTCATTTTCAGTAATGATGAGCATCAATGCAGGTGTCTGCACAGTTACAGTGATATCTTAAAGGGTTCACCTTCTGATGCTTATTGAGGATACCGGCCTTTTTATGAGAAGATACGGAGTTGCTTATGGACCATACAATCTCCTCACCAGTCCCAGTTTAAGAAGCTTTGAGACAATTCTGTCGAACACGCCTCTGTCATCCTCTTCATAGATTTTGTTGGCAATTTTCTGAACAATGTCCTCGGCTGTGAGTGGAGTTCCATCGAGCTGATGCAAGCTCTCTGGGTCATCTGTAACAGGATGCATGATAGCATAATTACTAAAAATAACGATGACTTTGATTGATGAAGGCTAAAGCTCAAAGGCAGAGCCACAGAACACTGACTATGAGGGAATTAATCTGCCCTTGACTGAACTGATGCGTTTTCTCTCTGTCCAAGAGATCCTGTGTGTGCTTGGTTATATGTGTGTAGATGCACAAGTGTCTGCTTGTTTGTGTGTGTGTGGGTGTGTGTGGGTGTGTGTGCATGTCCAAGGTCAATCTAAGCATCTGCTTTATGCCAGCATGGTGTCTGGCTGTATTTCTGGTGCCCCACTCTCTAACCTGCCCTAAGAACTGGCCCTGATGGATCTGCTATGTCTAATCTGAGCCAGGTTGTCTTGTGTAACCTGTACTGTTCACTGCTCATTTCTGTAGGAGGCTAAAAACCACAAAATGTTTTTCATCACATCAGACTGAGATTTGATTTTTAGTGTTGTATAATATGAGTGCCAAAATGACGTTACATTGCTATGATTCATTTTATTATTGTTGTTGTTGTTGTTGTTATTATTATTATTATTATTGGTATTCACTTCGCCAAAATATTTCACAAATATGTTATATTCAAAATTTAATTCATGCTAAATTTCTGTTTCTGTGTCACTTTTGTCTACTAAATGAAGAGAAAAACAAACTTATACATTCAAAATTCAAAATGCTACAGTGCTGGAAATCACAGCATGTGTCAGGGAGACATTTCAGGCTGCTGGAATATGAAACACATAAGATTGCTGGGCTGTAATTCCACACTGACATCAAACTAGAACCTCCATATCCTCCCAGGCCACTGCATCCTCTCTCTCATCCCCCACAGAGGTTTCCGAGTTCTTATTTTAACACAGCTCCCTGAATACCACCCGCTGCATGAAACATAACATGGCACTGTCCAGTTACAGAACCTCTACACACTCCTCCTTATTAATTTGATTTATTAATCATTGTATCTTCTTTTTTAACTTTCATATTTTTTTTATTTAAAATATTCGTGTTTCTCTGCTTTACCGAATACTGAACTGTACAGATTTGGGGGGGGTTTCTTTACTGAAACAGCTGACCAAAATTCCACCATAAAATGTAAGGATTTTTTAATGACTTGAGTGATTATGGAGGTGGGATTTAGGAGCACATGTCCTAGCTTGTCCTTGATTGGCTTGTCACCTCGCTGGTAGAACAGTAGCTACAGTAACTACAGTAGCTTCGCTCGACGATGTCCACAGCTGACCCAGTTCTGTGAGAGGAGCAGGGCTAGCGGATAATAGAAATGTTACGCTGCCTGTGGCTGTAAATGTTCCTCTACCAGAACAGAGTGATCTCTACGTTCACAGCAGCAAAGCTGTTTTTAGACTGACCAGGTTTTGTCCTACTGTTTAGCAGTCAGTTCTGCTTTGGCTGGGTATGTATGTACTAGACACCCAGTGACAAAGCTTTACATTGCTGGAAGCTGAGCACACGTTTAAGGTCTTGTAGCAGCCCGATGACGTCCACAGGCCTGGGAGTGAGTAAAAAAGGTCGAAGAGCTTTAACACTCCAAATGTCTCAAACACTCCAAATGTCCAGCAGCCACATTATATGTTCCCTCTTATAGAAAATGTCACTCAAAGCATTATACCATTGGCCACAGCATTGCACACACACACACACACACACACACACACACACATGCACTTATGTGAATTCATTAAAGCACACACTCATAAAGCATGGTTTCTAATATACCTCTTTTTCATTCAATGATAAAAATGTACTCCTCTCTGAACATTAATATGCATCGTTTTTACCTTGATATTTGTTGTCCAGTCCATTCTTGGTGGAATCGTAGTCGTCTGCTAGTCTCCTGTCCTTGGTGGAGTCAGTCCCATCAGAAATATCACGCTCATCTGTTAAGTCTGATCGTGGTGTTTGGTTATTCGACTTTTTAGACTTATCAGCCAGGGACCTCAAAAGAGTAATGTCGTCATTGTTCGCACTGAATCCTGTCTCAGCCAGCTGAGAGGGTTCTGAAAGCAAAACATTACAGTAGCTGGATATGAATACTTGCCTAGAAATGATCAAACGCACTGGACCGAAAAGCATTTGCTAAAGGTTTTAACTGATTAGAGCAACTCACCTGTCTTACTGACACTACCTGCCTCTGCTATCTGTTGAAGAAAAACATTTACCATTTAAGCCCATTATCCACTGACTCAAAATTCATCTTGAAATTTTGTAGATTGATGTATCACATTATGGCACAGAACGGTAAGGTACATTTGTTACATTATTATTATTATTATTATTATTATTATTATTATTACTATTATCTAGCATTTTATATGATGACTTATTTACAGTACATACCTCTACAATACAGAGACACAAGCATACAATCCAAATAAAACGTTTAAGATTAACCGAACCTGGAACCTAACAACTGTAACTGAACCCTTCCATATTGTTCTGGACTTTATTTATCATTACAGACTAAGTGTGCTTACCTGCTGCTGCAGGGGTCTTTCCTCTGTGAGCTGCTTGTTGTACTCTGTCTTATCTATATTAAAGGTCAAATACACAGCGCTTTGTTTAACTCAAAGAACTCATTACCTTGTACATATAGATAAAAGCAAATGGCAGCTAAAAGACAATTATAATAATTTTAGGATTTAGAAATGTAAAAAGCTAAAACTACTGGGCATGTAAATAAGCAGATAAGTTAACAACAGTAACTTTTTTTTATCGTTTTAATTTGCTAAATGTAATCATTACTTCTGCGGCATTACTTCTATGTCCACTTGCTTGGTCCTATGATGCACTACCAACAGTTTCAATCTGGAATGACCAATCGGAGCGGCTGAGAGGTAATCCGATTACGGGACAAAAGATTAAACTGCGCCATCGACATATAATGGGGACAACAATAAAACAAATCCTACCACCGTTCTAGACGCTTCTTTTAATAATTAGGATATTGTTTTTAAAACGCGTTCGCTTTAAGAACACTGGTTTAATGCCTTACATCACAACCAATATATAGACGAAATAACCCACCATCCGTCATATGTACTTAATTATGCGAATTGCCCACTTTATTATTTTTTTCTTTGAATCCCGTAAAAACTGGTGACAACTAGTATTTACCGTTCATTCCAGCTGGTGTAGGAAACGCTTCTACGAAGCAAAGAAGTTCAGATAAAATCTGGATCAAGAGGAAAAACGCCAGGCTCTTTGATGCCATCCTAATTAGGGTTTATAAGATGGTACAAACGTCCAGTAGTTCGTCTCTTGGTTATCTTCTTTTTCGTACCGGTACTGCGGGGTGGAATCGGCGGTTTTGCTCGCGTAACTCGTGTTCTGCCCACCTCCGTGATGCTGGGTCAGACCCTTACGCGTTCAAGCGCCTTTTGGACTAGTGACGCGTGATGGGGTTCGGTTCACACGAGCTCTGTGCCGCGTATAGCTATTATATCCCCGCGGTGCTGAAAATCAGGTCGCTTACTATAATTAATACTAGATAAGCTGCTGGGAGCAACCTGGATCAAAACCGCGTGTGACCGGTCGCATGCACTTGCTGTCTGGCAAATAGCGCTCAGAATAATAAGAATCGTTTACTGATGGAGGAGGAGGAGGCCGACGTATCCGCCCATGTGCGTACAACCTGCGTCACACGGTACATCCTCAGCTGATGAAGCAGTAGTAGCAATCACTGGCTAATAAACGTCTAAATTAGATGCTTTTCATAACGTAATGGATAGCAGAGACGTCAGCCGCACACTAGCATTTATGAGCGGGCTTTGTTTAACTAACGTTATCATGAATCTGCTTCATTTTTCTCGTAAGGAACAGGCAACGTACTGCTCTTCCATGTTTGTCCTATAACACTATAAATACCATTCGCTCGACATGCCTGCGTTTGTATTAATGTCATTCTGATAAATGCAGCGATAACGGTGTTTTGGGCATTTCCCAACCTCGGTTTATTCAAGACACAATTAACGAGCACTGCCTCTTCTGGTAAGAGAAAGCTTTTGTAAAGCTCTTGACTGACGTAGCAGTAAGAGTTCTGTAGTTTAGTAGTAGACAAAAAGACAGAAGCATCACGATGTCATACGTTTCATCCATTCCGTAATTTTATACGCCTATTTTAACCTATCTTTAATTACACATCTCAATTTTGTACACATCGTGAAATTTCCTAAACGGCTCTCAGACGTGTTTTTGGCCTGGTTAGCTGTCATTTGAAGCCCCACGTAAAATCGTAATGGATTTCTGCCGCCCTCTGCAGGCGAGATGAGTGATTTGCTTGTTTCAGCGATTATACTGCAGGCTCAGAAACAACTGCTGACGCGACTGTAAATGACACAAAACGCAAACTATTTCATTGATTTATTTTCCCCACTCTCTATCTTTCAATACAATGTATAGACTGTATATATACTACTAATAGGCTGTATACTACACTGTGATCTGAATTCATCTGAATAAACGTCTTTAGAAAACATTGTAACTAGCTTATTTGACTATTATTTGTAAAATGTTCAGGACCGGGTAATTGACAGTAATTGACCCCAAACTGTACGAGTCGGGGAAAAAACCCTCCAACACCACCATTGTGTTCTCCTGGACTGTGTTCTAAGAACTCTGCTGTTCACTCTGATGACCCATGACTGTTGTGCCAAGTACAACTCGAACCACATCGACAGACGACACAATCAAGTTCGGAGAGACACTGTACACGGTCCACTGTACTCGGTCCACTGTACACGCCCCACTTACAATCCATGGTAACGCTGTGTTATCTGTAAATTAACAAACACATTTTTTTCAATGCAGCTATTGTTGTGCAATAATTTATTCTATTGTATTACTGTATATATATACTGTACAGCATTATTCTGTATATACTATTCTATATTACTGTAAATATAGATTCTCTCTATATAGTCTATTTATAATCTCATCTGTGCTTCATGTCTAGTATGTGTAGACTAATCTGCACTTGTCTTATATTTGCACATTGGAGTCTAGAGAAAAAAGTCTGAATGACAATAAAGTTCATTTTGACTTTGACTTTGAGTTTTTTTGACAAACAGGAGTCTTGGTACTGGTAAGTTCTGTAAGATATTATTCTCTTGTCTTTGCTGAAGATTTTAGAATTGATTAATTATTCAAATGAAAACAAAAAATAGGTTTGCTTAAACAAATATGTAGGTGTACAAAAAAAATTACAATGAGTAAACTATGAGGAACACATGCTAAAAGATAAGACAAATAAACAAAAATTGTGTTTAATTTGTTTAGCAAGAAGCAGTTGACAGGGTTTCTCAAAAAATAATTATTCTTAGTTCCTTCTCACATAAACTTTGCTTGTTCTTCCCAACACCTCACTTGTACATGTCTTTGTTCTGATTGTACAGCAGAAAGCATCTTAAGTACAATCTTTTTTGTTGTTGTTTTGCAGATTTTTTCAATGGTGCCAGTCTCAAGTCGGCCAGAGGAAGATGCCCCCCCCCCTTTATGAATCTTGGTTCCTCTCAAGGTTTTTTCCTTTTGCTCTTAGTGAGTTTTTCCTTGCCACTGTCACCCTTGACTTACTCACTGGGGGCTTGGACTCGGTCATCTGTAAAGCTATTTTGCAACAACAGCTGTTGCAAAAAGTGCTATTTAAATAAATTTGACTTTGACTTTAAGTGTCTATGATGTTAGGAAGTGCCTGATTCTGATTGGCCAGAAGTGCTGGAAAATGCTGTGAAGGTGACATAGGTATGAAACAACCCAACCAAACACAAGTGAAGGAACCTGTCAGAAACAGAAGTCTGCGACTTTGTTTCTGGTTAAAGGGTACATGCATTACAATAACAAGAGAGTGACTTTGTTACTACACTGTTACTGCACTGCTCTACTACCCTACCAGTCACTATACTCACACTTCATTGCCTCTGCACTGGTAGGCCTTCACCAGTCCCTTCCCAACAATGATTCAAAGATGTGTGTAAACCATTCATTTAACATCTGTGATATGTTTGTGTAAAATATAAAAAT
Source organism: Sternarchorhynchus goeldii (assembly GCA_028565775.1). Lineage (NCBI taxonomy): Eukaryota > Metazoa > Chordata > Actinopteri > Gymnotiformes > Apteronotidae > Sternarchorhynchus > Sternarchorhynchus goeldii. The sequence goes on along the minus strand of JAOXYF010000027.1, from coordinate 6,578,881 downwards.
CTGAGTCAAGCTTCTGCTAAGTTTTATATGATTCCTTTTAACATATAAATTAAACATGTGCTTTATAATGATCTCCAAATTGATAAAGAAAACAGAACCAAACAAATAAAAGTAGAAGCTATATTTAGATGTAAAGAACCATCTAACCTGAAATGGGGCTTCTAGGTCATGTGATAGTGAGCTCCATCTTTTCTAGTATACTAAAAGAAAATATAGAAAATCTGACGATTCTTCACAAGTGTGTTAAAAGATTCACATGCAAACTATAGGAAATCTGACGAATAATCTGTTTTCACAAGTATGTTAACAGGTTTACGTGTTGAAATGCACGTTTCTTGACTTTACTTTTGAAAAGATGTCAGAGCGCAGAAACGCTTAATGGCTAGCCGCAATTTGTCGATAAATTAGATGTAGTATTTTTACCCAGTACCAGGCCATTTCTGCGTGAGTGTATGGCGAATATCGATCGCCGAGCCAACCTTACTTAGAACAGATTTATTTGGGAATTCGACTGTATTCAAATACAGTAGCATCACTAGACAACATGCAAACAGAACATGACATCACAAAATATGCAAATTAATGCTTACGCCGCAATATAGCAACATTTAGCAAGTAGTTGACAGCACCGACCCTTTCGAACCTTTTGAATACTGACGCAACAGTCTGCTTTAATGCTACTCGTTCATCGAATCTGTTTGCTAATTTGAATCCACCCCCAATACTTTACATTTCTTTACTAATGCAGCAAAAACATACACTTTTGTCATGGAGGTCGGAACTAAACTTCTTGTACCAGTCGAGAGAGCCGAGAAGTACAATTGCGCGTACATGACCTTTGCGCTTTAGTTCAAAGCATTCGAAGTATGCAACAAAATACCCTGCAGCAACATTTTCCTGTCCTTATCCACCCACAAAAAGTCGTTTAGGAAATGTGCATTTGTCGGGCGCATCTGACATAAAATATGACTGACTAAAGCTCTGCTTGTACAGATACAGCGACCGCAGGTTAGCCAATGCTGGACTAAACTAGCCGAATAAAATAAAAGCTTATTTTGCCCCCCCCCCAAAAACCCCCCAAATAAATAAAAAATATAATTATTTTTCAAGATACACTTACAGGTCCAGTAACGATTGCCTTCAGAGCCTGTTTGTCCAGATGAACAGTTATGTTTTGATCCTTACAAATAAAATACATTACAAAAATT
>JAOXYF010000027.1:6544502-6574402 GCA_028565775.1 Sternarchorhynchus goeldii | reverse complement strand
TGATGCATCCAACTACTGCAGAGTCATCAGAAAACTTCTGAAGGTGGCAGGTCTCTGTGCAGTAGTTAAAGTCTGTATTGTAGAGAGTGAAGAGGAAGGGAGAGAGAACAGTTCCCTGTGGGGCTCCAGTGTTGCCGACCAGTCTGTCTGACACACAGTGCTGCAGTCGTACATACTGTGGTCTATCAGTCAGGTAGTCAACAATCCAGGACACAAGTGGGGCATCTACCTGCATTGCTTTCAGCTTGTCACCCAGGAGAGCAGGCTGAATGGTGTCAAATGCACAGGAGAAGTCAAAAAACATGACTCTCACAGTGCTGGCAGGTTTGTCCAGGTGAGCGTACACTTGAGCAGATAGATGATGGCGTCTTCCATGCCCAGACGAGGCTGGTAGGCGAACTGGAGGGGGTCCAGAAGTGGCTGGACCATGGGTCGGAGCTGATCCAGGACAAGTCTTTCCATTGTCTTCATGACGTGGGACGTCAATGCCACTGGCCTGTAGTCCTTGATGTCGCTGGGTCGTGACGTCTTTCGGCACAGGAACAATGCAGGACGTCTTCCACATCACAGGGACCCTCTGGAGACTCAGGCTCATGATGAAGACATGCTGCAGAGCTCCACAAAGCTGGGTGGCACAGGCTTTAAGCACCCTGACCGGGACCAAGGCCTGCAGCCTTGTTTGTGTGGAGTCTCGTTAGCTGTCTTCTCACCTGATCAGCAGTGAAAATCACTGTAGAGGTGCGAGGTGGAGGTGGGGTGGAGGTGTGAGGTGGACTATGACAGGCAGGGGGCAGGCTGTCAGGAGGGGGACGGTGGGGGTGAGGAGTGGGTTGCTGGGGGCCAGCATCATAGGAGTTAGGGCAGGGGAGAAAAGAGCGTGCAGTGTCAAATCTGTTAAAGAACAGATTTAACTCATTTGCCCTGTCCACACTGCCCTCTACTCCACTGTGTTTGCTGGGCCTGAAGCCAGTGATGGTCCTCATTCCACTCCAGATATCCCTCATGTTGTTCTGCTGGAGTTTCCACTCCAGCTTCCTCCTGTACTTGTTTTTAGCCTCCCTGATGGTGCTCTTCAATTCCCTCTGGATCGTTCTCACCTCCTCCCTATCTCCAGCTTTGAAAGCCCTCTTCTTGCTGTTAAGGAGAGCTTTAATGTCCTTTGTTACCCACGGCTTGTTGTTTGGGTAACATTTAACAGTCCTGGTTGGGACAGTGGAGTCCACACAGAAGTTAATATAGTCTGTGATGCACTCTGTGAGCCTGTCAATGTCCTCTCCATGTGGCTCATAGAGTGCTGGCCAGTCTGTGTCCTCAAAACAGTCCTGCAGTACCTCATAAGTCTCCTCTGACCATCTCCTCACTGTCATGGTCACAGGCTGACTCTTAACATGTGGCACATACGAGGAGCTGATTTTAACCAAGTTGTGATCTGACCCACCCAGGGGGGGAAGGGGGGAGCAGCTATATGCGTCCTTAACATTAGCATACAGCAAGTGCAGTGTTCTTTCCTCTCTTGTGGGACAGTCCACGTACTGGGTGAAGTTTGGCAGTGTCTTTGCCATAGTGACGTGGTTGAAGTCACCAGAGATGGCAATGAAGGCAGTCGGGTGTTGGGTTTGGAGACGTGCTATTGTTGAGTGAATGACGTCACACGCGGCGTCGAGTTGGCAGAGGGGGGGGTGTAAACAGCCACAGTAATAACATGGGAGAACTCCTGTGGTAAATAATATGGCCTGAGTCCAACAGCCAACAGTTCAATGTCCGGGCAACAGACACGTACCTTGATGTTAATATGACCAGGACGACACCAGCGATTGTTTACTAACAAAGCGACCTCGCCCCCTTTGCGCTCACCACTCTCGGTGCAGTCCCGATCGATCTGAACAGTCTGAAAGCCATCGATGGAAACGTTGTCATCCGGGATGTCTTGGTGAAGCCATGTCTCTGAAAAGCACATTAAACTACACTCCCGGTATTGCCTTTGACTCTTGACTAAAGCTGTTAGCTCGTCCATCTTATTAGTCAGCAATCGCACGTTGCCCATGATGAGAGAGGGAAGACGTGGCTTATATCCCTTTTTCTCCATAAGCCTCTGTCTTCTTGCCCTCGCTTTCCCCATGCATTGTTTAGTTCCTCCTCTGCATCCCCTGTGCGTTCATCTCCGAAGCTCTTCGGGGATGTTGGTTTCTCTGGTCTCCATGTCGGTCGGCTTGAGCTCGATCAGCCGATCCCAGGTGTAAACAAAGCAACCATGCTGCTGCTGCTGTGCAGTGGTGGACCAGGATAGTGAAAGAAGTACTTTCACGGCGAAAAAACTAACCAAGACTCTCTCAAGTAGCATGTCTCGAGAGGGCACAGCCAGTCGCAAGAAAAATAAGAGTTAAAAGAAAAAAAAAACACTTTAAGACAGGTTCCATCCCGGAGATACAATAGGTTATCTTTATGAAGTCTGACATCCCCAAATTTTCTGTCGATGTGGAGTATGACCACCTCTCGCCAGTGATGACTTCTATCCAAAGAGGACACAGACAGGATATCAGTGTCGGTGTGGCTGCTTGTATCACTAACTGATTCAGTTGTTGCAGTTGTTGGTACAAACTCAATCATAGAGATGACTTTGATGCTTGGCTTCCCTGGGAGTGCAGAAATATCTGTAAAGTTACAGAGTTCGTTGCTAAATTCAGGATCTTGGTATTGTAAGGAGAAGCTGTAGTTTGTTTTTAGAGTGCCTCTGAGCCAGCCAATCAAAAAAGTGAGTCTGGTCGTGTTGGCACTGTCAACTTTCTTATATCTCCCTCAGAGACAACAACCCTCATGGTGAATACATGTTGCATAGCCATCTAGGAAAAAATACAATGGTATTTAGCAAATAACATAACATTTCAGTGTTACCGTAAGTTCACCTTGTATCCTGTATGCTGACAATGGGAGGACATCAATTCAACTCTTCCAACTTTACCACACACACAGTCACTGTAATGAGGTTGGTAAGATCTCAAGTGTTCACAGTATCATGCTGTCATTTTATGGCAGACAAACTGAATTTCTGAGTTTGTTGCAAGAATCTTTTCTATCTGGGCAAATCCAGGAAGACATGATGAGCCAGCAGAGACTAACATGTCTGGATGATACTTGAGTCCATCTTCACAGACAGATGATACAACAAGAACTGAACTTGTCTTTGGAAAGTTTTTAGCAGTTACCTTCTGAACATTCAAAGGGAAAGAAGTGAGCAAAACTAACTTTGTTACCTCAACTGATGGCCTGAAAAATGAGCTACAGTCAAGATAGTCATTGCAACATTTTTGAAATTTTGAACATCTCGAATTGCTTTCTTAAAAAAAACAGTGGAGCAAATTTTCTCATGAGATGAGGGTAATGTTCTAAATAGTGCTGCTTTGGCTTTAAATGGAAATCTGGAAATGTGGACTGTAGCAGCTCTGCTTACAGTCCAGAAAATGCAGTGTCTCTTCAGTATGCCTTGGCACCAGAGCTAGCTCAACAATGTCTTTAAGAAGCAGAACAATTTCCCATGTGTTATCCCCCTCAGGGACACAGTGGCCGATAAGAAATGGGAGGAGCCTTATAAGACACCAATTCTCATGACCATTTCCACCAATTGTCATTTTATTGGAAACACCTTTCCCAATAATCTGAGGTCTGTCTGTTTTGTCAGTAAATGTGTAATTAAAGCACCTGATGGCCTGATTTAGTATATCTAGACTAAAATACCTTTATGTTATCAGGTCTGTCAGACACAGGGCTAACTCAACAGGAACAATACCTTCCAAGATATCATATAGGATATCAGGAGGTGAACCAGTAACAACATGGAAATGTTTGAGATTTTCAGTTAAGGGACATGCTCTTTTCACACTTTACATGTGACTCAGTTCTGGGTCCATGCTTACCTCTTGTATGTTCCCATCATGAGAAACTCTGCCTCTGAGTGGAAAAAGACCAGAATGTACCTCTTGTTGTCGGATCTCACTCTTGCTTGCCAAGCTGAATCTGCAGAATTTGTTAACTGTGAATCTTTCCAGAAATTCTGCAAGAGTGTGGGCACCAAGATTATCAGCAGCAACATATAGGACTGTGCCTTTCACACTTGCACCTAATTGCTCCATATAAACACAATTTTGTACCAGCAACCATTTATCATAGATAAATGGTTGAAGCACTTTTGCATAACCATAGTCTTTGACAATGGATGTATAGCATAGTAGGGCAAACTGGATTGATTTGAGGGTTGACCTATGTTTCAAGATTCAATAGTTTCTATTATTGTGTCATGTGTACAGCAGAACAGCAATAGTGTCATGTGTACAGCAGAAACAGGCAGTTACACTGTACAATGAAATTCTTACTTTGTTGTTCCTCCATTCACCATCAAGTCTTAAGTCTTAAATAGGGTACAAGGGTCTTAGTACTAAATAAAAGTTAAATTTAAAAAATAAATTTGAATATATAGGTATACCTATATACAGAAATATAAAAAGATGCAGAGTAGTGCAATTGTGTGTAGTTAAAGTTACTTGTGCAATTTTAGTACCAACAGTGTGTGCAAATGTTTACAGCAGCAGTTCAGAAAGTGCATGTTGCATGTAACAGGTGTAAACCGTGTTCATTTTAAGTGGCAGATGTAAACAGTAGACAATAACAATAAATAAATCTGACAATAGTGTATGTGAGGTGTTAACCAGTTCAGAGTGTGAGTCAGGTCGGTTCGCAGTGGGAGGGAGGAAAGGTGGTGAGTGATGTATTCACCAGCCTGATGGCTTGTGAATAAAAACTATTTGTCAGTCTTGTTGTCCTGGACTTCACACTCCTGTAGCGTCTTGCCTGAAGGTAGGAGTGTGAAGAGTCTGTGCTGGGGGTGTGTGCTGTCCCTGATTATGTTGTGGGACCTCCTGATGACCCTGGTGTGATAAATGTTCTGTAATGAGGGGAAGGTTGCTCCTGAGATGGACTGTGCAGTTTTAATCACACGCTGGAGAGCCTTCCTGTCCTGAGCAGTGCTGTTTCCATACCAGACTGTGATGGAGCTGGTAAGGACACTGTCGATCATACTCCTGTAGAAGGAGCTGAGAATTTTGGATGACAAGCCAAATTTCCTCAGCTTTCTCAGAAAGTACAGTCGCTGTTGGGACTTCCTGATGATGAACTGTGTGTTGTGAGACCAGGTGAGATCCTCACTGATCTGGATGCCAAGGAACTTGAAGGTTTTCACCCTCTCCACCTCGGTCTCCCCTATGTACAGGGGTGTGTGCAGCTTCTGCTTCCTTCTTAGATCAACAATCATTTCCTTGGTCTTGTCTGCATTCAAGGAAAGATTGTTATCGTGACACCAGGTAACCAGCTCAGCCACCTCCTTCCTGTACGCTGTCTCTTCCCCAGCAGTGATCAGTCCAATAACTGTAGTGTCATCAGCAAATTTGATGATGCTGGTGTTGTTCTGGGAAGCCACGCAGTCATGCGTGAAGAGCGTGTACAGAAGTGGGCTCAGCACACAGCCCTGAGGGACGCCTGTGCTAACAGTTCTTGTGCTGGATGTGCGGCTGCCGACTCTGACTGACTGGGGTCTGTCTGACAGAAAGTTCAGCACCCAGTTGCAGAGGGCGGGTGTCAGTCCAAGGGTGAGGAGCTTTGCTGACAGTTTGTGTGGGATGACCGTGTTGAATGCTGAGCTATAATCAATGAAGAGCATTCTGGCATATGTGTCCTTGCATATGTGTTTAGCGGGTGGGTATATTGGCAATGACCCAATATACTGCACACATTTTATGTTTAACCTTTAATGTTCCAAGAGGATTAATTACTTCAAAGTCACCAATGTAGAGTCCAAGAGCAACTGTGAACTTGTCCTTTGCAAAAAAAAATTTTCCTTAAAGCACAGATCTGTATTCTTGTGGGAAACTGAATCTTTCTGACATAGCTTTGTCCAGTATGTCACTTTTGTTAAGCAACTTCTGAGGCATGTGAATAACAGGAACATATGCAAGTGGTTTCTGGCCTTTTTCCATAACATTTTCTATGGGGCTTACCAGTGCAAACTCTCTGCGTACATAGGCTGCTCTTCTTTTAGATGTTCCTAAGGGTCCATCTTTGGAACAAAATGTATTACTTACTGACACAGCACTCATAACTTATTTCATTACTGTCTCATTAATGTCTGTATAATATTTCTGTAAAACCTGCTTCACTCTGCTTTGCAGAAGTAACTGTGACAACTCATTTATTTGATAAAGCTGTTACATTACTTCCTGCACAGCACTTTCTGGTATTTGCATAACCGTTTGTATCTTTAATAGAATTTAATAGATTCTAAGTTGTGCTCCAGCTGTCTTCCTAAATCACAAAGATCACACTCGCTGGCTTCTTCACTTACCTCTTCTAAATCCTCTGTATTGTCATCATATGACATGTTCTCCTATATAGTATCTCTGCCATGGCTTACATGATCTCAACCAATAATCTCTCCCAGTTCTGGTCCTTGTGTACTTTACTTTTGTGTTCTTTGAAAGAAGAGTAGACACTGCTCTCAAAGTTACAATCTTTAAAAGGGCACCTCACTTTATGGTTTACTTTAAAGTGTACAGTATGCAGGTGAATAAAGTAGTCAGTCTCAAAACAACAGTCAGCAAATCCACATGATAAACAACAACTTAACGGGTACATCTGCACTTGGTTTGTGACCCAGATTTTTGGCATGAAGGTGTTTTTTGGCACTTTAAGTGCATTGAGTGATTTAAATGTAGAAACACATTCCTGATATAAATAAGGATATGGCTCTGTTCTTGCATAACGTCCATGTAATAACCTAACTTAACCTTAAATAACCACGCTTTCAAAAATGATCCGGCAATGAAGAGACTGAAGCAGGTCTTGGTCAGTGAGAATAGAGTTTAAAATCTAATTTCAGCCAATCATTTTACTTTTCTAGGTGGCAAGCCCCTAGAAGACCTCTTTTGACAATACAACATTGTTCATTATGTTCACCCATTACAACATCTTTTTCTAGGAAAACTGTCTGTAACTATCTGTGTCTAGTCCTGATTCAACAACTCTGCTCTCCAACATTGTCAACTTACCTTGCCATTGTGTGTGTAATATGTGTGTGCTCCTGCTATCTTGTTTGACCTCTCAGCCAGAGGATTTTAGTCCATATATGGTCTTGCTTCCAGTTTCCACAGAAATCCTAACTATTATGTGTGTGTAATGATAGCCTACCCCAAAATGTCTAGCACAGTACACATTAGGTTAAGACACATAAATAGATTTAAGAGCTGCTAACATTAGCATGGCTAGTCAGTACTAGTTACACAGCTAGTTAAGTTTCGGTTACCTTCACCTTGTAGAGTACTGTCCAAATTCACAGAAAATGTTCAAAAATTGAGGGGAAATGGCATATAATCTACATCATATTTTCTGTTCTGGAGACCCATTCCCATTTCTGGTTAATAAAACAACTTTAATTCTTAACATTTTTGAGACTAGTAGATCTTAAATCATCCAAGATTGATGCAATTTTTTCAAGATTTAAACCTGTTCCAGAGAAATGTAAATGAATTGTATAGTGCAGACAAACTGCAAATTTTTATACTGAACAGATTTCCTCATTCCTCATCTTCCATTTTTTCAGTGCTTACACTGATTTCTGTATTTGATGGTAACCAAATAAAGCAACCATGAAATCTTTTAGCAATAGGTCTTGTATTCATTGTGTTGCTACCAACATCTGGTGAAAATTTCACGTCAATAGTACTTTTAGAAACAGATTTACTTAGAAAATTAGTGATGTATTCAATACTTATTTCACCCACTATATGCATATGTTTATAAATATGTGGATGGAGTCTTAGAAGCAGGTTTTAGTCAAAAATGAGTTTCTTACAATTATTTTAGAGGAATTAGTGATTTGGAGTTTTATTGCTTGTGTATTTCCTCATTCAACGATCTGTACCTAAGTTTGAAATTCCAGTAAGAACTAATCTGTCATGTCCTCTCCATTGTAATTTTTGTTAAGGACATATTCTGAAAACATATACAGTGAAATTACAGATGATCTCCTTTGAGGCTAATAAATTCTTGTAAAGACAAGCTAATGTTGGATTAAAAAAAATACAGTTACTTAACATATATGTAGTGTTGCTTTTTAGTTGTTTAAATGTTTAGTATACACACACTGGATTACTTGTTTGACATTTCTATTCAAATCAAGCATTTATATGAAGGCAGTGTAGTTTAAAATGATCTAAAATGGAAGTGTTCTCAATCTGCCTGTAATGTATAGAGTTTCTATTATTCAATCAGCAATAATCCAGCAAATGATGAGAAATCCTTAGTTTTACAGTTTTTATTTAAGACTGATATTAGTCATCGAACAGAATGTATGCTTTTACAATAGACATAATAGTAAGAAATTCTAGAAAAAATGCAATGTTTAGGTGTTGCTTTCACTGAAACTTTTGCTATTAATACAACAAAAGACAATAAATACATTTTAAAACACTTACGTAGAATTTAGCCGGGGGGCGTGTTTAAATGTCTCTTATAATGAGGCTTTTACAGATAAATAATCTTCTGGTTTCTTTCACTGAATACAATAACCAACAACAGCATGTAAATCTCACTAAAAAAAAAAATTATAACAGTGTGATCATGCTAATTTAGCAAAAAAGGGCAGTTGAATTTATTGATTGAAAAATTTATTTTTCTATAAATTACAAGTTTTGAACTGTACAATTTGCCGTTTGTTCTGTAAAGTTGTTTACATGTTTGCTGTAAAATAATTTTTACAGAATTATTCTGGCAACCACAGCTGCCAGTTTTTTTCATATGTACGTTATATTTAATTATTCAGTGTGCACTTTTAAGTAATACTCTAATAAAACATTTCCTAATATTTTTTATCTAAACACATCTAGATGCTAATGAACGGATTTGCTTTTAACATTCGGAACATGTCTTTAAACAGCATATTTTAACTTGGGAATGATGTTTTCACACGACATACGTCTTACAAATAGTGGGTAATGTTTTATCTATCCATTTTATCCATTCTTACATTCCCAGTAAAATACGTGCCCTTATAGTACGCATTTCTATTTGAAACCTGGGTGAAGTGTGAAAAATCGTTTACTTCCGGCTACATTTATTGTGTTCTTTTGTGGCGGAAGTCTACCGGAAGATGTTCGATTTTATTTTCTCTGCAGTCCTCCGCTTCCTATCTACGAGCGGGAAGAGCGAGCAGATCAATACCTTTGTATTTCCACATTTATAAGCAGTTTTTGATTGATTGGATTTCGTATAGCTGCATTGCTGTCTTGTATTTGGAACTCTCTGAGTGCGTTGTAATCTTTTTTTGGCATTTCTAACGCGGTTACGAGGAATCGGCTTTAAAGGCATGGAGGACCCCGCTGATTCTGGCGGTGGCAATGCAGCACCATCCGGCTCCACCGTTCAAGTGACTGAGATCTGCTGCCCAGTTGGAGCGTGCCACATGCAGTTGTTGGAATGGAAAGTGAAGCCTGGAGTGTTGGTTAATGTTGATTCTGTTATTGCATTGTGCGTCGTTATACATACAAAGGGAGAGCCGAACAGACTAATGTTGCCAGAGAAGAAAGTGAAATCAGATCGAGCTGGAGTAGTAAGGGAACTGTGCTGTGAACTTGGACAGCTCCTATCTCCTGGGTAAGATGCTAACTACGCTTTCAAATCCGTTAGCTAATTCGCTAACCGATATTTTTTAGCTGTATTGTACAACGTCAACGTCACTAAAGTGGTGTTTTTGAGTGTATGGCTATTGTTAAGTAGCTAGCTAGTTAACTTTTTCCCCTTACATAAGCATAGACAATAAGTTCACTTGAAAACTAGTCTAGTAGGTTGCTAGTTAGTAGTTTCACGGCCAGCAAGATAAGATAGCTTGACTTGCTACCTATGTTCGCTAAGCTAGGTAGCATACCTTTAATCACGTAAGGCTACCAAGCTAGCTAGCTAACATGTAACACATCGGGCTCTACTTTTCTGTTACAAAATTAGAAAAGACTATGTATAATGTTATATTACCACGTAGTTTTTGGAATAGCATGGCCTAAACGCCTTTGCGGTTTCAAGAGGTTAGCTAGCTAGCATGATTTTACTTAACGCAACACCTGAATTTGAAAACGCAAAGATGTTGAAGGTGAAGAAAAAGATGCTGTACCGGCGAACAAATTTGCTTAATTCCGTACAAAATATCAGGTAGTTAGCTAGCCAAGCCGATCATTTTCTGAAACTTGACCTATAGACATGGGAACTGGCTAGCTTCCTGAAATGTTTGTAGTTATTCATTCGCTGTCTCACAATCAAGTTTTTAAAATTAAGTTGAAAAGTAAAAAAAAATTAAAAGCACGAATGAGAAATCATGTATTAACGTGTGTATGTGAGATTTATGTGCACACGTAGAAAAACCCATCAAATTAAAGCAAATGTCTAATATCGTGCAAGTACCTCTTGTGCTGCCAAAACAGCTCTGACTTGTCCAGCCATGGAATCCACAGTACCTCTAAATAGGTCCTGTGGTATCTAGCAAAAAGACGTTAGCAGCAGATCCTTTAAGTCCTGTGAGCTGCTCAGTCAGATTGAGATCTGGGGAAATCTGAGGTCAACTTGACATCTTAAACTTTTTTGTGATGTTCCTCAAAACACTCTTAATTTGTTTTCTGCGTCATTGGGCACATTGTCTTGCTGAAATGGCACTGACATTAGGGAATTCCTAATGAAGGGGTGCACTTGTATATAAACGTAAGTGTACATTCATATATATCTGAAGAATATTACCAGTAACTGCAATGTAGAGGGATTCAAAATTGTTGTGAAGTTCGGTTTACTGTCCCACAATGACATACAGTAACTTGTCACCTGTGACCAATCTAGATGTACTACATGTTTGTTTATTAACATTTATTTGGAAATATGCATACACTTTTGTACCTGATTATATGAATTGAGAAGGGCTGAAACAAGTGGAAATTAATGGAAAATAAATTATACTGCAATCAGATGTTATGGTGCATGGCACATTGGTGCTGCAATACAATTTGTTTTAGATTATATTTTACTGTGATCCTGTTTGTCACAGGGATGTTATGGTTAGAATCGAAGAATGCAGCCATCCCATTGTGATGAAGGGTCTGTGTGCTGAATGTGGACAGGATTTAACACAGTGAGTAAATGCAAATGTTTTTAAAATATTTTTATTCTCCATCTCCTACTGTTCTTTCTGTTTACCTATCTTTTCTGCCATGTTAAGGTGTATTTTATCATATTTTAATTATATGAAAGCTCTTTGTTTATGGTATTAAAGGCTTAAAAACAAGAATGGAAAGCAGAAAGCGCCCATTTCAACAGCAACTGTTTCCATGGTGCACAGTGTTCCGGAGCTGATGGTCAGCTCAGAGGTGAGTGCTGTAGCCATGCTTGTGCTAGAAAAAAATGCACACAAGTCTATGGATGCCTTAGACTTAATCTTACAATGTTTGAGATTTTCTTTAAGACATTTTGTAAATGTGACCTATCTGTGATGACTGTTTTCATGGAGCAGTGTTTGTAAGGTAAAGTTAAAGCTCAGAAGTGAGTGCTATAGCAGCACGTTAAAAAAAACAACAATATTGCATAAACCACTTTGTACAAACTTTTGGATGTTTTAGCCTTAAATGAAAAAAGAGCCCCCCCACATAAAGCTAATAAAGACTTGCCCAGTTTGACGATATCACTACCACATCCGGTTTCCCATTCAACAACTGCCTGGCATTTAGGCAGCTTATAAGATAGCAGGGTGCTCCACAGAGGCACAACATGACAATAAAACAAGGAGCTTCCACATACATGTTATGAGGAAATGTAGTATGGGAAAGAATTGAGATGTTATGTGGATTCGTATTTTCCTGAAGTAGAACGTACTAAATAGAGCCTAGCGTGTACTGCTTAAGCATGCGATTTTATTCGCAGCCACAGCTTTCCAAATCGTTACGCAACAGTTTTATTGTTTGTGTCTTATCCGAAGAGTGATGTTTGAAGAGATTACAGAAGTGATTTTAGTACCGTATTTTGTGAGCAGACCTTTTCCAGTGTAGACTAAGTTGTGAGCAAAAGTTAAAAAGTCCTCAACAAAAGTCCTCACATTGTGACCTAACTTTCCCTCACAAAATCTGTACTTCTAATTGTTTTATAAATTCTTTTTTAAAGACATTTATTGTTTTATTTTACTTGTATTACCTCCATTCCTGTGTTGTTAAGATGATCAAATATCCACTAAAAAGATGAGGGTTTTCATGTTTTCTTACTTTTTCACGATTATGCATGTCTGTGTGTTTTTTTTTTTTTTGTTATTTATATATGTCATTATTTACTTATTTATATGTATTAACTGTCTGAAACATCCTATTTCTTTAGAAATCTTGTGTACTTCAATTTTAAATAGCTACACTGGAGATCAAAATTAGAGAACATACAATTTCCTAAATGTCAAGGTCATTGTGTTTTCCTATGCGAAATGAAAAGGAACAGTGATCTTGAAAAAGAACACTGATCAAAATTAGAGATCACTTAAAACAGATACCTGCAAGTTATTTGTGTTAATCTGGCACCTGGTGCTAATTTCCTTAATTATCGGACAAACCCTATTTAACTGGCAGCCTAACTGACTAAAACCTCTGGCAGCAGGTTGTCCAGATGAAGGTCAAAGGGGTGACCCTATCAACCATAGCAAGAGAAGTTGGTCGTTCTAAGTCAGTGATTTCTAGAATTGCATCTTTACATCATCTCAAACTCATTCAAGTCCCATTCAAGAAGGCTGGTTGCCCATGAAAGACAAATGCAAGAGCGGACAGGATAATACGGAGAATCTCCATGGGTAATCAGTTCAGCACTGCAGCTGGAATCGCTCGCCAATTCAGAAATGAGTAGGGAAAGGATCTGTCTCGTAATACAGTGTCTAAACGTTTAAGAGCATTTGGACTGAAAGCCCACTCTGCAGTGACCAAACCTCTCATTAGCAGAAAGAATCAAAAAGCTAGACTCGACTTTGCTGAGGAGCATGTTGTGTGGACAGAAGAGAAGTGGTCCAGAGTTCATTTTAGTGATGAAAGCAAGTTTAATTTATTTGGGTCTGATGGGAAACATTATCTTCGTCGACAAACTGGGGAAAAACTGAACCCAAAGTGTATAAAGAAGTCAGTGAAAAGTGGAAGAGGAAGCATTATGGTTTGGGGAAGCAGGAGTTGGACCTCTCATACAGCTACATGGAAGAGTGAATGCAAGTGTGTATCTGAACCTTCTTCAACAACACGTGGTTCCTTTCTTGCGTTCATCACTTAATCAGCCAGCAATTTTCATTCAGGACAATGCCCCCTGTCACACAGCAAAATGGGTGAAGCAGTTCCTTAGAAAACCTCTGGAAAATCCTTAGTGACAAAGTTATGGCCATGTTAAAAAAAAAAAAATCAGCTTTACCTGCAACCCACAACAGTCACAGAACTGTGAAAGACTGGAAGAAGAGTGGACCAAAATCACACCAGAGCGGTGTGAGAGACTAGTGATGTCCTGTGGCCATAGATGTGCTGAAGTCATTCAAAGCAAAGGCCTGTACACTTCCTACTGATTACTGACTGTTGTAACTTTCAGAAAATTTAGTTGTAATCTTTTTCTGTGCTACAATCTTTGCTGTTCTCTAATTATGGCATAATAAAGGTTTCATGTTGATATGCTTTGGTTATTTTGTAAAGCACTGTTCTAGTGGCATGGTGTACCCCTTACAAAAAATCCTTCAAATGTTGATCAATGTAGATTACATTATTTCTGAAAAATTCAAGTGTTCATACATTGTTCTCTAATTTTGATCTCCAGTGTATACTGTTCTACTACAGTACATACTACAGCATCTCAGAGGTACTTGTGCATGTTGAAGGATGGAGGTTAGAGGCTGCATATACCTCTAGCCCCGTGTTTGGTACTGGAACAGTAGTGGCCAGTTTGAAAGTCACAGAGATGGTGAGAGACTGTTGGTGGTATTTATATGAGCTCCGATTATACTTTAGCTCTGTGCACATTTAGTTGCTGTTCTAGTATTTCGGAGGGCATAGCCTGCTTTTCATACTTGTCTGTCACTTCACTATCATTCCAAGGTTTGTAGTAGGGATAAACATGAACTGCTCTTGTGGGTACAACATTGTTTATGCATGTTTTTTTTTTTTTTTTTTTTTTTTTTGGTGACTATATGCTCATCAGTGTTGTTGTTTGAGGATATTCATGCTGGAAAAATCAGAATTCACCAACATTGTAGGGAAAGTGGGAGTTGCTTTTGGAGGATGTTTTGATACTATTCCTTATTCATTGTAATGTTCTTAGGTTTGAGTGAACCCACTCCCTTGGATGACGAGCAGCCCCACATCTCAGGATGTTTCACTGTTGGCATGACAGAGGACTCATGGGAGTGTTCACCTTTTCTTCTCTGGTCAATAACCCTCTGAAGGGGGCTTCATCAAAGAAAATAACTTTCTGCAGTCCAATCCCTATACTTACTCCAGAATGCCAGTCTGGCTTTGCTGTTCTTCTGGAGTGAAGTGGCTTCTTTGCTGCCCTTATTGACATGAAGCCATCCACCTCCCTGTGTGTGCAGATGCATTCACATCTGCTTTCTGCTATTCCTGAGCAAGTCCAGCTCTGCTGGTGACCTGATCTCGTAACTGCTTTAGGAGATGCTCCTGGTGCTTGCTTGACTTTCTTGAGTGCCCTGAAGCCTTCTTCACTGCAATTGAACTTCTCTCCTTGAAGCTCTTTATTCCATAAATTTATGTTCTATCTTAGAAACAGTAATGTCCTTGCCTGTGAACCCCTTTTGATGCGATGCAATGATGACTGAAGAAAGCTTCAAGCACCACCCTTTTAAAGCAACCAGTCTACTTTTCTAATCAGCATGACTGATCTTAGCTATCCTGGTTAATACTTTCCTGAGCAAGTGAGATCATGATGCAAATTGCCACCATGAAAACTGAAGCAGCCAACATTGTGAAAAAATTCGTGCCAGCAAACAAAAATTTGTGCCAGTCTCAAAACCTTTGGCTACAGCTGTGCATATGTACCATGCATTCAATCAGAATTTTAAAATAATTTTCAAAACTTTTATACTCAGTTTTTTTTTTATATCATTGGAGTAATATGCAGTTAAGTGTTATAGCCCAGTCTATGCTGCAGGCTTAACAGCAATGAAAGAAAGGACAGGGAAAACTGAGAAAATAGAAATGTAGTTTATTTTTAGTGGTGGGATTTGCTCAATACAACAAACAGCTATTAATCAAAAAGCAATATTAACTTCACCAAACACATGCAACAAAACTACACTAACTGTATTATGAAAACCAGGAGAAAACAAAATTAAACAAAGGTGCATCATGTCCATTACTCCGTGCCACTATATACATACATACACCAAAACCCACAAAAGAACATTGTACCCTATTTGCAGACAATGTATACACCAATGACCAGAATCCAAACAGGGCAAGCAACAAACCGTAATCAAAACAAGCATTAGTCAGAACACACGAATTCCAAACACAAAGTAGCATATAACCTGCACAGTCTCAGAAAACAAATGAAGACTGATCTCCGACTTGTCTTTGTCAAGTTTTATTCTTCCATCCCGGAAGCAAAAAGGTGAACCCATCAAATTCAGTGTAGCCACAATATCGAGAACACATCTGGATGGGGTGGAGCTGAGGCCAAACAAGAAGTGACAAAAGTAGAAACACAGTAGCGCAAAATCCGATACATACAGTACATTCTGAAATACAGACCATGCAGGGTCATAACTTTAATCACACTGTACAGTAGTGTGGGGAAAATGATGTCGGGAAGTGACTTGCAGACAAAAAATAACTAAAATCCTAGTTTTTTATACGTATACTTGCCCATTATAGTAATCATAAAAGAACTGCATGAAAACATGAGCTACATGATTAATAATTACGTTCTCATAACAGCAGTGCTGAAATTGCTTTTAACATTGAGACGATGAAGAAACATTTAGAAAATCAGTTTTAAACCTCCTTATGTATTATGTTTGGCTAGCAGCAAAGGTGTTGTCTTAAAAGTGGTCCTGGATGCTTTCGCTTCACATTTGTTTTGCCTGGCTACAGCCATCACCATTAACAAACATGTCAAACATTAGCAGTATTGTGGTAAAATTACTGTAACATTATGGACATGTGTATGGAAGATGAATATTATTCTGAATAGAAATAGGAATAATGCTTTATTCTCAATGGGGAAAAACACGTATTAAGGGGAAAAGTCTTGAATACTTAAAATTATTTAAAAAGTATTAAACTTATTTAAAAAAAGTGTTATTAAAAAAAGCAACTAAAACGTTAAAAGATGATGATGCTTTTTTTCTTTTAAATGGCTGAATTGAAATACCTTTGTGTCATACAATTCTGCCTTAAGTATAAACCTTTACTTGCACATTAAAGAAAAGAGATTTTTTGGATGCAATTTACTCATGTTTGAGTTAATTATGAGTTTAGAAACTAAAATTCCTTATAAATACTCTTGATTGCCTAATTAGACCAAAGTAATATTTGTTGTGAACATGTAAAAACATTTTGACAATTTCTTTTTGTACATTCCTGCTCATTTGAAGTGGTAACAAGTATTTGATCACTAAGGAGGAAACCTTAAATGTGGTGAAGTAATGAAATCATAATGGCATGACATGGCATAAGCACATCATCAGATTTTTGGGTGTGTTTGAATGCAGCAGGCAGAACAGCTTGGCAGAGAGGACCAGAAGAGACTCCACAGAAACAGAAAGCTGGTGCTCATGGTGGATTTGGATCAGACACTGATCCACACCACAGAACAGTGCTGCCAGCGTCTGTCCAACAAAGTAAGTACAAACGTAAACGTATGAGCAAAGTAAGTACAAATGTAAACGTATGAGCAAATTCCATGACACTGATTACCATCATGGAAACAAACAAGAAGAAACCATGAAAAAAACACTAGCCCCATTTTATACATACGATACATATTGATATACACCTGTCCCTTCATTAGGAATATCTCTTTGGATCTGCACTCACTGTAGCCGTGTGGGAGTGATTTGTAGTTCTACAATTACAGAATGTAGTCCATCTGTTTTTTTGGCATTTCTTAACCCACTTTCACCCTGTTCTTCAGTGGTCAGGATGCCCCCTGACCCCACCCAACTGGACCCCTACATCTCCACCAAAGAACTGGGTCATGGATTAAAAATTATTTAATGTGTCCGGCCTGCAAGACTACTGTAATGCAAATTAGCTGAAATAATTGATAACTGTCTTATTTAATTTATAGCTGTTCATTAAACTTTGTAATATCATTACAGGGCATCTTCCATTTCCAGCTAGGGAGGGGGGAGCCCATGCTGCACACACGTCTTAGGCCTCATTGCAAAGAGTTTTTGGAGAAGATTGCCAAGATATATGAACTTCATGTCTTTACGTTTGGTAGTCGCCTTTATGCACACACCATAGCAGGTAAGCATATAACACCACTGCTAGCTACCCTACTTTGTTGCTATGTGGACAATTTGGGTCAATAAGGGGAAAAAAGTATGAAATGCAGTGGGTTTCCAGCACTTCTAGGCTAAAGCTCAAGTGTATTTGATACATTTGTTACATAACATTACACAAATGTAGTGAAGGTCAGAATTTTCTAATATTATTTACACCACACCTTTTCTGCCTCTTTAGTGATCTGAATAAAGAGTGCAAATGAAGCTGCTATTTTTTTCTGATTTGTAATTCCCATGTAGGATTTGACAAAGGAAGAAGGGCATATTTTGAAGCGGTAACCAGTGGAATAAGTTCTCATATAACTGTTTTGGTTTGTTATAAAATATCCCTTGCATTGACATTGTCTGGTAATGGCTTTCTCAACATCTGTCAACAGTTAGGTAACATAACATGAGCAAGTATCCTAATGCGAACTTGTCTGAAGTAGGGACAAAGAGGGCAAACCAATAGCTAGGCCAAATATAGCTATGAAGGGACAAGGAGCAATATGAATAATTAAACTTTTGACATCAAAAGTCTCAAAACAATAAGACCAAACTTTATGCAATGAGGGGCAAAGAAAGGCATGGGTTACAAGGCGAGGCACAGCATTTGTCACAACAATCAGTGATTGAATTGGGATAAAATATTGCCAATTGGGATTTAGATCTATGAACTCTGTGTAAAACCTTAAATTGTATTAACTGTAGTCTTGCACATGGTGCGCAACTATGTATTTTGCTAATTACTTTGTCCTACCATTGGTGAGAAAGCAAAATGCCCAGCTCCTGTTCCTCGGAGGATTTGACCTTGTTTATAGAATGAATGTTTAAAGCCAAAATATTTGAATACATTTTGGAAACAAGACCTTTATAATTAGCATCTAAAATCAACAAAGCATCATATGGGTGATCAGTGAGAGGGCAATTATAGGTTGGGAAATGAGAAGAAACAAAATGCTTTATTTGAAAATATCTGAATAAATGTGAAGAAGGTAGTCTGAAATCTGAACTAAATTGAGTGAAGCTGGAGAATGTACCATACAAATCACAAAGGGATACAATGCCTTTGTTATGCCACAATTTAAAAGCAGAATCATGCAAACCAGGGGGAAATTCAATATAGGCATTTTTTAAGAAGGTGCTATCAATTTAAAGTATTGCCTAAATTGGACCCAGATTTGAAGAGTAGAGAGTACCAGAGGGTTGGTGGAATGTACAATTTTAAGCTGCAAATTGGTAAACTGGAGGTAAGTAATGTTAGTAAGAGTAAGGAGGACGAAAGATGGGAACGAGTCTCCAGCTCCCACCAAACTGACCCTGAAGACTGGAGCCAATATAGTGACTTCTGAATGTTTGCAGCCCAATAATAAAAAATTAGGAAACAAGTCCACCTTCAGAAACAAAATTTTGTAGCAGAGATTTTCTTATCCTGGGGTCCTTGCCATCCCAAATAAATGAGCAGCTGAGCTGGTCGAGGGATTTTAAAAAATTTTTAGGCAAAAATAGTGGGATATTCTGAAATAAGAAAAGGAAACAAGGCAATGCATTCATTTAGGCAAAATCAGTGTTATTAATGTGTGTTAGAGGAAGAGATCTCCATCTCTGTAAGTCTGACTTAAGCTCATCAAGCAGCAGAGAAAAATTACTATCAGAAAGAGTAATATTTATTCCTAAGTACTTGAATCCAGATAGAGAAAATTTGAAGGGAAAGGATGGTTGTGTAAGAGATATTGCTGATTAATTAATTGGGAAACATTTTTGTACAGATTCAGCTTATATCCTGAGAATGAGCCAAATTTAGTAAAAAGTGCCAAAATAGAAGGAAAACAGTTCTCAGGATCAGTAACATAAATTAGCAATAAAATGATCAGCGTACAGGGACAATTTAAGTTCGATGCCCAAGTGAAAAATACCCCTGAATGAAACCAAAGATTTCAATGCAATGGAAAGAGGCTCTATAACAAGAGCAAAGATTTGAGGAGATAAAGGACATCCTTGTCCCACGAGACAAAGGGAAAAAATCTGACTGAACACCATTGGTACAAACACTAGCTTTAGGAGAGGTATATAACAATTTTATCGAGGATACAAATTTGTCCTTAAATCCAAATGTATATAGTACATTAAATAAATCCATTCCACACGATCAAATGCCTTCTTGGCATCTAAAAAAACTTTTTTAAGTAGTGTATGGATATTAAAAAAAGGGCTTTTTCCCCTTTAATAAAGCCATTTTGATTTGTTGTAATGATGTTGGGGAGAATTATCTCCAAATGCAGAGCCAAGGCTTTAGCTAAAATTTTTATATCAACATTTAGAAGAGACAAGGGCCTGTATGAAGCGCATCATGTTGGGTCTTTATCTTTTTTCAGTAATAAAGATATAGAAGCCTTAGTCATAGACTGAGATAGATCTGACCAGTAACGACTTTTCAAAGACTGCTAAAAGGAGAGAAGCCAACTTATCCTCAAATTTCTATCGGAAATCCATCAGGACCGAGTGCTCTATTCATCTGCGTAGCTTTAATTTCCTGCTGTAATTTCCACCAAATTCAAAGGTGATTCAAGCTCCTGTATTAGATTTTGGTCAATAACTGGAAAAACAAGCTCACTAAAAAGTTTGTCATTTCTGCACCAATTATTCTGATTTATATAAATTGGAGTAAAAAGATTTAAAAACTTTATTAACTGACATTGGATCTGTGTGAAGTGTACATACTGAATCTACAATTTCAGGAATTGAACAAGAGGTTGTTTGTCTCTTCAACTGATGGTGATAAACCATCCAGGCTTTTAGCACATGTTCATAAAAATTGCTATGAGCACAGAGTATTGGACACTGTTGTAATGAGGTCAAATTCGATTTGTAGCTGAAGTTGGTGTTTGAACAGAGCAGGTGATGGGGAGAGAGCATTGAGTTTATTCAAGTCGTCAAATTTTGTCATTAAGTCTTGCAATTTTAAGAGTGTTATTTAAAGAACATATCACAATCAAATATCTACCATTTACATTTGAAAATTTTATCAACAGTAAATTGGATTCCTCTTTTAATTAATATAGCTACACCTCTGGACTTTGAATAGTATATTTGGAATGGAAAACCTCAGAAACCCAGGGAAAATTGAGTTTAAAATGTTCAGTGTTGTCGAGGTGAGTTTCTTGTAAAACTTTTATTAGCTTTTAAACGTTTCAGATAGGCAGAAATTTTCAGTTGTTTAACTGGCTTGTTCAACCCTCTAACATTCCAGCTCACAAATCTGACAAATTCCATTGTCACTCATATGAGGTTTATGATTGGTCATTCAACTGTGAAAACATTAAAATAAAAATAATGATAAAGTCGACTGACATGGGAAGGGAAAACATACAACACAAGCATTCACACAGACACACACACGCACACAAACAGATAGGTAAACCCACCCACAAAAACCCCAGGAGCACCAAGTTAAGTATAGTACCAACCTTGCAGGTAGTCTGGAAAATAATAGAAAAATAATGGGAAAATCCGTTTTGAGAAGACCACATCAAAGTAGTTACTTAATCAAGGTACTAATAAACGTCTTGGCCTCTTCGGGTGATGTGAAATCATGATGTCTTCCATCGCATGTTATCCGAAGATGTGCAGGATAAAACAGCCCATATTTAATTCCCTCAGTGGTCCGAAGTTGTTTACGGGTGTCATTGAAATCCGCACGAGGTCTCGCAGTTTCTACGGTCAAATCAGGAAAGACTGAAAGAGCCATATTGCAAACTGCAACACACTGTTGACGTCTAGCTTTCATGAGGATGTTAGCAGTCTTCATATTTGTGAAGCCTTGCAGTTACAGGATAAGGTGATTCACCTGGCCTTGTTTTCGGTGCCAGAGAACGGTGCACTCTTTCCACCAGTGGACCTTTTTCCATATTAAAAGCTTCCTTAAGAAGCTAGAAACTGTAGCAGTAGACAGTGGGGAAAGAATTGCCCTCCGGAATCTCAGTGAGCCGAAGATTTTGACGTCTAGCTTTTGTCTCTATAAGTCCTCACACTTAGCCTCAAGTTGGTTAACGTCCTTAGTCAGGTGCTCAACTTTAGCCGTGCTGGCGAGGATGCAGTTTGTACAACAGGCCGGATTAGCGATTGCATAGAAGTTGTCGGTTGGTTCGATTTTGGAGGCATCACAATGTCTGTAGTTAATGAAACTTTGACAACGCAATGAAATTAAATGTGCAGTAAGAAACTGACTAAAGAAGGGTGCATTTAAAAACAAATATAACTGTACTGTGCAGAGATCACAGAGAGCACATCTACTCCATGCTAGGCCAAAACTGGAAGTCCCTGCTAACCGGGACACATTTTTGCCATACTCTGATGGACAATAAAGTTGAATGTGAATATAAAGAGCTGGATTTATAGGCATTTTGGACAGAGGTCTTTCATGAGCTTGGTACTCAAACTGCTTCTGATCTATGCAGTGAGCATGAACTGGTTTTAAATGAAGAATGAGTGTGGAAGGTTAACACCAAGGTTGTCTCAGTGGTGATGGAAACATTTGGACTGTGACCCTAAGCTAGAGGAGTGGCTCCAATGCATAAGAGGAAAAATACTGCACTACACCTTCAACATCCCTGTTTTACCCCTTCAGTGTTTGTTCATGATGTCTTTATTTTTCCCTCACTCTTTGGCCTGAGTGGGGGGGGGTATATGAACATGTACCGGAAGGGTGAGACAGGAATGTTCTTTTTTTTAAAGAGGTGAGAATTTGGCAAAAGTATAAAGCGAGACAAGAGCTTGTTGGGTTCTCTGACAAAGGGCTGGTTTCAGAACTAGCAACGCTTGACACGTTGATGGCAGTTAGTTGTAACTGAAGAGCGGACATTGACACAAAATTAAAACATGCCCTACCAACACAACAATGTAATACTAAAGTGGTCTTAAAATGTTTTTTCTTCCTTTTTTATTTTTCTTTTCTGGAAAGGCTTTCTGGATCCAGAAAAAAAACTTTTTTCTCATCGGATTCTATCAAGAGATGAGTGTATAGACCCATTCTCCAAGACTGGAAATCTTAGGTGAGTGGTTAGTTCTGTTTTGGGCCGATGTGTTTTGATGTACCTTAAATATGGTTTAGGTTTTTCTCTTTGATGCTATCAGCAACTTATTCACAGATGTGATGTTATACCCTTATATGAATCCACTTGGAGGATAAACCTGTTGTATTCAGTTGCCTCCACAAAGGTGTTTTTTTTTTTTATAAAACCAGATTTGTTCAGTGAAAATGCCCAATAGTTGTTGTTCAGCTAGATGTACTTACCAACATACAGGCCTGGGTTGTGCTTCTGCAGAATCCCACTTGAAAAAGAAAAAAACTAATCTAGCTAAAGTTATATAATTAGCAGTCTTGGACAAAGAAGACATTGTTGACACGTCCACATCTGAAAAAATTATAGCTATCTGTACTTTGTTGAGCCTCATCCTAATGGCAGTTTAAGGGGAGATATCCTCCCCAAGATGCATGTATGATATTGCCAAAGTGGAGCTCTGGCAAGCACTTTGTTAGTTGGTTTCAGTGTGGAGGGTGCTGGATAGAAATTGTTAGTGCCTGAAGCTTGCAGAAAATTAAAAGGCCTGCAGTTTTATGGAGTGTCCAGTGTTAGCTGTCATCTTGGAAGCCCTTCAGGTTTCAGTTCTTTGCATTTGCAAAGTACCTTTATAGTTACTAATGCTATAAAATCCATACTAGAGTTGGTCAGAACCTGCTGCCTGTTCTGTTTATCTCAAAGGTTTGACTATGTTCTTATTAAATAAAGACTTTAAGATAACATAAGCACATATTTGAAACACTGACTGTTCAACCAGTGAGAAGGATTAAACTGTGCCTGTTTCATGGCGACAGAGGAGACTGAGCTTTAGCATGGCAACAGCTGGGAAGATACTAGGTTCCTACTGTAAACCAAGGACACTCAAAAAAAACGACTAAAGTTTGACAGTTTAGTCATTTGTCACTTCTTTGACAGCTTTGTATTGATTCCCAAGTGTTTTGTTTTGGCAACCAAAGTGAAATGTGTACAAACCGTATGTAATAAGCTTTTACTGTTTGTTTATACTCTGTAGAAAAACTTAATGACAAATATGCATTCAGATTAAGTAGATTACTGATGAGGACAAAATACTGTAACACTGGAAGTATGAATATGATAATGTGTATTATGCCCCCTATAGAAACCTGTTCCCATGTGGTGACTCCATGGTATGCATCATTGATGATAGAGAGGATGTGTGGAAGTTTGCTCCCAATCTTATCACAGTGAAAAAGTATGTCTACTTCAAGGAAACAGGTGACATCAATGCTCCACCAGGGTCACAAGAGGCCCAGCTGACAAGAAAATGTACAGGTAAAAAAAATGCCTCGATTTGTATTTGTGGAGGACAATGCCATTACATTCATCATAGATTCTGAGGCTGATATATATTGTATGAATAGAAACCTATGTATTAAGTTGAGCAGGTCAAAAATCAGCAAGTGTAGAACCATTTTGGCATCATCTCTCTCTGCAGAAACAAGCTTTAAGACATTGTATTCTGCTTATATCATTGTCACAAACCCAAGTACATGCATGAAATTCCATCTGGCCGCTTCTTTTTTCCTTCTAAATGGGTGGATGATAGCATCAACAACTTGGATGACCAGAAATATGAGTTCACTCAAATACTGTGGGGCCCAGACCACCGAGTGCTTTGTATGTCAGCAAAACGCACTGTAAGAGTTGGTGTAGAGTTGGCATGTTACTTGAGCGAACAATTTTGAGGTGAAAGTAGTCCCTCTATTGGACTGAATTAATTGGGGTAGGCCAAATGTTGTATAGAACTTTAATCACAACTAGGGGTGCAAAATTCTGGGAATTTTCAAAGTTGGGAAAGTTATCATGGAGTAAAATGGGAATGTTCTAAGATAAAGGTGAGAAACGTGCATATAGTTGGTAAAAATACTGAAGCATAATCTTGGCTAAAATAAATAGATATGATGCCAAAACAGTTGAATAGCAAAGCTGCTCCTCAATCCCAGGCGCACAACCCATGTATGCACTGTTCATTACTCCATCACACGTACAGCATATGTCTTTTTTTAAAAAATGTGTGTTTTAAATTTTTTTGCTTACAGTGCATGTTTATTTGGATATGGTGAGACCTACACCCTTTTTTCTTGAGCTGACTTTAGCTTAATTAACACTGTAATTGTGTTGTAGGAAACCATCTTAATCAGCATGTAGACAATTTGGAACGCTCTGGAACACCAGGACATGAGGAGCAGATTACCGTCCTTAGGAAATGCAGCAAGATACGCAAGGCTGAACATGAGAATATGTTGACTTTTGTTTCTGACATTGAAGCAGCATCAGCCAGAGAGAGAACTCATATGGAAAAGATCCAGACAAAAGAAAGCTCACGGCTGAGTGACAAGCATATTGTTAAGGAGGCTGAGGCCAGTTGTTTGGTTAGAATGAATACTTCAGGGGAAACGGTAGACAAAGAGAATATGACTGCAACTGATGCTACTGGTAATGACATGGGCTTTGACCTTTCAGTGGTGAGTGACCATAAATCAGATAAGCCAGGAATGCTACTGAGTGAAAATGAACAATTTTCAGAAACCAGAAAAATCAAACAAACTTTTGATGAGGACTGTGGTGATGGAGGGGGAAATGGTGGACAAGAGGAAACTGTTGAGATGGATCAAGGAGGTCTGAGTGATATCTTTAATGGGTGTGCTGACAAAAAGGAAATGGAGTCCCAAAACAGTGATCAGTCAGGAGTCGCTACGGGTGAAGAGTCTTTAGACCACAGTTTGGAAGATGATGATGAAGAGGAAGAAGAAGACATGGATCAAGATGATCATTTGGTTTACCTAGAAGAGATCTTGGCCCGTATTCACAATGAGTATTATACTCGCTATGACTCATATCTCAAAGAGAAGAATGTTGAGATGCCAGACATTCGTAAAATTGTGCCTGAGCTGAAGAGCAGGTCCTTAACAGGAACCACCATTGTGTTCAGTGGCTTGTACCCCACAACTTACCCCATGGAGCGAACACGAGAATGCTACCATGCAAAGGCACTTGGGGCCAAGATCAGCAAGAGCCTGGTGCTTAATGCCAAAGATCCGGATCACACCACCCACCTCATTGCAGCACGTGCAGGTGAGATTTGTATGCGACATGAATACAGATTCCATTGGCACGTTTTAATAAAAATAATAATATGAATTAAAAGAATTTATTAACCGTTGCATAATAGTTAAATAAGTTTAAAGCTTTTGTAGTGGATCTATACTTTTTAGGGAAATAATTTTTCTCATTATTTATGTGACTTGATGTGGTGAGTAGCACTAGACAGCATTCTTAAGAGCACTGTCATGATATAAAATTTAGCTAGTAGTTATGATGGACAAAAATGTATACGAAATCCGATGTGTAATGCATTTTAGCATTTGGTATTAATTTATATTAATTTAAAGGACTGTGAACTTGTACACATAGAACTGTAATTGTTTGCCTTAGGGGTTTAATCAAGTTCTTATAACACTGCTGATTTAGTTCCCTCTAAAACAAATGGTGCAGATCAGACCATGGAATGGATTGGTAATACTACTACACTCAAAAGTGGAATGATCCAGCCCAGCATTGTTTCTGAACTCCCCCCACGTGAAAACATAACATGGTGGTCTGATGTACATGAAGCCTGCAAGTTTTAATTTGAACAAATGCATATAATTTTTTTTAAATACTGCAATTAAATTTTGTAACCATCTAAATTTGAGATACAATCACTGATTCATACCCAAATTCTGAAATGGATGTATGGTGTTTAATATTAAAGATATAAAGGTACCATCAACTGCAGAGCAGCACGTTTACATGTTACAATATTTCCTCCGGTGCTAAAAACCCAGTTTGAGGCTGGGATGCACAGGTACTTTTTCGCAAGCTTACCCAATCTGGTATCATATCCACCTCTACCCATATCCACCTCTGGTATCATCAAGTAGCTTTTGATCTCCTTTTCAATTATGGTGTGCAGTATATAACTGCCAAAAGACTTTTTGTGTCTTTTTTGCTGGCTCTCCTGTGTCATCATCATCTCCAACTTTTGCTGCCGATGCGAGTGTTGATGCCAGACTCAACAGTTCGTCCACACAGTCTTCTGTGTATTTTGTGTTCAGGTACTCAAGGATGGTTTGTTTACATTTTTTTTTGTTAGGTCTGTGTCATCAGATTTCACCTTTAGGACTTCAGTGTTAAACAAAGCCAGCACAGGTTTTAGGTAGGAAACTGTTACAAGTTCCTCACCTGAAAGAGCATCTGTAAACTCTAGAAGAGGCCCAAGTGCTTTGCTGACCGCTTCCAGCATCTCCACATCCTGCCATATTGGTACAAGGTGTCTGTGCTTTTTGTCTCCAGCCAATACATGACGAATGGCCTTTTCCTATTCAAGGAATCTCTCTATCATGCACTGTCTTGAACCCCATCTTGTTGGTGACTCTGTGATGAGTTTATGCTCCAGAAGCTTCAGCTGCTCTTGTGCATTAGCAAGTTTTTTCTTTTTTTTCCAGCTGTTGGAAAAAGCTCCGACCACCTTCTTGCAAACTCCAATGGCTCTGTCTATTCTCGGATCCCACATGCTCCTCTCTGAAAAATGTAATATATATATAGAAAAATCATGTTTTATGTCTACTAAATTCAGTGTGTGCAGGAATGCAAAAATGACATTACAACCTATTATGTTTTACCTTATATTTAAATGTCATGTAATATTTAAAATATTATTTGCATACAACAGCTTTGTTTTGTTACACAATGCACATAACATTTTCACATTTGCACACACTGAAATATTTTCGGCCAGGCAGTTTATATCTTGAGTATAGAGTGTTTAAAAGTTGTTTGAAGCCATCTCTCTCAACTGCTTGAACAGGCACCATGTCTTTTGCGATGTAATTGGTGACCGCGTTAGTTATCTCTTGCCATCTGCAGCTTTTTTTTTGTCGTAAGGCACTTTTTTAGCGAATGACTCCGCTAAGGTTTGCTGAGTGTGTGTTTTGCCAGACACCTTGGCAGTTTTAGGTTTTTCTTGGATAGCGGGCTCCTGAAGCTTTTCATATTCCTTATACTCTGTGCGGTGGTTTGTTCGGAGATGATGGAACAGGTTAGTTGTCGAGCTATCTTTAACGGCAACCACTTTCTTACAAAGTTTGCAAATTGCTGTCTTTTGACCAATGTCAGTCTTTTCAAATCCAAACTATCTCCGAGTGAAGATGATCCTCGCCTAGGAATTAAATCTAATGTGGTAGATTGCAAGGCTGGCGCAGTGTGTTCACTCATTTTCAGCATTAGGTGTGTTGTTTAGGCAGTTATGCTAGCACAGGCTCCTCAACATAGAGTGATGGAACTGACACCCACCACACACCAACACTGGACTGAACACCCCTCACACACACACACACAGCCTACACCAATCCACCCATCACTCTACTCACACACATACACACACTCACCTCACCACACAGAGACTGAAATGTCTCTATCCTTATCAACATCTGCTGCTAAGAGTATGGGCACTCTTAATGCGCACGCGCAGCAGCCCATTCTAAAGCATGACCTAGTAAATGCGTGGGGCCGAGACGTTTTGATGGATGTTTTTCTCCCCAGTCTGTAGCATACTTGATTACGTCAGCTTGCGTGTCGTTAATGCGGCAATTAAGATATTATCGTACACGATAAATATCGCACACCCCTAAACCCAATTAAAGCTGAGCTGCTGAGAACAAGGAACAGTGTGGACCATTACATTGGTTTCACCCCATATGAGCTTGGAAAATATTGTGCTTTCAAAGAAGAAGAATCTGGGCATGGTGGTCAACTTGGCGGATTAGATGAGCAATACACCTAATACATGACTTGTGCTTTATGTTCTTTACAGACCTTTCATCCTTCTTGCACTCACATACAGTTGGAAGAAGCACACTTGCATTCCTTCAAGGACTTGCTCATCAGGCCTTTACAGTGCTTGAGGTGAAGAGGCTGAAAAAAGTTGAAATGGGACCTGGTGCTGCACTTTGTATTGATAGTCAGCAACCATCAATTTCTTTTGCAGGACATATGGTTCTCATCTATTTGATTCCTTTCACTTTATTCAATTTGGTAAAGCCTCACACTTTTGCTGATTCTTGTTTTCTTAATAGGCCCTTGCTACTGATCTTCTAAACTTTGCCATCCCTTACTCAGCACAACAGAAGAATTGCTTATGTAACAGCTCTGATTCTTCCAACATGCAAAAAGTCTACAAACTCAGGCAATTGTTTAGAAGATTAAGTTCTTCAATACAGATAAGACTGCAAGGAACGCCAGTACACATTCATGTAATTATCTAGCCAGTCACTTGTGTCAACAGGGATCAAGAGCTTCAGTTAATGACAAAGGGGCAATGCTGCTGGAGTTGTAACAAACTTGGCCAGATTAAGTAAGAATGCAACCTTACAGACGCAGGGAAGATGCGAGGGAAAGAAACAATGGTGATTGCAGAGTCCTGGACAGCACTGACCAACATAACATTTATTTATTGGTTACACAACATATTTTGGTTTGAGAAGTGTACAGACTTTATTCATGCTCAAATTAGTTTTCATAGCTGTTTGTCCATGCAGTACCTGCTGACAGGCTTCTCCCCAGTATTTAACAAGAATGGGCAAAAAGGGGGGAAAAAAAGAGAAGTGTTTGACTTGCAGGAGTTGCAGATGATAAATCTGGATGGAGATATAGCTATATATCTGTGTGTGTGTGTGTGTGTGTGTATACATACACGTGTGTTTGTGTGTGTGTATATATATACATACGTGTTTGTGTAATATGTCTTTTACAAACAAAATGTCTTAAGTAATATAATATTTTTCTGAGATACTGAATTTGGATTATCATTAGTTGGATTATCATTAGTTCATTTATAATCAAAATGAAAAGAAACTTGAGATTTGAAATATCAGTCTGTGTAATGAATGTACACGTATATGTGTGTGTATACATATATATATATATATGTGTGTGCATGTGTATATATATATATATATGTGTGTGTGTGTGTGTGTGTGTGTGTGTGTGTGTGTATATATATATATATATATGTATATGTATATGTGTTTGTGTGTGTATATATATATACATACGTGTTTGTGTAATATGTCTTTTACAAACAAAATGTCTTAAGTAATATAATAATTTTCTGAGATACTGAATTTGGATTATCATTAGTTGGATTATCATTAGTTCATTTATAATCAAAATGAAAAGAAACT
>JAOXYF010000027.1:6533043-6544334 GCA_028565775.1 Sternarchorhynchus goeldii | reverse complement strand
CACATATTATACATACATACACACACACACACACACACACATACATATATATACAATGTGTATGTATGTATGTATGTATATATGTATATATATATATATATATATATATATATATACACACATATGTACATATGTATATGTGCTAACATGTAATCAATGCATTTGCTTTCCTATAAGGCACAGAAAAGGTCCGACAGGCCCAGGGCTTTAAGCATCTGCATGTGGTGAATCCTGATTGGCTTTGGGGATGCCTGGAGCGTTGGGAAAAAGTGGAGGAGAAGCTCTTCCCACTTAAGGAGGACTACACCAAATCACAGAGGTCTTTTTCATTTTATTACCTTTCCCCCCTTCATTCTGTATTTCTCATATAATTGGCAGGAAGGAAGGAAACCTGTTGGGCCATGGGCTATCTTTTTTTTTTGCTACCTTCTTTGGAGGACTTGAAGTGTTATCGGTAACATGTTTAACAAATATCTTCTTTAAATAGGAAGGACAGAAATAGAAATAGACAGTGAATTACTACAGCAAGAACAAAAACAGAACAAACACTAAACTTTTAATGAATAAAATGAATAAAAGACACAACAAGAAAATGTCATATTTTTTGTTACAGAAGGCAATGCAGAAAGTATAGAAGCAGATTATACAGTAACATTATTTGATGTGTATGTAACGATATGTATGTGATGGTGTATGTGTGTGCGCGGATGTTTGTTTAGGTGTTTGGGCGCGTTCTAGGAAAGATCAGTTATGTGGCATGATGGCCTATGTATGAATTATGAGTTAAGAGAGTTATCATTTAATTTTGGTAGTTTGGAGGGAGTTTGTTCTTTAATGGTTCAGATTGAATTTAGGGTGGGTTTTAAAGGTTGTTGTTCATAGATTTGTATTACAGACATTCGAAGTACTGATTACTTGCACAGCCATATGTCTGGGTTAAGCGTGAAAAGGATATGAAACTTGTTCTGGAAAAGATGTTTGGAATGTTGTATTCTTTTTTTTTTCTATCCATTTGTGGAAATTTGAGGGGGTTTTTTTGGGTGGAAAGTTATCATGCCATATAGGTGTTTATTTAGTTGCTGTTCTTAGGCTGGTTGTGGTTGTATGTAGTTTACACCAAGCTATCAGAGTAGAAGATATTACTGGATTTGAGAAACAAGGGTGGTGTTTTGTATTGGGCTGATGAATGGAATGGAAGTCTGATCATTGAATTTCAATGATTAGTGTTCATTTTCCCAGTAGAATTTCGATATAACAGAGTTTAAAGATTTGAATCATGCTGCATGAGGTAGGATGGCAACCACTGAGAATAGATAGTTGGATAGTTGCA
The DNA here is from genome assembly GCA_028565775.1 of Sternarchorhynchus goeldii. Lineage (NCBI taxonomy): Eukaryota > Metazoa > Chordata > Actinopteri > Gymnotiformes > Apteronotidae > Sternarchorhynchus > Sternarchorhynchus goeldii. The sequence continues at coordinate 6,543,004 of JAOXYF010000027.1, read as the reverse complement.
TGGAAATTTTGCCAATAACATATAATGGAAGGTTGGTCTAACGTGGAACGCCATCAGTGAGTAATGGTTTGAAAGTGAGTTTATGTAACTCTGACAGCAAAGTGGAAACTTTAATGCCTATGTATGATATATGCTGTGAACTTATAAAGCCTGGTCTTCAGTGTCTGAAACCTTCATATTGAATGGTTATGATGGTGGTCGATGTACACGCCAGAACGTAAAAAGGACGTAAAAAGTAAAAAGAATGTAAAAAGTCCCTTACTGGACTGATCCATCTAACATGGTTACCTCCCCCTACTGTCATGGTATGGTGCAGTGTATGGGGTACACCACACCATACCCAAATTGTGAGACTTTTTTGTTATTGATGGAACATCTTTTTGTTATTGAGTGCACACTGTTACGTGAGGTTGTTAGATGAAGTTGTGTTGCCAGCATTTTTCACCATTTTGTCAGCATTCCTGAATTCTTCCAACAAGATTGCGTTTTACTGAATTTCCCTAAAGTGTTTCAAATGTTTGAGGTTGGCATGATATGCATCTCAGTTTTAATTTGTTGTTGTTCTGTAGGTGTAACAGCCCATCAACTTGTCCTGACATTCATGAAGTGTTGTCATCAACTGTGATCCACCACGCTCCCATCCAGCCCAAATTCACACTGGTCCCAGATGTGCGCACATATGATCCTGTAACTGGGAAGTTGATTCGCAAGGGACTTCAGGCCCCTTGCCAGCCTTCCTACCTACAGCCCCACAAAATGATTGTGAAACCACCTGCACCTGAACCGCATTTAAACTTTAGGTATTTTATCTTTTAATATTTTGGCTCTATAACCTATTTCATTTTTAAATGCCTAATTTATCTAGTGTTGAGCTGGGCTGTCTCTTTCTTTAGTTAAATAAAATGTTTTGTTAGAATTCATGTCCACTGCTTGTTCTGAAAGCCGCAAGCAATTAAAACTGCATATAAAACAAATTAGTATATATTATTAACATTCCCTAGTGTATCCAACGCTAAATGCACATGGGGGAAGACAGATCAGAAGTGAAACAAATAAGTTAAAGTCTGTGATAAGACTGTCAATAATAAAAGAAGTTTGTGATAAGTCTGTCAGTGAAACCAAAAGATGATTTTGGTAAGAGGGGGGCTGCATGTTGAAATACTTCAGCATAAGCATTTTTTTTTACAGGTGGTCCCATGGTCCTGGTTTCTTTATTTCTGTTTATATTGCCTGAATCTTGCTCATCTATAGCATGCTTTGTATTTTTTAAATTAATATGTTTCATAATTTCATATGTACATTTAAATTGATTCATGGAAAACTTGCTCTCTGGAAGTATCTGTTGACATCTATTAAAATAATGTGGCAACAGGAGTACAAAATGTAAAATGAGCTGTTTGGGCATTGTTTAATAATGATTGTCTTCAAATGGTCAAGTGAATTATGATGTGATTTACAATTACAGTGTAAATTATAGGTTATGTGAAATGCAGATTAGCTTCCATAAGCTTCCATACTTTTTCTCAGGTATCATCAGTTCCATGTGATTTGGGCAATTACATTGGAAAAATGAGTGCCTTATAACGATTTTATGTTCTCTTACATTTACAGGTAGGCCTACCTACAGACAATTGTTGCCCAACAGCAGTTGAGGTAAATACTGTACACTAAGAATACATGGAGTCTGGGTTGGAAAATGCAATATAGCAAGTTCCCTTTGTGTTCCTTATACAACCTGTTTATTTTTCCTTGGAGACTATAAAAGGGATTTCCAATACATAGAAAATGTGAAAAAATATCATAAATAGAAATCAATTCACTGATGTAATACGAATATCTTTATACCTGCATATTACCTGCATCATTACACTAAGTGTAATGAGCACTTTATTTTTAACATATTGACTGTTTATAGCATATAAAATAAACAACTATAACATTAAGTCCTCGTTTATATACACTTTTCTGACCATAAAATGGTGGCAACAACCAGCAATAATGGGTACAAAAATAATTAAACTACCTGTATTCTGGCAATTTCCTCCCGTTGAACATCATTAAAGAAAATATTTCTATATTCACTGCATTTTTTTCATCTAATAATAAACAAGAAAATAATATAGGTTTGCTCAAAAACCTTCAGTTTTACTCTTGAGCATATTGCTTCTTTTTGTTTTGTATGTTTGTTTTGCTGTCCATATTATTTTGATGAACAGGGCCAGGGTCATTAAGCAAACATTTTGTTGTGAGCACATGATCCCAGAAATTAAAGAAATGCACTGTTCATCTAGTAGTTAATTATGCTTCATTTACTAATGAATTATTTCATAAATATTAGGAAACTGACATTTATAGGTAATTACAACTTGGTGCAATTATTTCTGGAAGAAATGTGCACCATTTCCATATTCACTTAAGTACAGTTATTTGTGAGCCAAGATTGTGCAAATAACTCATTGGAATATTTTATTTAATGTGTAACATGGCAAGGAAAGCAACGTTTTGCTGAAAATGCTGAAACATTTTGCTCCTCATTGTTGGTTCACTTTTTAAGTGGTCTTTTGTGACTTCACATGATTACAAATTAAGATGTTATAGTAACGGACAACTAATACATAATTTAAAAAGTAAGACATTTTAATAAATTTTTATTCTACCTGCATAACATTTTGCATGCTGTTATTCCTTTTTTATTCTCTGAAGAAAGATAAGGTTGTATAAAAACCTGCTATATTTGCACCACTGATATCATTTCTCAACCCTTTTGCCAGAAATGTGCTTATTAAGATGATAACATGAAGGGAACATATGTTGCTTTTTCAAGCCTTGATTGCATGTCAGTGTATTTACCTTAAACTATTCCACAGTAACAGCATTTGTCTTTCGGTCTGCCTGCTTGTAAATCTAATGATTACAGTTCCATGAAAGTGTTGCACCCTGTTGGAATTCCTGAATATGTACATATTTCAAATGCTGAATGACATTGCATCTTAAATGAAAAAAAATAATTTTTATTTACTTAATTAGATATATTCGGCACCCATTTCAGCCCAGTTAGTGTCTAACAATGCTAGAAAGAAATTTCTTCTTTGCCCACTTCTCTCAGTGACATTTGCAATCCTTTGAGGATGAACAGCATGTTTGGTCCTGCCACATTTCAGTAGGTCTGGACTTTGAATAGTCCTTTCTGAATTTTTAAAAAATCTTTTATCTTTGTTACGAGGCAAACTTGCTTGTATTTTGGGTCATTATCTTGTTTCATGATCTGACTGCATCCAACAGATTACCTGACATTCTTTTGAACTTTGATCTTTTCTGAGCAAAAAATAATTAATAATTCCCTCACAGATAGCAGTGTTGAGGTCTATACTTGTTATATACACTGGAGATCAAAATTATAGAAGAATGTATGAACACTGATTTTTTCAGAAATAATGTTATCTACATTGATCAAGATTTGAAGGGTTTTTTGTAAGGTGTACACCATGCCACTATAACAGTGTTTTACAAAAGTATATCAACATAAAACCTTTATTTTGCAAAAAAACCTGATGATCATAATTAGAGAACAGCAATGACTGTAGCACAGAGAAAGATTACAACAAAATTTTCTGAAGGTTACAACAGTCAGTAATCAGTAGGAAGTGTACAGGCCTTTGCTTTGAATGACTTCAGCACATCTGTGGCCACAGAACATCACTAGTCTCTCACACACCACTCTGGTGTGATTTTGGTCCACTCTTCTTCCAGTCTCTTTCACAGTTCTGTGACTGTTGTGGGTTGCAGGTAAAGCTTTAACATGACCATAACTTTGTCACTAAGGATTTTCCAGAGGTTTTCTATTGAGTTTAGATCAGGACTCTGGGTTGACCATTTCATTGTTTCAATGTCTTCAGTTTCAAGGAACTGCTTTACCCGTTTTGCTGTGTGATGGGGCTTTGTCCTGCATGAAAATTTTTGGCTGATTAAGTGATGTGGTTCCTTCCTTGCGTTCGTCGTGTTGTTGAAAGTTCTGATACTTGCATTCGCTCTTCCATGTAGCTGTACGAGAGATCCAACTCCCGCTGCCAAAAACATCCCCCAAACCATGACACTTCCTCCTCCACCTTTCACTGACTTCTTTACACACTTTGGGTTCAGTCTTTCCCCAGTTTGTTGATGAACATGTTTCCCATCAGATCCAAGTAAATTAAACTTGCTTTCATCACTAAAATGAACTCTGGACCACTTTTCCTCTGTCCATACAACATGCTCCTCAGCAAAGTGGAGTCTAGCGTTTTGATTCTTTCTGCTGATGAGAGGTTTGGTCACTGCAGAGTGGGTTTTCAGTCCAAATGGTCTTAAACGTTGAGACACTGTATGACGAGACATCTTTACCCTGTTCAGTGCTGAATTGGCGAGCGAATCCAGCTGCAGTGTAGAACCAATTAACCATGGAGATTCTCCGCATTATCCTGTCCTCTCTTGCATTTGTCTTTTGTGGGCGACCAGCCTTCTTGGGGACTTGAATGAGTTTGTGATGTTGTAAAGATGCAATATTCTAGAAATCACAGACTTGGAACCACCATCTTCTCTTTCTATGGCTGATAAGGTCACCCCTTTGGCCTTTATCTGGACAACCTGCTGCCAGAGGGTTTCGGTCACTTTTCACTGCAAAGTCGGTGAAAATTGGAAAGTTAGGCTGCCAGTTAAATAGGGTTTGTCAGATAATTAAGGAAATTAGCACCAGGTGCCAAATTGACACCAATAACTTGCAGGTATCTGAATATGTTCTCTAATTTTGATCAGTGTTCTTTTTCAGTTATATCATTTAAGTTTTTTATGCTGCGCTTTAGAATATATACAATTAATGAAATAATCTTAAAATACTGCTATATCTCTCCTGTTAGGATAATAACACAATGACCTTAACATATAGGAAATTGTGTGTTCTCTAATTTTGATCTCCAGTGTATACTCGTGGCTGTCACTTAGTTCTTTTATGAAAAATAAAAATGTTCTTAAATTAGGACATTTTAAAACCGTTTGCCTGCATTGGGCAAGTGGAGGGTTTTCGGCCTTATGTCATTGAACAGTGCCTTTGAACACTTTTGCAAGCAGAAAACTGATATTAATATGCATGTTGTGTCTGTCAAATGGTACTGAATAGAAAACATTACAAATATTTTGCAAAGTATATAACTCTCCAGTTGGCTATTTCGTTTTATTTTGATGAATGATAGTATCACTAATCATGACATAATTACAGAGCTTTATCTATAAAATAGATAAAGCACTTTAAAACAAGATGCATTACTCAAACTTAAATTAAACTCAAAATTAAAAGATAAATTATATAATAGTTCAACATCTGTTATGCCTAGTTGTGCTAGTACTCCATTGCTCTTCAGAATTAAAGGCTTCTTGGTAAAGAACGCTAATGATTTGATGGGGTTTAAGCTTTTCAGAAATCGAATAGACATTCTCACTTATCCACTATGTTGATTTAAAGAAACCTCTATTAATACATTGTCAGAATTGTTAGCTCTGACTTGTTAAAAGTATTAAATGCGGCAATATGTGAAATGGGGACTTTTTTAATGAACACACTCTTGGGAGTGTTTTTTTTTTTGGTGAATGTTAGTAATCTAGTTAAATTGAACTGATGTCTTACCTTATTTTTATAAATAAATACATGCCCTTTTCTGCTCATCTTTAACAAGGGTAAACAATTCTAGAAGATAGCTAATTGTCTTGCATATTAACTCATTCACGAATGTAGCTATTCATCTATTCAGATGGAAGGTATTGTTGACTGTTTCTGCATTTAGGTTAGGACTGGGATGTCGGTCGCAAGTGGTGGTTGATGACTCGGATCAAGATGGTGAACAACCTGGGCCCTCACGCAGAAAACGACAGCCAAGCATGTCTGAAACCATGCCACTCTATACACTCTGCAAGGAGGACCTAGAAAGCATGGACAAAGAGGTAAGAACTAGTGGCCTTGTGTGAATTTGCTGTTTTTTCATTTATTCACCCATCACAAATATACATTCCTTGGCTATTTTTAGGGACACCTGTATGCCTCATGTAAGTCAGTGGATCATGTGCCAGCAGCACATGCATAAAATCATTCAGGCACAGGTCAAGAGATTTAGTTAAAGTTAAAACATTAGAAAATTGAATTAGATCAAGTGGTCTGCAGTTTTATTCAGTTTATCTTCCTCTTTTTCTGCATTTTGTTTCGCAGTATATTACAGATACATTCATTTGAACCAAATGTTAGTGTCCATGTATTTAAAATGTGTTTCCTGTAAAATGTATTTCCTCTTGTGTGCTGAACTGAAATTTTTTTTTCTACTTTGGTCTGGACCAAAAGAACCTAACTGCATATATAAATGTGACCTTAAATGAAACTATTTTACAGGCAGTTTTAGACATCAATTCTGTGGGTAATCAGCATTTACCTAAGAATATTTTTGCATTGTTTCTACTGGTGATATCATATATATATTCTGCGACCATATCTGCTACTGAAAGCTGTTCCTAAAAAAAAAATCTTAGCAACTTTATAACATTCAACACATTTTCCTTAATGTTTTCAGCGTCTTGCATCTTCCCAAGTTAAGGGTGGCCAACACATGGCTCATGAGCTACATAAAGCTCTTTGCCTGTAAAAGTGCAGCTCTTCCATTCATATTAAATATATTTATATAATTTGTATTTGTTGTATTTTTGGAGCATACTTTGTTTATCTCAGTCATTGACACTTGAATGAATGAATCTTTGTATTATGTGGATTGACTCACAGTGGACCTAGAATTCCCCGAATGTGCCAAACTTCTCAAGAACAACCTAAACATTTTGAAACAGTAGTCAGACAAACACTTAGTTGTCATGCTTGCATTCTTTCAATTCATGCTTCAAACCCTTACACTGAAGGGGAATTTGTGAAAATTTACCTTAACAAAAAAATTTCTTTTGTATGTGCATGTCTCTTGGTTATAATATTTTTTGTGGAATAAGAATCCAGCAGCCCTGCAGAAGAAAAAACTAACTGAGAACTTTTTGAGTTCCTTTCTCTCTTTTTTTGCCACTATTACCTGAGGTATATTTTGACACATACCCCCATCATGGAGTCCAGCATTCCAAAAAGCACAAATGGAGAGTTGTTTTATTGTGCTACTAGGTACCAGGGACAAGATTAGAATAATTTGGTGATTGATGTTCTGTTGAGATTCTTTGATGAACCCGTTGTCTCCTTTGCTAACCTTGAAGAAATGTTTTAACATGTGAGGGTTCTTACTCTGACTTGAAGACTCTGACTTGCTTGATTAGATTAAAGGGCACATCAGCCTGGAAATGCCGTACCGAATGGTAGTTTATTAAGTGTAAATTATTATTGACATGTTCCAGTTATGCACAACAGAAATGTGAAGAGACCAATCCAGAAATGTTTACAAATCCTGTCTTAAGGAACCTTTATGGTGATGCTTGCCTAAAGCCAGTAAAGACAGAGCCTCAGAACCATCACACTTGCATCAAGTGTTTTTCCCAGCAACATGATTCCTCACAAGCTAGTGAAAAGGCAGTGATCTTATCTCCAATTTGTCAATCACCAAGAAAGACCAAGTACACTGTGTATTTCTTATGGGGAAAGCAAGAATTGTGCCACTAAAACCCATCACTGTTCCCTGGCTTGAACTCATTGCTGTGACAATGGCTGCAAAAATTAATCCAGACATTTTTTTCTAAAGAGATTACTACTACCTGCTAACTTTCTTCACTGTCTCACTGGAGATACTGCTTCTTGAGGTCTCACTGTAGATTCTTTTCTACAAACAAAAACATGTATTGAAAGGTTCTGTCAAATCCTGAGATAAAGTGGCCAGACCTGCCTGGAGATATAGGTCAGCTTTCTCTTTCTAATCGTGAGGTTGGACAGACTCCAAATTTGTAAAACAGCTTGCTAAAGGTTTTGGTTGACGGAATGAATAGATTAGCTATGCCAGAATAGTCAAAGAATGCATCCATACCGTCCAAATATTTTCACATCAAGAACTAATACACAGTGGCTGAAGCCACATGTTGTCGTTGTCCAAGTTACACTTGAAGTTATGGGTTACTAAAATTCAAGCAGTCATCAGGAAAATTCTGAACTAATGTACAGTCTGTAGGCATCAACATGGTCAAGGGGGAAAGCAGCATGGCACAGATTCATTGCAAAACGACAATGTGTTCACACAGTGGTACAAATTGTGGTAAAGATCGTAAACTACAAGAGGCTGTTTAGGAAATGTCTGAGGAAAGGAATCAGAATGCAATGATGAAAGGAACGTTTAACGCCCCTTCTCACTATGGTGGGATTTGGGGCCATCAGATAAGTTCTGTAAGAAAGATTCCCTAATTCAGTCATAAAACTGGAGACAAAAAGGGCTTACACACACTGAGTAATAGAAGAGTAAAAGAAGACCTATTACAAGAGTATCTGACAGAGCCACTGAGGCATTAAAACTGAATTATTTGCTATATCAGAAAACAACCTTCACTGTCACCTGGTCTGTTTGACAAAAATACTCTACTCTCCCTAGATAATGTGCAATATATTACAGGCTTTTTTAAGGACGGGGCTAAAATGTACTTGCTAGACTTGCAAGATGGGCAGAAATGGATCAGTCTGGAAAAGAATCTTGGACTTGTAGTGGATGACTCAGCACCAAGAAGCTCTTGGATTATGCATCTAGTAATAGAGACAGTAAAAAAAAACTGTAAAGTTTACACAAAAGTTTCACCAAACTGAAAGCAGATGTGTTCCTAAACATGGGACATCATTAGAAATTACTGTAGTTTCTCTGAATAATGTTCGACTCTGAAAATTTCAAACCCAAGTTAATACATATACAGGGGTTGGACAATGAAACTGAAACACCTGGTTTTAGACCACAATAATTTATTAGTATGGTGTAGGGCGTCCTTTTTCGGCCAATACAGCGTCAATTCGTCTTGGGAATGACGTATACAAGTCCTGCACAGTGGTCAGGGATTTTAAGCCATTCTTCTTGCAGGATAGTGGCCAGGTTACTATGTGATGCTGGTGGAGGAAAATGCTTCCTGACTCGCTCCTCCAAAACACCCCAAAGTGGCTCAGTAATATTTAGATCTGCTGACTGTGCAGGCCATGGGAGATGTTCAACTTCACTTTCATGTTTATCAAACTAATCTTTCACCAGTCTTGCTGTGTATATTGGTGCATTGTCATCCTGATACACCGCCTTCAGGATACAGTGTTTGAACCATTGAATGCACATGTCCTCCAGTCCTCCAGAATGGTTCGGTAGTCCTTGGTAGTGATGCGCCCATCTAGCACAAGTATTTTGCTATGATATGCCGTGATATGGCAGCCCAAACCATCACTGATCCACCCCCATGCTTCACTCTGGGCATGCAGCAGTCTGGGTGGTATGCTTCTTTGGGTCTTCTCCACACCGTAACTCTCCCGGATGTGGGGAAAACAGTAAAGGTGGACTTATCAGAGAACATGTTTCACATTGTCCACAGCCCAAGATTTGCGCTCCTTGCACCATTGAAACCGACGTTTGGCATTGGCAAGAGTGACCAAAGGTTTGGCACCCCGGCCGTGTATATTGACCCTGTGGAGCTCCCGACGGACAGTTCTGATGGAAACAGGAGAGTTGAGGAGCACGTTTAATTCTGCCGTGATTTGGGTAGCTGTGGTTTTATGTTTTTTGGATACAATCCGGGTTAGCACCCGAACATCCTTTTCAGACAGCTTCCACAGTTAATCCTGTTGAATGTGGTTTGTCCTTTTTGGTGGTATGCTGACATTACCCTGGATACCGTGGCTCTTGATACATCACAAAGACTTGCTGTCTTGGTCACAAATACGCCAGCAAGACGTGCACCAACAATTTGTCCTCTTTTGAACTCTGGTATGTCACCCATAATGTTGTGTGCATTGCAA
>JAOXYF010000027.1:6511250-6525029 GCA_028565775.1 Sternarchorhynchus goeldii | reverse complement strand
CCCCCCCCCCCCCCCCCCCCCAACGGCTTTATTCTTGCACCACTGCTTTCTCTTATTTATTTTATATCGATGCCATCTGTGCCTAAAATTTATAAAATTACAAACATTACTCTTTTTTACTGATGTCAAAAAATAGCTCAGGCAAAACCAGGAGAATAAACCCACTTTCATGGATTAATAGGAAAAATCTAATTAAATCTTATTTGTATTTATAGTAAAAAAAAAATGAAGAAAGAAAAAAATGAGCAGCCTGAATTAATTATTATGCTGTCAGGTTTTAATAATTGTGGAGAGCCTTAGAGACTGCCTATAATTGTCTTTACTCTTTCATAGCAATAATTAAAACAATGTGGGGGCAGGCCATTCAAATAGCTATAAAATCACTGGAGCTGTAACTTCCTGCCAAAATAATTATTTCTTTCTCTTTTCACACACTGAAACTGTACTCTTCAAAACAATGCATATAATCTGCTGAAAATGTATAGGTATATTCTTTCCCAACATGAATCTGCTTTTTCATATTAAATTCATCAGCTGCAGAATAGCTACCGACTATGCAGTAAAACACATTTTTCCTGTTGCCATGGTTTTGTTTAAAGCAGATGTGTGTTCTGTGAAAGGACCACATAGTTTATGTTTAAGTGGGTAATTGTCTACCTTCAATCTGATCCAGTGTAATAGCACTGTGACTGAAAAGAGGAAAGAAAAATGCAGTGAAAAAGCATTGAAGGACAACAGTAGAGCAGTATCACAAGCTCAGTTTCCAGGTACAGAGCTAATGACAATTTTCTTCATAAACAGAAATATGTCTTGCCTATTGTACGTGCATATAGACCTAATAAAAACGGACAAACACAAACACATATTGTGGCAAGAACATTATTCAGATTCCTGAGTATTTACAATTGAAAACCCAATTCTGGCAAATGTGTCTCAGATTTACATTAGTAATCAATACACTTCACAGCATTTTACAGCTGTAAATAAACACCACTATTTGCATTGGGCCTGTATTAGATCCTTTAAATATCATCATCAGAAAAAAGCTGTTTTGAATTCTTCCAGTCACATATATGATGACTGAATATATAGTCAATACTATTGACTTTTGCAGTAGACACATTATGAATTAAATGTTTCCTCACATCAATACTCTTGCAACAAGGGTAGCAACAAGGGCTTATTGATTCCAAGATAATTTGTTCAGTAATCAAACACAGGTTAAGGAGTTAAGTTCAATCTGGCTAATTTGGGAAAAATGGAGAAGAAAGAAATCACAATGCAGCAATGTTCAATAATAAGTATACAGCAAGGGTTGCATCCAAACAGCATTTACTTATTACTCCTCCCTTATGTTCCCTCCAGGGTGAGTGCACCCAGAGATGCTACAATATCTTTGTCCTGGAGACGGTTTGTGTGGGATGGTTTTCCTTTGAATTCCTGCTGCGCTTCATCCAAACACAGAGTAAATGTTTATTCCTGCGCACACCACTCAACATCATTGACTTTGTGGCCATCTTACCCTACTATATCACTCTAATTGTGGATTCAACGTCTGTGAGCAACCGACCTACTGCCTCAGGAAATAACTACCTGGAGAAGGTAGGCTTGGTGCTGCGGGTCCTGCGAGCTCTGAGAATTTTCTATGTGATGCGATTAGCACGTCATTCTCTGGGTCTGCAGACACTGGGGCTCACTGTACGCCGTTGCACACGTGAGTTTGGCCTGGTACTGCTCTTCCTATGTGTTGCCATGGCACTGTTCTCTCCTCTAGTCTTCCTGGCTGAGAGTGAGATGGGTGCCAAGCAGGAGTTTACCAGCATCCCTGGCAGCTACTGGTGGGCTGTCATCTCCATGACAACAGTTGGATATGGTGACATGGTGCCTCGCAGTATTCCAGGACAGGTGGTGGCATTGAGTGGTATCCTGAGTGGAATTCTACTCATGGCATTTCCAGTCACATCCATATTCCACACATTCTCCCGATCCTACCTGGAGCTGAAGGAAGAGCAAAACCGTGCCAAGTCCCAGAACAGCGAGGATTCACTGGAATCAGACAGCTCCCTCCATGGAATCACAGAACACACGATTGTTGCCGCTGCACTCCATCGCAGATCTGTACACATGACAGTTCCAGTGGCTCCAGAGGTTAGACAAACACTTCAGAATCACTAAAGACAACATAAAATATACTAAATGGAGAAAAGATGCCTGCTTACAGTGCCTACCAAAAGTACTGGGGCAGCAGAACCAAAGGTATGATTAAAAATAAGGGCAAATATGAGGCAAAAAATGTACTTTTAATCCTTGATTATTTGTGTGCATATGCATTTTATTGTGTTGAAATGTTAAAAATGACATTCTGTCACTATATTCATCTTCATTATGATATCAGTCTTTTGCAATCTTTCTGAGTTTTTATTTGTATTGAGGATTTACAATTTCTGTATTGTTCCATTAACAACCAGAAAAAATTTCACAATATTCATTTCAGCACATGGGTCCTGAAATGAAAACTTCAGTAAATTGTTTTTAACACATTCAAAAAAAGAAAAAGATGTTACTTCAGTGGCTTAGAACTATCTGGGAATACTATTGTGGAGTAGCATAAAACTGTGAATCTGCCAAGTGTAGTTACCAGATATGTTCAAATAGACAGAGTGGAATTAAATCTGTTGAAGTGTGTGTTTATAGGTACAAAGCACAACTCTTTAAGTAAATATTAGTGACTGATCAAATATTGACACTGAAACCTTGCTGTTTCCCGAAGACATTTTTTATATTATTTTGCATCCACCTTTACAGCACATAGAGCTGTTTTTTGACATAAATTTCACAGATAATTTTCATTAGAAAAAGAATTATATTTATAGATTTCTCTTAAATGCTATAGATTTGGGATCCTTAAAATACCTCCAGAGCAGCACAACTGTATTTAGAAAAGGTCAAATTGTTCATATATCAATATGACCCGTATTTCGAATAGGCAATTTCAAAAGGTCAGCTGTAGGTCACTGTCATTCAGCAAATCATAATTCCAACTACTCTCAGCATTGCTATATAAGCTAAAGAATTCAATATAATACAATAACAGGATTGAAAAGGAAAAAACAATATTAAATAAATATACTTATCATAAACCATATACAAGTTAGGTAGCATTCGACATTATTCAAACAGCACTGATTAAGCTTCATGGTCAAGTACTTACAATACTTAGCATCTTCAGTCAGTAAATTTAGCAGCTTAAAACACCATTTCGAAAAACTTTACTTGAAGTTTTTTTCCCCTAATGTTCCTTTGAGCTGAATATTAGAAAAGGTGCAAGTTAAATAAAATAGTATTTCTATTATTATTATTATTATTATTATTGATTCGGCCCTACTGTAGATATCTATGTCCAGACAGTCTGTGTGATCACTGTGTTCACAAAGCTAGCACAATGTGGGTTTGGCTAATGCAAATGCTTTGTATTCACAAAGAAAACAAACTTGTATCCTATTTTAATAAGAAATATTCACCATACATACATTTTAATAAGAAATATTCACCATACGTACATCTTTTAGCATACTGTGACAATGAAACCTGACCATGCAGCAAACAGATTCTAAATGAGATAAAAAAGACATATAGGGAATTAAAACATGTTCAGAACCATATGATGTAGACAAAGATTGTTAATTAATCATAAATGATGCTTAAAGTCATTCATGTTGATTAGATATTATATCATTTAAATACATGTAAACTGTTGCTCTCTGATTACACATGCAGTGAATACACAGAAAAAAAGGTGACTGGATTCAACATAAAATATGTTAAATGAAATACACGTAAAACCCGACAAAAAAGCTTTGCATATTATCAGGATAAAATAATAATACAGAATGTTTACAACAGTAAGAATTGTTTGGTAAAACTAAAAAACCTCTATGCTGCTCAACATAAATAACTAGTAAATATGCAAATCAATTCTATCATTTATGAACAAATCCTTAAGACAATCTTTAAGACAACAAATCATTAAGAAAATAAAATATTACTTAAATTTTATTGTAGACACAGTACACAAACTGCTTTAAAAAAGCATAAAAAGGACAATGACAGATAGATTAACAGATAGATCAATGAGCATCATGCATGAATGCACAACTAACTTGCCTTCACAGAAAGCAGCTGTGGATAATATAAAGTCACATTTACATCTGAGAGTCTTTGGTGGTGCAGGAGTGGACATTCACTTTATGGCAGCATGATTATGATGGATTTTTGAATATAGATTTTGGCCTTTATGCCAAACATCTAAAAATACTAGATAATGTACCTTTAAATGCCACAAAATGTTTACATAATTGAGTGGCATCAACACAGAATATAATATTAACTATTACCTTGTATATAATAAAACTGATTTGGCAGTAACAAACAGTAACATCAGATAGCAAGATCTTTGGATGATTTAGATAATATAAGCAACACTATTAAAGAAAAATGCATCATGAAAATGTACAATAGAATAAAAATGCAAATGAGTAACCAAAATGCCTTGTGTTTAACATCAGCCTGGAAAACACAATGAAATTACAGAACCAACTGAAAAGGCAAGATGACAATATGCTATTGTGTTCATATTTCAAATTAGAATTGCAAAGTTCTTGAGACATCCAAACGTTCACTGAAGATCTATGCAAGAACTATGATTTAATGGTCATTATAAAAAAAGGCATTGTCTTCTGTGCAAATGCATATCAAAAGGGAATGTATTGCTATTCCACTCCAATCAAAAGCACTTTTGTACTGAGATATCACTTACCACTGACAGGCTGTTTGAAAAACTACTGAGAATAATCACATCTTGGAAGGTAGAAACAAATTTATTGTAATTAAAGATAAAACTCATTCAATACATTAAACGTCCTATGTATTGAAAGGTATTACAAGCCTGTTTTTACACATCTGCTAACATTTAAATCACAGAAAGTGCTGTGATTTTCAGAAAAATCAGCCTTGAACTGATCCCCACTAAATACCTTTTATTAATCAGTATCTTCTGCATATTCAAGAACTCATACAAATGCATACAACTGTTGACTCACCATGAACATTCCCACCTATAATGCTACAAATGGCACCTTCATTTAGCACTCACATCACAGTATATTTGAACCTTTGGTCCCACTGTACTCCTTGACTGAAGGATTACAACTTTAAATGATAATAAGCAAAACCATCCAGTCAATCCACAAACAACACAATGTCTATAATCTCTTAGATGGTCATGCATGTGAAGTGACTGTACTACTAAATTACTGTTTCACATAAGAGGATGCAAAGGAATGCATTCATGATATTAATTTTTAATTTGGAGTGTTGTAAAAGAATATTACCAGTCTCAGCAAACTCATTATAAAGGGAATGTTTTTGAACATAAGCGCAAGTTCTAAATCAGCACATTCAAAGCAAACAGAAGTCAAACCAGTAAATGGTTTGACACAAGCCCATTTGGTTTCTAAGCACCAAATGCCTAATCATCATATAATATTACAAATATAATATACATGAATTGTTTTGTCAGTCCTGTGGGAAAAGCTGGTTTAAAAAAATACATTACTACTTCTGTGAAAGTAAACCAGCCCTTTCTGTATCTAAGACAGACATTTTATTATCAGTGATCATTGTCCTAGACTCATACACACTAACTTGTACAGGAGCTGAGCAGTGAGGTCAGATTGTGTGTGTGACATGCATGCAAACATTCCCACATGAACATGTGATCTTCTGTTATACAAAAGCACAAAATACGTAAGGATCCATTAGTTCAGCCATGAAACATGGAAAGCGATAAAAGTCCAGGTCATTGTCAGGCAACAATCTTTTCAAATTTGGATATTTCAAGAGTTATCCATGCTTGCTGTGGATGTATCTTGTATGCATGTGTAGTTTACAGTGCCTTAGTGCTGGTGGTATGTGTGATGTGTGAAGCAGGTTTCTGTGGGTAGCGGCTGTAGTAGTACACCTGGGAGAGGATGGCAATATCCACACACACCTGCAACAAGCCACAGATCCAGAACTGCATAGGAGCCTGAGTAACGAGGAAGTAACCTGTTTTAAAGGTGTCTCCACTGGTCCACATCAACACCATCTTGATGCTAGAAAGAGAGAGAAAGAAATATGGCATGTTTTACTTTTCACTTAGACTATGATTAACATGTAAAAAATGTTTTGAAAAATGATTGTTTCCTTTTTCTTCACAAAACCAACACTAGCCTTAAACTGAGCTAACTCCAACTGGCTGCTAATCTATGATGAGATCAACTTGCTCCTCTAGTTTTGTTAGGAATATCTGGTTGTGTTAAAGCTGGTTGCATTTTTATTCTCCTGCTATCTTTTTTGTATTTGCTTTACCTGATACATTATCTTGTAAAAAACATTTCATATCTAGGGAAGCAAATACATTTGGATTAAATAATAGGTAGGTTGACATTATATCTTTTCAGAATGTATGATGACAAAATTTTTTGGTTATCCCTGGTTTTATGGCTTGGAAAATCATCAGCATACACAAATTCAAATACAACCTCTGAAAGGCTAAACTGTCTGTCAGGAATTTATAGTCATGACTTATTGCAGAAAGTGAAGCTGTGTGGAGCCACAGGATAGTGTTGTTATGGCAACCTAATGGATATTGAACAGGTGCATTTCCTCTTGTAGACTGTTTCTTTACATGATCGATTGATCATGTCAAAAGATGAAACACACCATCAGACTTCAGAATCCATCAGATTTGCTCAGAGAATAAATGGAGAATAAACACATATCCCAATCAAGGGATTACTAAAACTAACAAACCATTAAACTACTTAACAGTACAAAAAGACCATCATAAGATGAACAAACCATGCTGCTTCACAGTCTACTAGTAAAATTTCAGACAGCAAAAATAAAAATAATCTTTCAGTTCAAATTCAAATAAAAATAATAAATAATAATAAAAAGATCAGAAGCAACACTACAATTTACAAGATAATTTTATGGTTATGTTTAGAATGCATAAATATGACCTGAACATGTAATGACCTAGAATATTAAATTTTTCTTCAATAATGACATGGAGCTTGTCACGTCACGCTGGGCACACAGACCTAGCGCCACGCCCACCTCCATTTCTCTTCGTTCATTGCCTAGGTCCCAATCACCCGTTTATCACATACAGCTGACTGCAATCTCCACTAATCATCTCAACTCTGTATATAAGCCCACAGGTCTCGCTAACCCATTGCTGCACATTCACTTGCCTGATTACTGAGCCTGTGGGCTACCCTTAAGCCCAGTCTTTGTGAAAGCCTTTTGCAAGTTTGCTCTGTTTTATGCTAGCTAGCTAGCTAGGTAACTAGCTAACTACAGCCTGTTGCTGTCTTTTGTTTGACTGCTCTGTGGTTCACTGTTCGTCTGCAGTTATCGTTAAAAGTATGTTCCCTGCAGCCTTGCCTTCCGCTCCCTCATTGCCATCGTCACAGAATGTGCAGGCCGAGAGGAGCGCAGCTAATCACCCAGAGCAGAACCCCGCCTCGGGATCTCAGTCGGTGGCACTGGACCCCGTACAGGCGGAATTGGACCAGCTTCGGTCCATGATCGTGTCTATCGCTCAACACCTGCAAACCAGGACTAGCCCACCAACTGTACCCACCGCAATGGAAGGGTTTTGCTGTCACCTAGCCCCACCGAGTCAGTATGACGGAGACCCAGAGACCTGTCAAGGGTTTGTCATACAGTGCAAACTATATTTCTCCTACCAGCCCACTCTCCCGGATACGGCCAAGGTCTCTTTCGTTATCTCTTGCCTCACGGTGGGGGCTTTGTCTTGGGGATCCGCTCTAGTGTCCGGTTCGTCCTTTCTTTGCTCATCCTACTCCGGATTCATCCAAGAGCTCAGGGCGGTGTTCCATCATCCGCAACAGGGTAGGATGTGTTGGCAAGCTCTCCTGCGGTTGTGACAAGGGAGCAGCAGAGTATGCCATGGAGTTTCGGACACTTGCTGCTGGAACGAAGTGGAATGATGCGGCCCTGGTAGACGTGTTTCTTCACGGATTAAGGAGCTAGCTCTAGGCTGAGCTAACCCTGAAACAGGAGGACTCGAGCCTAAACAACATCGTGAGCCTCGCCATTACCTACCACCGTCTCCTTCAGGAACGTTAACACCTTCCACGCCTCCCTTAGTCCGCAACACCACGATCCATAAGTCTCAGGGAGACTCCCAAAGATCCTATGCAGGTGGGCCGCGCTGGAGGATCCTTGACTGCCCCCTTACAGAAGGAGGGCCACCCAGTGAGTAGCAACATTACCACCACCTTATGTTGCATCCCAGTCTGTCTGGTACACCAAGGGTGCTCTTCTTCTGTTACAGTGGTCATGGTCCGCCGGAGCGTAGTGATAGATGTGATGGACCTGGGATTCGCCAGGTCGCTTGGGGTACGCCCCCTTCCGCTCCCCATTCCCAAAGAGAGTGCATGCGCTAGATAGCAGACCTGTGGGCCCTGGAACCATTACCTATAAGATGTCACGCCTGTGTTTGTGGATGGGTAATCACTTTGAGACCCGATCTTTTATGCTACTGCCTGCTCTCTCCCAGCCTGTGACATTAGGACTCCCCTGGCTAAGGAGCCATGAACCACGTATCTCCTGGAAGGAGAATTGGGTCTTGCAGTGGTGCCCACAATGCAGGAAGCACCTCAAGATGGGACCTGAGCCTCTCCAGTCCACCTCCATCGAGTCCCGGAAGCGACACACCCAATGATGTACCTGCCCATATCAAGATCTGGTGGAAGTCTTCAGTCCACAGCGAGCCACCAAACTGCCCCCCCCATCATCCATGGGACTGTGCTGTGGAACTGAAGGATGGCGCAATCCCGCCAAGGGGTAAGGTCTACCCTCTGTCCCAAGAAGAAGAGGTCATGGCACGTTATATCCAGGAGGTCCTGGCTCAGGGGTGCATCCGCCCCTCCACCTCTCCTGCCTGTCTTGAGTGTCTTCTTTGTGAAGAAGAAAAGGGCTTAATTCCCTTCTGAGGCCCTACCCTTATCCTTTACCGCTGGTTCCTGCTGCCCTAGAACAACTTCACGAAATTGGACCTTCGCAGCGCGTACAACCTGGTATGGATTAAAGAGGGTGACAAGTGGAAGACTGCGTTCAGCACGGCCTCGGGCTTACTATACGGCAGCAGTCCTGCAGCAACCCGACCCTAGCTTACCCTTTGTCGTGGAGGTTGATTCATCAGATGTCGGTGTAGTGCTGTCCCAGCGGGGGAAAAAGGGAGGTAAACTCCGTCCCCTATTCTAAAAAGCTCACCCCAGCAGAATGCAATTACAGAGTAGGAGACCGGGAACTCATGGCCATGAAGCTGGCATTGGAGGAGTGGCGGCACTGGCTGGAGGGAGCTCGCCACCCATTCCAGATCATCACAGACCATCGCAACTTGGAGTTCCTCAAGAACTACCCTTGTTCCGCTCTACCCCTGGAATCTGCAATGCTTCGATCAGCCTGCGGTAGAGGAGTGGTTCAGGAACAGCGATTGCTGTTGAGGAGACGCACCAGCGCCTGCGAAGGGCTATTGCCCGATCTGTCACGCCGCGCCGGGCAGACCTAGCGCCACGCCCACCTCCACTTCTCTTCGTTCATTCTGAAGCCCAGCCTTTGCTTTATATACTCTATGTTTTTGGGTCAGATGATTTGTGGAATGAATTTAATAAAGTTACTGCCAGAGAGAAACAAAATGATTATTAGTTTTATTTTTAAAAGAAGAAGCTGAAATACACAGACTTGGTGGCTGAGGTGAGAAAACATGGATGGTAGGCGTGCATAAGTCCTAGGGAATTTGTCTGCTACATCCTTGTTTGTGGAATTTGGTTTTAGAGGATTAATATGAAGGAATTTTCTGAAGTAGCTGCAAGGGCTAGTCAAGGGCTAGCCTGTGGATGAGAAAAGTACAAATTAGTCGGTAAATATAAATATGGAATGTGGAGGATTGTTACATAACTATCAAGATCCAGATGGAACTGTTTTTACTAAGTACACACATTAATGGTGCCAGTGGGCCTTATTCAGCAAAATAAAGATAAAGGGAGGTACTTTCCTGATGACCCCTGAAAAGAGCTTGTGAAGTTGTGTCTATTGTGGGCTGGGAAATATGTAATACATAATTTGACATCTTATCCACTGTACAATTAAAATTTGAACAGAAGTTGGCTTTTATTTATTTTGATGACTAACATAAAAATGCAATCACACTATTCATGGAGAAATATGTGTATATAAACGTATACTGTTTGTCCATATACAAATTAGTGACTAAACATTATGCAAATTTTATTAGAGATTATATTAAGAAAAATCATCACAGTTAATATCATAGTATTGTTAAATTGTCAAAAAGTACTATTTTAGTATTATTATTTATATCATTATTATTATTATATTACTATTGCTGTCACTCACACACACAGTGTTAGATTTTAGCATATACAGATGTACATAATACAAAATGTACATAAATACAAACCAGGGTTAGGAAGTCTATTATTGTAGCCAAATATCCACATCAAAAAATCTTGCCACTCAGCTGTAGGTCTCTTGGGAGCCTCCTTGACCAGTTTGCTCCTAGTCTGTACATCAGTTATATCATTAGAGGGACATGACATTTTTCTCTACTTGTTGATAAGTGTCTTTAAAATCTGCTGTGGTTTAATACAATGGCTTGGAATATTTTTCATAACCCTCCTGATTAGACTTTTACAAATATGGCATAGAGACATAAGCAGGGACAAGCTGAGATCCAAGGAAAACAGTGTTATGCAACGGAGTCTATGCTTCCCTATTATGATAACTGCCACTACAAACCACCAATGGCTGCTTATGCTCCTAAACCAAATCTGGAGAGCTTTCCAGCACAGGAAGCCCAAACACCCACACAGCAAAGCAGAGCTGCTACAGGATACAGAGGGACAGAGCTGAAAAAAAGATGTGGCATTCAACTAAATGTGGTGTGATGCACCAGATGCACACCTAAAATCATGTCTTATTATAAATCCTTAAAACTCCCATCAACAGAGCTTATATTTCAATTCAGTGAGAGAATACCAAAACCCAACTCCTGAGTTGAGTTTTCCTCTATAAAAGTTTCAAATATTCCTGTCACATATTGTACTTGCACTCATCCAAAAACAACAAAACCCACACTTGTTTATACCAAGTTAAATATTCTCATTGTATTCGAATACATAGGAAAATTCAGTACTGTAGTGTTAGGTTTTTGCCTCTGTTCAGTCCGACTGACACAAAAGATTGACCAAAGATTAGTTCAGCCTTCAGTATGCCTCGTTATGAGATCTCGGACAACAAATTCACAACACACAGGTGTCAAGATGATGTTCTAGAGTTTATTAACAATATAGAAGTTGAAATAGAAGAAAGAGATGATGTGGAAATAGAGAGTGATGGTGTGGGGTAAAATGACTGGTCTAAGGTAGAATCAACAACTAGATGATTGGTCTTAAGGATGGGGTGAGAAATTCCAAGAAGTGGCCTCCACTAAGAAGGTGTTTAGATGACGTTCGGATCTGGGTCAGTCCGACCGTCAGATAGTCTAACTAGAGAGACATTTAATTTAGAATGTAACATGGATCATGGATCATTAAATTCCCTTACAGCTTACTGTATTGTATTGTACAGTATTGTATTGTGTATGAATTTCACAATAGATATCACAAAGCAGTTTTACAGAGATCTGGACTTGAACCCATAATAAGCAAGTTATAATAATGTAGACACTAGCCAAGGAAAAACTCCCCAAGAAGCTTGTAATATTCAAAGCTCCTTTTACCTGTGCCCTTTCATTTGAGCAGCATTTTTCAGATATCCTTTTGATGTGCTGCCTAATTAAGGTCTGTCCTTTTCTGTTGCTTCCTTTCTTTCTATCCCAGTCTTTGATCCAGCAGGTTTCTCTCTCTCGTCCAATTTGCCTTCCTTTCCATTCAATCTTCCCTCCAGTCTAAAACGAATGAGTTTCTAGATTTTCTATGATACAGGGAAGAAGAAAATGGCTAAAGTAAAGAAATGGCCATTTTCACCGCAGATATTTATTTCAGATGCCGAGCAGGAGTTATGGTCAGGGTGAACTCAAGTTGCACTCAGGCTAGCTGAGGTGTGAATGGGCTTGACTGTCTGAGGCATCAGACAAGACAGGTATCAACACTACATGGACCTCTGCAGCTGGGAGATGTCTTTGTACATTTACTTCTTGTAGAATGTAGAATGCAAGGTCTTGTTTGCTAGTTCTAAATACTAAAAAACCTTAGCTATAGTGCACTAATCCATGAATAGACAAATTCTTAATGAATGGTTTGTCTATTCTTTGGGTACATACCTCCTTGCAAACATTGCACTGCTTAGTAAACATCTTTAAAGTAAGTTGACAGTTTGTCTTGAGATTTGATGAGGACTAAATAAGGTACTATACATTTTGGAAAGAATTATTAATATATTTAACCATTAGTTCAAGTGTTTTATTTTCTGATATCAAAAAGGCAAAGCCTGATCAATTCCAAAATGAAATATCATTAATCATTTAGGCTAAAAATCCCTCAAATATTGAAAGACAGCCTGACGGCAACATAGGATACATCTATCAAATACAGTATTTCCCTACAACGGCTCCATTAAGGGGAAACGTGAAAGTCATGTCTCTTTAATTATAGTACAAGAAGCTACCTTTTCACTACTAAATATGACTTTAGTCATATATTTATATATGACTACAAGAACTCTGAATGTTAGGTAGCTGTTGATAAGCAACTTCCAATTACAATTTAAATTTCATTTATACCATGTTTTTTTATGTTCTTTATACACAAACAAAACTGGTCCTATCATATATGCCAGATGCATACTTTATCCTTTGAGAATCGATTAATCCCCATCAGGAACAATGCATTGTACTCTGAAAGTAAGATACTTCACTACTTACCTCATATCAAAAAGGTAAGATAAAATTTGGGATCTGATGTTGCCTGTATTAGTTTTGCACTGGATACAAGCCAGTGCAATGTTAGAAAGTATCGGAAGCCATATCACCTAAATTCCTTTTCAAACATAAAGGTGCTGAAATATCATGAAAAAGTTTATTTATTTCAATAATTCCATTCAAAAAGTGAAACTTGTATATTATATTCATTAATTATATATATTTCAAATGTGATATATTTCAAATGTTTATTTCTTTTAATTTTGATTATTATAACTGACAAGTAATGAAAATGCCAAATTCGGTATCTCAGAAAATTTGAATATTGTGAAAAGGTTCCATATTGAAGACACCTGGGGCCACACTCTAATCAGCTAATTAACTCAAAACACCTACAAAGGCCTTTAAACGGTCTCTCAGGCTAGTTCTGTAGGCTACACAATCATGGGGAAGATTGCTGACTTGACAGTTGTCCAAAAGGCAACCACTGACACCTTGCACAAGGAGGGCAAGACACAAAAGGTCATTGCTAAAGAGGCTGGCTGTTCACAGAGCTCTATGTCCAAGCACATTAATAGAGAGGCAAAGGGAAGGAAAAAATGTGGTAGAAAAAACTATACATGCAATGGGGATAACCGCACCCTGGAGACGATTGTGAAACAAAACCCATTCAAAAATGTGGGCGAGATTCACAAAGAGTGGACTGCAGCTGGAGTCAGTGCTTCAAGAACCACCACGCACAGATGTATGCAAGACATGGG
>JAOXYF010000027.1:6448991-6460998 GCA_028565775.1 Sternarchorhynchus goeldii | reverse complement strand
ATCCACACCAGACTCTGCCATCCATGTCTTTATGGACCTTGCTTTGTGCACTGGTGCACAGTCATTTGGATGGGTGATACTTTTGGCAATATAGTGTATATAAGTCAAAGCACATTCAAGTTTTAAGAACCGACAGTTATTAGAAGTAAATATGAGTAAATTAATATATTTGATCACAAAATAGAAATCCTGAAGACAATAAAAACCCTTTTACAAGAAGGAGCACCTTTTAGTTACTTTATGCATCCATTTACTGTTCAATAGATTCTATGTAATTCCTCTAATCCCGGTTTAGCTGAAGCCGAATGGTTTTTTATGCGTTGAGGCTTTTTGTCCATCTGTTCATGAGAACCTACTGCCCCCTTTGGTAGAAAAGTAGAAATATGCTGAAAATGGAAGCGAGACAAAAACTAGTCTCTGTAACTCCCAGTAAAAAAAGAATCAACTGTAGCTGGTGATTGGAATGCTTACATCTAATACAAAAACATCAGACTACATTGAACGTACCTGTAAAAGAGCAGGCCATCTACAATGCTGTATACACACAATATAAAATGGCTGAAAATAAATAGAAATAAAATAGAATGTAGATATCACTACATAGTTTGCTCCCACAACAACACAACCCCTTCCACTTTGACAAACATTCTACAATGAGACCAACTAAAGAGACAACAAAAAACAGCTATGACATTCACAAAGTAATGTTCATGTCTTTAAAAGATGAGAAAAATCATATAAGCTCCCAGTTTTTTTTTACTAAAATAAACTTTTTTTTTTACACAAAAAACAACGCTACATTAATGACATTTAAAACAAGAGTAACATGTAGAATATTTGCTTATGGAAACCACATTTGTATGGCAAGAGATGTTTCCTTGCCCCATGTGATGAACTGCAAGTTACATTGAACACTTTACCCCCCAAAATGCAAACAAAAAACATCCTTAATTTTTTTTTACTAATATTATGTGACTGTTTGATCAAACCCACTTACATCTGTTTTGAAAATTTCATACAAATGTATGCTTTAGGAAACATTTGGAGATGAATCTGTCTATGACAAGACATCTACAGAGACTTCAGAGGATAACTCTGGATGCCGCGCAGACGCTGGCACTAATATTAGTCCATGGGAGATTGGCTGTGGATGGCCTTCTCCTGACAAGAATGCTGTTCTTCTACAGAGAGTCTGAGGATCTTGGGGCTCAGCTTGCAGTGACATGCTTTATGTTCCCTTGACTTCCAGGGATTGGGATCGGAGGAAGGCAATGTGGAGCAGTGGAGTGCTTGAGAAACAAAGTGCATGCAGATTAGTTGTAAGCCTTCTACAGAGAAGGTGCATGTCTTTGAGATAAGCAGGACTGTACACTGAGCGAGAGGAGACTGAGGAGCTGGGGAAGTTGTGGTTATTTTCACATCCACATTCCCAAGTGGTCCCAGGTTTATTTGGCTCCTGCACATGCACAGCCAGATCAAAGCGGTCAGATGTAAATCAAAATGAGTAAAACCAAAAACAACATAACTGCACTTCAGGACAAAGCAGAAGGAAACTGATCAAAAAGACTTTACAGATGTGGTGATGTGGGGAGGTAAGCAGCAATGTGTGGCACGCATGCTTGAGGGCAGGGAAGCGGGACAGCACAGGCCTTGCTGGGACAACAGGAAATGCTCAAGAGTGGTGAGTAATAAAAGCCACTGTACATCCTGAGACTAAATCACTAAAGTAAACAGCGCAGGCTTGATGGAGAGGGGAAGTCACCCAGAGCCATGTCTCAGCATGCAGAACAGGCTAACAAGAGAGCTCAGTGTATACATACCACCCTGTCAGGGCACTAAACAGCACCAGACACACTGATACTTACACAAGCAGCTCTACAATTACACCCATATGGGTCCACTACCACCCCCCCCCCTTCTTTCATTAACATGGACCAGAGTTCTACGGACATGAGATGGGGTACTTAAAACATGGCAGGACCGTGGCACAAAGCCAGGACCTTAGGACTCGAGGGCGCTTATAAAGATGCGCTTAAATTTCTCCCCTCCTAGTCAGGATTTACAAGCACTGTGTGTACATGGCTTTGTGTGGTTCTTGGAGTACTTAGAAACACTATCCAAAAGGGGCTGTGTCTTCATAGTTTGTTATGTCCAAGTTTGTTATTTGCTAATCAAATTAGCTCGACTTGCTTTTTAACATTTGAGCATTTGACTGAGTGTTCTATTCTAACAAGACACACCAGCATTAGATTTAGGTACATACTATAAACTTCTAGTTTACAGAACACTCCAGTGTGATCAATTACACTGTGGGCATCAGGGAGACTGATGGAGACACTGCTATGGATTTACAGCATTAGTTAATCTATACACTACAGTCTGTGTTGACCATAATATGGAAGTGAGAGACAGAGAGGGAGAGAGATGGGGGTGGGGGAGCACTTTAATCCACACATAAGAAGCTTCCAAACACAGCGCACAGGAAGCATGAAAACAGAGATGGTGAGCCAAGTGTCGGGAGTGCTTAGCATGGCACTTATGGAGGATGTGCACACTGATTCAAGCAGTGAAATGGCATGAAAAAGGCTTCGTTGTTACTACATAATATGAGAAAACACATTTTTATCTCTGCAAAGGACCAAGCTACACATGCATCACCAATTCTAAGGAACACGGCACTATTACTCTGCAGGTAAACATCAGGTATCACTGAAACTGGAAAAAAACAGTAACAATACACATGTAATTTAAAAGTGAAGAAAAATCATCATAAGTGTAAAATTGATCAGAAATGATGAGGACAATAGATCTATTTTTAAAAAAAATATTTAAATTTCTTTTAATTATATTTACAATTTCGTTGAATGAACACTGTAAAGCAATGTAATGTCAACAGCACTGGTAAAATCCACTCTTGTTGCATGAAAGTTACATCATTCAGCTACAGAAGATATTTTCACCAGCTTACACAGACGTGTGTATGCATATGCATGCATGCACGCACACAAACACACACTCACATGTACACAGGTATTCATGCATGCACAAACACCCACCCACCCCTGTCCGACTCTTACCTGTATACATTTTGAAGGGTACATTTTATTCTGGGGTGATTTCGGTTTCCTGATGCACCACTACTTTAGTGACAGACATGTCTGGGTGCTGCTCCTTTGCTTCCTTTATGGCCTGAGCCAGAGCCTGAGAAACAGACAGAAGAGAAATCCATCCCAACTGCACAGAAAAACCAACATCTACACAATAATACATAATAATGGATCATTAGAGTCTTTTCTCACAGGATTAACTACTTAAGATCCTCCTCCAATGATTATGATATTGGAAGACAAACCCATTTTTCATAGTGCAGTAAAATGATTTGTCACTGTGAGTGAGAGGTGCACTGTCATTGCCAACAGAAGTTGATTTTACATACCATACTAAATACAAAGGCAAATGAAGATCATTACCTTATCATGGTCAATCTCAGTGTCCCCTGTGATCACGATCCTCTTTTCAATTCGGGTCTCTGAGATTCCTCCTTTCACCGTCTGAGAAGCAGAAAAGGTGGAAAGACAGTAACAGACTAGTAGAAGTACAGCTTCCAGAATACTCTGTCTAAAAATCAGCTCATATCAACAAGTTCTATTTCAGTTACACTGGCTAGCTGTCCTGCTTCAGATTCAGTCTAAAATCCTCCTGCTGACATACAAATCTCTACATGGTCTAGCACCAGAAAGATCCTGCACCTCTCCTGCCCTACCTGAAAAAGGTCTTTGCCTGTTCAAAACTTCATATTAATCACCTCTGAGGGCAAATCTTTCAGCAGCATTACCCGCAAACTATGGAATACGTTAGCAAAGTAGCACTCTCAAAGTAGCAAAGTTCAGTTCTCTCTGAACACTTCTCCTTCAAAACTCACCTCACCTCTCCCCCAACCCTCAACCCTCTCTAGGCCTAGCGAATCATACTCTTCCTTAATAACACAGAACAACTGTAAACAAATCTTATACCAACGTATTCCTGAGTGAAGCGAAAAGACTTGTTTACACACTGGAACAGAACAAATAAAACTCACCAGAGCATTCTGTATTTCCAAAATGGCTGTTGTACAACATTTACATAAGACAGACAGTGTTCTAACTGAAAGGAGAGACTAATTTACAAAAACATACATTAAATGTTCTGCTTTGCTTACAATATAAATCTTCATAAACCATAAATTAAAATTGAGTTCCACAAAGAATCACCTTCAAGACTAAATGTCAATGACATGAAAGTAATGGGCATAAAAATCTGAAAGGAAAGGAAAGGACAGCCATTAATCCAGTTACATAGAGCTTTAGGACCAGAGTTGACACTGCAGTATTGTCTCATTGACTGCGGCTCCATGTGGAATGTATCAGTTAAGGACAGATGGAGCCCTCACCTTAGTGATTTGTGTGGTGGTGGTGGTGCTCACAGTCTCTGATGTGATGGTCTGTGCGCTGAGCAGTAACCCTTCCTTCTCTGCCAGGGCATCAGGCTAACAGGACACACAGATACTCCATCTCAGGAACACACAGATACTCCAGCTCAGGAACATAAAAACAGCTTGGCAGAACAAAGTTTCAGCAAAAAACTACTACATATAATTCCAAACCTTTTAAACCCAAATTTCTTCCTTTTTTAATCCACCCAAGGTCTCCACAGTCTGTACAAGAGCTCATGACATGTGCTTCCTCTGAGATACAAGTCAACAACCACATCTTGCTCTAACTGCTGAAAGTGCTAATCATCTGGGTCTCGGCATGTGGCTAGTGTTGCCCTAGGGAACTAGGCCCATCCTATCTCTTGGACTGAAGGCCACAGATGACTGAAGAGTCATCAACATTCAAACTCAAGGTTCCTACAAAAAGTTCCATAAATGTTCATTATTTTTAGGACTCCATCAGTCCATAATACAGTCATCTAAGGCATAATAAACTCATTAATTCTCTGTGTTTAACTCTCACATGTAAATGCCTTTAAAGTTGCTGAATTTGCTGTGGCTTGTTAGACCAACATGAACACTAAGTCTAGCTTCTAATTCCTAGAAACCAATGTAAAAAAATAAATAAATAAATAAATTAAAAAAAGGAAAAAAAAGTGCAGGTTATTTTTTTCTGTAAAACAACACATTCAACACAGAAAAGTAACTTTTATTTTAAACATAATAAAAATATTCTCCAACGTTACAAAATGTATTATAACAATATGTCCAAATGTTGCAACAGGGTTCCAGATTCAAATGTGTCCAAAATGATCCCAAAGTGTCCCAAAAATGTTACATTTTCATGCTTTTCAATGATGTAATATGATAAATCAACAAATGGGGAATGGTTGCTTGACATCTTAACCCAGGTAGAAGATGAGACTGACAACATCTAGAAAACAATAAGACTTCAGGAGTTGAGGATTCTGCACTAAGGGAATGCAGTTCATCTCCTTACATGCATCTTAAAAGACCCCTATGTACCTCTATGCACCTCTTTAAACAATCATTTATTCATCTCCTCACATGCACCTTTATTCCTTCAGTTGACAACAGATGTCCATTTTGTGGCATAGCTGCTAGACTAAAGTATCAGGTCTGGTGTATCAGAGTCCTCATGTACCACACAGGTCTGGTGTATCAGAGTCCTCATGTACCACACAGGTCTGGTGTATCAGAGTCCTCATGTACCACACAGGTCTGGTGTATCAGAGTCCTCATGTACCACACATGTACCACACTTTTATATTTTTAACTCGGTCCAGACTGAGCTTGCACTCTTGAGTGAACATAGCTGGGGCAGTTAGGAATCCAGAGGAACTCACATCAGTTAACAGAACCCAGAGGAACATCACCATGTTGATATAACATTACATTAATTTGCATAAACTCAAATTTTCCATAATTACTAACACCTGGAAATGATCCAAATCAAATTCCACACTCATCCACACCTTTGTAAGAACAGTAGTGGTTCCTAGCACAGGCAGCACTGGCCAGGGCATCTTCCAAAACCAGACTTTCTGCTCAATTAACTCACCCTGAAGAGAAAAAGTGGAAATCACTTAATCTAAGACAGGATTTTCTAACTTAATGTTAAGGTTGTATTAATGTAGCTAACCTATAAGCTGCAGTATCAGCTACAGCAATGTCATTCTGCAGGGAAATGCAGGTAGTTAAGATGTTAGGAAATGTTGGGGTATCTGTGAGGTTCACAACAGTGCATCAAAATTTAAAACTACATAAACTGGAGATCAAAATTAGAGAACAATGTATGAACACTTGATTTTTTCTGAAATAATGTAATCTACGCTGATCAACATTTGAAGGATTTTTGTAAGGGGTACACCATGCCACTAGAACAGTGTTTTACAAAATAACTAAAGTACACCAACATGAAACCTTTATTTTGCAAAAAACCTGATGATCATAATTAGAGAACAGCAGTGACTAGCACAGAGAAAGATTACAAGTAAATTTTCTGAAAGTTAGTAATCAGTAGGAAGTAATCAGTAGAAAGTGTACAGGCCTTTGCTTTGAATGACTTCAGCACATCTGCAACCACAGGACACCTCTAGTCTCTTACACCACTCTGGCCCACTCTTCTTCCAGTCTCTTCCACAGTTCTGTGACTGTTGTGGGTTAGTTGGCCATAACTTTGTCACCAAGGATGTTCCAGAGGTTTTCTATTAGGTTTAGATCAGGACTCTAGTCTGGCCATGTCATTGTTTCAATGGTTTCAGTTTCAAGGAACTGTATTAGCCGTTTTGCTGTGTGACAGGGGGCAATGTCCTGCATGAAAATTGCTGGCTGATTGAGTGATGAAAACAAGGAACAAACCATGTGTTGTTGAGGTCCAACTCCTGCTGCCAAAAAAACATTCCCTAAACCATGACACTTTTTCCTCCACCTTTCACTGACTTCTTTAAACACTTTGGGTACAGTCTTTCCCCAGTTTGTCGACAAACATAATGTTTCCCATCAGACCCAAATAAATTTAATTTGCTTTCATCACTAAAATGAACTCTGGACTTGCTCCTCAGCAAAGGCGAGTCTAGCTGTTTGGTTCTTTCTGCTAATGAGAGGTTTTGTCACTGCAAGGTGGGCTTTCAGTCCAAATGCTCTTAAACATCGAGACACTGCTGAACTGGTGAGTAATTCCAGCTGTAGTGTTGAACCGATTACCAATGGAGATTCTCCACACTATCCTGTCCTCTGTTGCATTTGTCTTTCATGGGCAACCAGCCTTCTTGGAGGACTTGAACAAGTTTGTGATGATGTAAAGATGCAATATTCTAGAAATCACAGACTTGGAACGACCAGCTTCTCTTGCTATGGCTGATAGGGTCACCCCTTTGGCCTTCATCCAAGAGCATCCGAGAGCTTCATCTGGACAACCTGCTGCCAAAGGGCTTCAGTCACTTTGGAACGGCTCACCATTTTTTCAAAGTCAGTGAAAACTGGAAAGTTAGGCTGCCAGTTAAATACGGTTTGTCAGATAATTAAGGAAATTAGCACCAGGTGCCATCTTAACACCAATAACTTGCAGGTATCTGAAAGTGTTCTCTAATTTTGATCAGTGTTCTTTTTCAATTATATAATTTAAATTTTTATGCTGTGCTTTAGAATATATACAATTTATGAAATAAGCTTAAAATACTGCTATTCCACTCCTGTTAGGATAATTTCACATAGGACTACACAATGGCCTTGACATTTAGGAAATTGTGTGTTGTTCTCTAATTTTGATCTCCAGTGTATGTTCACCTTTCTGTCTCTTCTGAAGGCCTCTAATATGCTGTATGAGTTAAATTAGGCAGACTGTATTGAAACTCGCCAAATATACTAGCTGCATAGCAGAAGTGGCTTAATTACCTTAAAGCTATATACATGACTAATATCCCCTCGATTTTTAAAATAAATCACAAGAATTTTCATTAAGCAAATAAGGAATCTTTTACTCACATTTGCAATCAATTAAAGTATATATTGTATGAACGTTAAAATGCAATATAGTGATGATCAGTGCCACTACTACTTGATTTAAAAGGAGCCCAGATTGTCAGTAAAACCACTGTCCAATGGTGAGAACATATTGTCTGTATACATGGAATGAAAACAAGCACAATTTTGAATAAATAATATTAATGAATGGGGGAAAAATAAACTGTATGGTTGTACAACTTACATTTAATTATATTAAGAAAGGGAAAGGTCATTTTGGTAGTGCACTGGGTATTTGACCCATTATGACATATAAGGCAAAAATGCAACTAAGTCTATGACACAGCAAGCACTGTTTGGCCATGAGGTTGGAGAAGGGTCACCAAACAGGTCAGGGCAGCCACTGATAGGAACTCTTCCATGGTAGAGCCAAACTACATACCAGAGCCAACTGGAGCTCAAATTACGTCTTCACCATATAACACCAGAACTCTCCAATCATACCCATGGGAGCTATGAAGAGCCTGCCACTAGCACACTGTCCCTCACCTGGGCAGATTCATAGGTAATGGTCTTGGTCTCAGTGTGCACTATCGGAGCCTCCTTGGTGGTGATTTCACCGCGCAGGGAGTTGGTAACATCGGAAATGGTGATTGTATGCATCTTCACCACAGGCGACTGTGAGGGAAGTTAACACAGAAACAGTGAGAGGAGAGCTGTCATTCTTTTGTAACTCAATTTACTTGTACTTGTACAGATGTATATACACTGTGACTTCACCTGTAAGTCACTCAAGAGTAGATTAATTCCAAAATATCAGCAGCTAGCCAATTAAAAGTATGTAATGAACTTATATCCATTTCTTAAATGCATCACTGGATATTTAAATCTCAAGTACTGTCAGTCTTCCAGTCTACACAATCAAGATCAATCTTTATATCTTTCAGCAACAACCTATGAGAGGATAATTAAGATCAAGCGTTCTATCTTTCAGCCTATGGGAGGATAATTAAGTTAGAACAATAAAGCACAGAACCATGGGGACATCCTTTCTCTAATCTGTTAAACTCATGAAAAAAATGCTAAACCTATTACGTTCTGTGCAGTTCTCTCTGACCCATAGCACACTCCTTCTTCGTAATGTCAGAAAGTAGATACAAATGGTATATTTTCTCTTTCTGGTGACTAAATCATCAACAAAATCAAATTTTCTATAGATTGTAATAACAGAGTGTGAAACCGACATCCCCCTCAAGCAGCAGCATTGTTACGTGATTGTCACAGAGGAGGCACACGCACACACACACACACACACACGCACACACACACACACACACACCTCCTAGGAGGGTGAGGAGTGCATGGTACACAGTGCAGTCCTTCTGTATATACAGTGGGCATGAGAGAAGACCAATTACCCACACATTCCTCAGGTCAGATATGAAGATTAGACAAACCAAACTTTCATTTTAGTTGTTGTTGTGGTTTTTTTTGTATTACTAACTATTGTTATTATTAGGGTTTTTTTGTATTTTAATTTTGCTTTTATGTCCATGTCAGTAAAAGAAGTTAGATTTTTGCTGACATGGATGTAGATGCGGTGAAATGGGTTCAGAATCAGTGCCAAACCCTCGACACAGCATGTGGCCTTTTCAAAAGCACAGCTCACCACTACAGCTCATGTAATTAGAGGCCTGCAAGTGTTCCATTTCAGAGTTATGAGCTAAATTAAAAAGGGGGTAGGGCACTCTCTCAGTGAAGAGGAAAAGAGAAGAAATGGTCTAAGAAAGAAGTACTAATGTTTCTTCATTACACTCATTAGCACCATTCCAAACGCATTTAAGAGAGGGAAAATGCTCATAATTAGCAAAATCCCAAGTCTGAAAGTTATATTTACATTTATTTTTCATAACCAGATATTCTGTTCTAAATGTCACCACCTTGTCTGATTGAGAGGGAGTACACAAACAAAAAAGCTTACAGAAGCTGTTTTCACTGAATACCCTATATCACACCTTCACAGCCATCTACAAATGCATTCTATTTTATGGTGAAAGCAATATAAATTTAAAATGATTCTGCTGTTGATGAACTCAGGAACATCCACACTGAGCTCTCACTGTGCAATAAACAGCTATTTAAAATTTATGTTCAAAGACAATCTTCAATCATCATGAATTGTGGAAAAAAGCATGAATCATTGCAATAACAGTATTTCTTATTGTACATCACATACACAGTGGGGAATGTGGTATTTCTGGGCATATCTAGAGTGACATGCACACCATACAAGATGATTTCAAATGCAACAGAACTGATGATCAGTGTCTTTCATAGAACAGATTTCAATGATGTTGCCATTAAAGCTTAACCTGCACATTGGTAAAGGCCACTAAAACATCTACGATGAATCTTTCATGTTCTATTCGTTTTGCTCCTTTGAAGAGGTTCTGCTACTGACTGTTACCTCACACAAATGGAATTTAAACTACACACAGGGAACTACGTTCCACTAATGGCAGTGGAACACTTAGCAAGGTAATTTAGTTTTTGGTATGCAATCATTGCTTAAAAGTTCACCATGACCTACCAAACCACTGCAGATTAAGTCTGGAAGAATCCTGTGGAGGAGAAAAGGTCATGGCATAAATCACCCAGGCTGTGTGCTTTAAACATCACCTGATAGGTCGTTCTACTCAGGCCACACAAAATATAAACACACAGCTGTGGGAGCTGTTAGATGTTCTTCATGTCGCTCTCATACTGACAACAGATTCATGATTTACACAGGAGCTGTGCAGAGTGCAGCAGCTTCTAAGGGGCTGTCCTAGTGTCCGGTAACAAACAAAGAAATACAGTGTGGTGGGTGGAAAACTATTATACAAACACTTCTACTGCCACCTACAGGCTGCCCAATGCAAACTTAACAGCAACAAAGCAAACAACAGTGTAGAATATAATTGGTGTTAAATCTGAAACTGAGTAGTGGATATGGAGCTCAGGTGGAAAAATGGTTTGTAAAAGGATTTTTTTTCTTTTTAACAGGAAATTAGTACAGTCTCCCGCCAAGTGGTCTCTTATCACAAATAACTCTTGCAAACTGCCAAGTAATGGCACTCACTGAATAACCCCAAGCATTAAGGAGAAATTGTCATTCTAACAGTCACATTAAAAACTAGGTATAATGGGTTTATATCCAAGTGAATCCAGACAGTCACAGCAGTAAACAGAACAGACTGTCAGCATTTGCTCCCCCTCCCCCATTCAGTTCTTGAGTTCTGTCCTTGCTGGTACACTTGGTGTTCCTGCTCCTCCTCTTCTGATTTTAAGTTGGCGTTTAGAGAAAGATGAGCCACCACAGAGTGAGCAACATTAGCAGAAGGCTGCTCAGGAGGAAAGGAAGACGTGAGTGGCGAAGGGCCCCAGGCAACAGCTGGCAAACTTGGACTACATTTCTCTCCTCCTCTGCCAGCATAGCTATGGACACATGTGTCGCATGTCCCAGTGCCTCTTCCTCTACATCACTCTCATTAGCAATAGCTCCATCTTCGTCCTCACTGTCATCATCCTCCTCCTCCGTCCTGTGCTGCAGGAGGGGTGCAGCACTAAGTGCCGGAGCCCACCTGACTCTTACCTGGTCTCGAGCGCACCTGCCTGTGGCACGCCTCCATCGCTGCACCAGGTGACAGGAGACCAAGACCAAGACCAAGAGAGACACAGAACAATGAACAGACATGAGGAAGGGGGTGGTGGGTTGGATGACAGACACGGGGAGGGGGGGGTATAAAGGAGAGAAGAGATATGGAAGGCTTCTGAATTGGTAGTTCTGCAGTACGTACAGTGTTATGACTGAGGTGGCAGCTCTGCAGTACGTACAGTGTTATGACTGAGGTGGCAGCTCTGCAGTACATACAGTGTTATGACTGAGGTGGCAGCTCTGCAGTACATACAGTGTTATGACTGAGGTGGCAGCTCTGCAGTACGTACAGTGTTATGACTGAGGTGGCAGCTCTGCAGTACGTACAGTGTTATGACTGAGGTGGCAGCTCT
>JAOXYF010000027.1:6429154-6440115 GCA_028565775.1 Sternarchorhynchus goeldii | reverse complement strand
GTCCATGAATATACAGTGTGAGTAAATGAGAAGGCAGGTCCATGAATATACAGTGTGAGTAAATGAGAAGGCAGGTCCATGAATATACAGTGTGAGTAAATGAGAAGGCAGGTCTATGAATATACAGTGTGAGTAAATGAGAAGGCAGGTCCATGAATATACAGTGTGAGTAAATAAGAAAGCAGGTCTATGAATATACAGTGTGAGTAAATAACTGTATGTTTCTCTCATAGCATGTAATCATTGCAAGCAATTCTCTATGCAAGATAAACCTTTAAGTGAGAGAGTTTTTAAAGAAGTTTCCAAGGCAAAGCATTAAAATGTTTGATGTTGTAATATATGATCTTTAAACAGTCTATGAGTGAAAATAAGCTCCTTCTTTTGGTTCTGAATGGATGAAGAATGGAATGACCCAGCAAATCTAGTTTAAAGCTGTGGAGTACTCTGATCCTCCAGGCAAAGCTTTGATAGGATAAAATGCAGTGCATGCTTGGGCCTTCTGTCTGATGTAAGGCTGAAGGATGCAGGAGATGTTTTGGAGGAACATAAAGAGAAAACAGCAGACGTGTGTATAGTCACTATACACTAGGAGAGTTTATCGGGGCTGAGGGGGGTGATAAATAAATAAATGAGGTAACAAGGAACCATCTGACATCACTACAAAATCAGTAATATTAGTGCTAAAATATTAGACCTTTATTTTAAACTTGCAGCTGATATATTAAAGATATTAAGTTCACAAAGGTAAAAATCAGCATGGTTTCCTGTTGCCTGTTCCTCTTCCCCATGTCCTGGTTTGTGCTCTCTTCCCTGAAGTGACTGTTCACCTACACCCTTTCCTCTTAGATCAATGCTTCCATACTACAGAAGGACTTCCCGTACACTTCAGCTCAGAGTGGATTAGCAGACGCACTTGCGCACTGGCGCTCTAAGTGGCTCTCTCGCTCTCTCTTTTGCTCCTGCAGTTAAGGGCATGAGACTCCGAGCTCAGAAGAGATCAAAGAGTAAATAACATACTCTGTGTTTTAAATTTTAAATGATGGCATCTGTGATAAGATAAACAGATTGATTTTTATTTACCTTTTCCACAAGCTTAATATCATATGAGAATGTACCAGTTTCATCAGGAATACCTTCTTTAAATGATGCATTTAGGTAGTATGTCTTGAGGCCAATAAACATTTTGACCCTAAATACACACTAAAGGACCTTACAAGAGAAGCTGATGTATCAAATGACAGTTTGCTTGTTCGTGAGTGTGTCACCAGTTATTACTGACTTTAGATGACTATCACTGTATCAAAGAGACAAAGACAGAATTGTAACACCCACCAGCTGCTACAAAATTTGTGCCAGACTATCTCTGTCTTCTATATTTGCATACAAGAAGAGCATAACCTATTATGTTAGGACATAATAGGAACAATTCATCTTAAGTAGTGTCACAAAAGATGGTATCTCTATGGGAGACCATGAAGATAAAAAAATAAACTGTATGTCTAATACAATAATATACCTCTGGCATCAGCTGTGACAGGACTAATATGTTTGAGTGGCATGCACACCTGAGAACGTGGTTTAATACACAAGGCAACGCACTGCCCGAAATTATCAGCACCTCTTGAAAGAGTTCACAGTGATGAATATTCAGAGAGGACACTGGCCTTGGAGCTTTAATCCACAGTATAGGAGCAGAAATCGTAGGCAGGCAAATGTGAAACAAGCTCAGGTGATCTAGCTGATCTAGCTACAGCTAGCAAAGCTGTAGATGTTGCTTGCGCAAACCTCAAAATAAATAAATAATGAATGCCATGTGCTTCTAGTCAAAATACAGATGTTACATAAGAAAGACTGTGCTCAAAGGCTGAGTGTAAAAAAGACATGGGGGGGGGAGTTAGAGAGAGAGATTCAGTGATTGGTCAGAATTCAATGGAGTGAACCAATTATCTGCTTCCTCTGCTATGCCAGGCTGAAACTTAGAGTAGACTTACTGCAATCTGAAATTAAACAAGGAAGAAAGAAAAAGTATTAGCACACACATCACATATAGTGTATAGCAGAAAACAAACCTCCATCTAAACTGCGGGAAGCCCTCTTACTGGCAGATCGTTGGAAGTGGGGAGCTGGGCGGTCAATCATAGAGCTGGCCTGCCGTGTCTGGGCCTGAGTACGCCCACTGTAGCGGAAC
Source organism: Sternarchorhynchus goeldii (assembly GCA_028565775.1). Classification (NCBI taxonomy): domain Eukaryota; kingdom Metazoa; phylum Chordata; class Actinopteri; order Gymnotiformes; family Apteronotidae; genus Sternarchorhynchus; species Sternarchorhynchus goeldii. Next base: position 6,437,927 of record JAOXYF010000027.1, on the reverse strand, counting down.
TTGGAGCCCAAAGCCAAAAATTTTCTGGGTGTGGTTGCAGCTTCAGTAGACGTCAGTCTAAAAAGGAAAAAAATACCATAATTAAAGTGAAAAAATTCAAACAGCTGTGGGGCTTAAGGGCTTGCATTCCTACAACAGTACTGTGGAGATATTAGGGGTTATATTTAAGAAAAAGGTTTTGCAGCAACTGATCTGGAAGCAGTCCTAGAGACAGCCTACTAAAGTGATCAAAAGGTCAGGATAGGCTTTGATGCTTCAGGAAGGAAAGATGGCCATAAAGGAGTTTAGACAACATAAACAAGACGTTGTAGACAACAAGAGTTTTAACAGCATGCCAGTGTAAATAAAATAAGACTGGAGTAATGTGCTGTTTGATTTTTAGTAAGGAAATATTCTGCATTAGCAGTAGTTACTATGTTAGAGACAACAGAGCATTTAAAACTCACGTAATAGTCTCTCAGTGTGATGAATCATTAAGAGATGTTATAGACATTAGAGATGTTATGGGACTCAAATAGTCACACAGGTCCTTTAATATATCTTATGGCTGCATAGAACCATAAGCCATTGATGTCCAAGATAAAATCATCAAGGTCTAGGACAAAATCAACAACAGTATCTGTAGCAAACTAGAACACCACATCATTATTACTGTTTTATTCAGAATTTAGAGAAGGACATTTTTGGTCAACCAGGCTTTTATGTGTATTATACAGAATTACATTTTGCATAACTGTCTTGCTAAATGCACAACTGTCTTGTTAAAATAAGAAAATTAATTGTGTTTCATCAATATAAATATGAAAGTCAAAAGTACAAGACACGCTTCAAAAAACCTGATACCCAATAGAATGCAAGACCACTAGCTTTCTTACCTGAAAAAGGTATGGTGTTCCACACACACTTTCCACAGCTTCTTAGAAGCTTTGTAGTTGGGCAGCTTGAAGCCAATGGCGCTCTCATAATGTTCCAGCTGGGTGACATCATTTTGAGGAGAAACATACCAAAACCAAAAGACTTCAGAGAAAATGTAGCATCAGGACAGAATGAAGAGTCAGGACAGAATAAAGCACATGTGTAATCCGTGGTTTGGTGCGTGAGCAAGTGTGAGCACCTCAGAGGGCCGTATCTTGATAAAGAAGCTGCTGCGTTTGTAGGAGACTTTGAGCACTTTTGGCCATGGAAAACGGTTAATCCTCAACTTGTCTTTATAAACCATAATACCGCTGGAGCAAACGCCCAACATAATATCCACCCCATCCAAGTCCTGAAAGACAAAACAGAGGAAGACCACTTTCAGTACTGTCTGACTTGCATTTGTTTTCTGATAATATAACTTCTGATATATTATGCAGCCATACTCACTGAAGAAGCAATACATTATATAATTAACAAACCACAAACCACAGTATATACGTGTGTCCTACATGCAATAGATTAAGTCAAAATTAAATACATGGAAAGAGACCTACTGTTATTTACAAGAGACAAAACTTATGTTTGAACAAACCTGACTCTCTATCCCCACCTCCTGCCACAAAAAAACATTCTATGAACTGGAACACTCTCACTGTGATGCGCGTGTGTGTTTGTGTTATAGTTTCTTACTCATGGTGCTGTTTTAAATTTGGCTTCTTTGTCAGGAAGATCCCTAAAGTATTCTGAGTCTGGACCTGGGTGATCTCATAGCTGGCTACAGGCATGGTCCTGATGAATCACAGCTGGCCTTCATACGGCCTTAGTGATCCAGGAGGCCATAAGTGCGTGGTTGCTTAGCTGTAGGGAACTGAGCATGCATTAATGGTGCCAGTGTGCTTTGATACAGCCATGATCACTGGGGAAGCCACTGTAGTATCAGTTGTGGAATAAGATTATTAAAAAGAGGGCATGGAGTGGAGTGTGTCTGGCTCTCACTGAGGAGTCTTCGGGAGGTGTCAGAGACTTAATTAAATGAAACACCAGAGAAGAAGGGTGCCTGCTTTATTACCCCAATGCCTGTGGTGTGTTGGCTTCCAAGATGGTTTATATACTGTTATGGCAAGAACGATTAACGTAAGGGAGAAGGTTAGCTAGGTCTTTATGTAATCCCAATATCTTGACAGATGTAATGAAAACATTAACATGTGTATAAATGTATTGACAGGCCAATCATTAGTCATGTTTATTTTTTAGATACATTATTATCATGACATGAATAGCATATCATTCATATTTTTCAGTCATAATTTTTCACTTTAACTGTGAAAATTATAATCAAAAGAGCCAGATATCAACTGACGGCTGGTAGAAATATTAATGAGTAAACTCTTCAGTGGTGATTATCATGTATCACACATCACCTCCCCATAAAAAGTGGTAACTGCAGTAACAATAATTCACCACAAGGAGGCAACCTCTACTTCTTTTGCAGATAGTCCATATTTTATTTAAACCATGGCTTGATGTAATCAGATTGACCTGGTTTCTGATATTAAATCTGAGTGACATGACAGAGATCCAAGTGGTGATGTTTTAGCTGGGGGTAGTCAAATGCCTCTAAAGTGTTATGTGCATACAAAGGTACTAGTTTATAAATGAAACAACATGGTTATTACAGAACTGTGTACAGAACTATTACAGAACAGATAAAGATACAGTCATGTGATCCTAAGTCAAATGTGACATTTTATGTGGGTGTCTGGCACCATCTAACATATTTTCTAAGCGTACATTGTAGTTACTATTAATACTATTCGTACTATGATTAATATTCAATAGCCACACATGCAGTAGCCTGAGCTATCAAAGACACTAAAATTAGAGCCGGAAGCCTAAGAAGAGACAGTCCGATTCTGGAGGTGGTCGTCATCTATACTGCACCTTAGCCTGGTGCAGATCCACTCCATACATAGAAAGCTTCTTGGCATTCTCCAGAAACATCATGTCAGCTTGAGCAGGACTCATGGATCTGGAAATGCACAATATAATTACACAAAAACACATAAAATTAAACGTCTTAGCTTCAGGACATAAATTACAAACTCCTCATTCATTTAGACACATTTGATGCAGAAAGAGCCTCATTAACATTGTCTCTTATCAGTCTCACTGTGATATGCGTGTATTCTATACGGGCAGTACGTTCGGGTACCTGTACGTGCGATGGAGCTCCATGACTTTGTCCTCCAGTTCTTTGGTCTGGTTTGGGATGAGTCGGAGCTCCTTGGCGTAGTCTGGCCCATGCACATCAGGGTCATACTCCCCCAGCTCCGACTGCAGTGCATAGGAGCCCAGCAGGGCTAGCGTGACAAAAGAGCAGGGCAGACGGCTGCTCATGATGTCCTTGCGTAGCTGCAGACACAGGTAGTACCTGTGGAGCAATTTCACATGTATAACAGAGAGCAAAGACAGAAACAATAGCCAAGAAACAAAAAGCACAAACAATAGCCAAAGTGACAACATTATGGTAGTTCAGAAAAAAAGAGTATTTATGTGAGGCTAGGGACATTTTGAGTATATCACCATCTTAGTTTCATACTGCGTTAAAAGCAATGTGATGCAGGTTCTCCATTATATTAATGAATATACAGTGGGGGAAAAAAAGTATTTAGTCAGTCACCAATTGTGCAAGTTCTCTCACTTAAAAAGATGAGAGAGGCCTGTAATTGACATCATAGGTAGACCTCAACTATGAGAGACAAAATGTACCTCACACCCATAGATGAGAGAGAGGAAGAGCGAGAGACAAATGGAGTACCAACTGATGGATAGATGAAGCGGTGGATAGATAAAGAGCATTAAAAAAGATAGAAAGAACGGGATACGAGAGGTGTACCTCGTGATGTCCTCGGATAGCTGGGCTGGATCAGGTGGATAAAATTTCACATTGAATGTGAAATCATAATTGGTTCCTAAATAACATAAATAATACAGAAAATAATGTCTTCATTATGAACATCTTCAAATTAAAAGGCATCTTTAAATTGCAATAGGCTCCTAGAAATAGCATGTACTGCTAAAAGGACAGATATGCATGTCCTTATAACATTAACACTCTTAGAGTATATTACATACTGTATTTGTCAGCAGTATCAGTAGTACCAGTACTTTTAAATAGAGTATATTATATACTGTATTTGGCAGTAGTATCAGTAGTACCACTACTCTTATATCGGTCACCTTGCACTTGTCGTCTGATCTCCTTTGTGAAGTCAAGCCATGTCTAAAAGTGAAAGGGGGAGGCGTTACCTACTCAGACTCAGTTAGTAAGGTCTGAAAACCATCAAATCTATTTAAAAGAACTTACAAGAGTGCAGAAGCACTAAAAACAGATTAAGAAGAGAAATGTACGTAACTGCAGTAATTTTACTCTGATCTGGCACTACATTCATCCCAACCTGTAATCACTGGACTGTTACCATAAATGGTTGACCACTTCATCATCACACCTTACCACTAGGTAAGAAGGTGAAAATCCATGGAATCTTAAGTAATTTGAATAGCTCTGCACAACAGAAACTATGCTGAACTGAATAGATATGAACTGAACTCACATCATCAATGAAAGAAAATGCTCACATGTAAGACCTAGGTACCTTAATGGTTGGTGTATCCCATATGGCAAGACCATAGTAATCCTTCTCCAGTAGGTTCAGGTGGTCACACACTTTCACAAAAAGCTCCTGGCCTTTGGCATGTTTCTGAATACAAATGCACCAAATGCTTTCACTTCATGTTTCATTTTCAGTGTAACAGTTCATGTTTCCTAACAGTGTATGTCTTCCTTACACTTTGACAGTATGCCATACAGGTGTTTTATATCTTTAAAGACATTGTGTGATTCGGTAAACAGTCAAAACTCAGAGGAGCAAAAAGCTGCACACTGTAGTGAGAGAGTATCTTAGCATTACAGAAAATAGCCTGAGAGACATGAAGGACTTTCACTGTTGCTCTCTAGGGTGCTGCCACTGATAAACTGTATCAGAAATGTACCAAAATAATGATCTGTCAATAGTAATTAACAGCCATAGTATTCATATCAGAGTGTGTGGCTGGTCTTACATCGAGATCACACTCAAAGAGTGTGTCATCCAGCAGCGCCACTTTACAGTGCATGACCCTGGGGTGACGGGGAGCTCTGGGGGCCTCTGCTTCTTCTGCAACTGCCTCCACCGCCTTGTTTGCTCCCTCTTCCTCTACTTCTTTCTCTCCAGCTTCTGCTGCCTCTGCCTCTTCCTCTTCCACTGGCTTGGGCTCCTCAGCCTCCTTCTCCTCTTCTTTCTCTCGCTCCTTCTCTTTCTCCTCCTTTTTGCCCTTGTTTTTGTTTAGGTTTTTCTTTTCTTTCTTGTCCTTTTTTTCAGTGTTTTCTTTCTTCTCTGCCTTTGCTTTTTTCTCAGTTTTTTCCTTCTTTTCTGTCTTCTGTTTCTTCTGTTTCTTTTCAGTTTTTTCTGTCTTCTCTGTCTTCCCCCCTTCACCCCCTGCTTTGCCTTTCTGCTCCACTATGACCTGTACAACAAACACAATGTCCATCTTTCACATTCACTAGATTGTGAAACATTTATGAGTTCCTGCAAAAAATCCTAAAAAGTCAATATCTGCTGTCATTGTTCCTATAGAAATTCACATAGACTTTCCACAGACTTTAAAAAACCTAAAACAATGTACTGGGAGAAAATTATTTGCATTGATGGTACCCTAAATACAGCCAAACTGTCAAGATACCATGACCAAACCATGACCAGTTACAGTCAATCCTCTGTATGCCACATCAGATGAAATCCAATATATTTAACTTTAATTGGCAATAAAGGTTCTACTCAGATTAGCAGCACCCAGCCTCCACACTACGAGAGCAAAAAAAAAATCACTGAATGAATAATTTAAATACCAGTGACAAGTAAAAACAGCCCAAGCAAGTCAACTGTGGTTAGCAAAGCCTGCAGTACTTGCTAGTCAGTGACAAGGACCAAAGAGGAAGGGCCAGAGAGCAAACAGAGGACTACAGCGCAGCACTCATCACAGCATGCAAACAGAGGACTACAGTACAGCACTAATCACAGCATACAAACAGAGGACTGCAGTACAGCACTAATCACAGCATGCAAACAGAGGACTGCAGTACAGCACTAATCACAGCATACAAACAGAGGACTGCAGTACAGCACTAATCACAGCATACAAACAGAGGACTGCAGTGCAGCACTAATCACAGCATGCAAACAGAGGACTGCAGTACAGCACTAATCACAGCATACAAACAGAGGACTGCAGTGCAGCACTCACCACAGCATGCTGAGTGATGATTCAAATAATCTCACACAAATGACACCATATTATTAAATCTCACACTGATTTAGCTTGTTTTTAAAGAAAAATGTCCTAAAATGTATTGATTTTGATCAATTACCATTTAAATTAAGCTGAGACACCTACTCTTTGCTTACTTACTGTCCAATGGAAAATAAAAAGCTGAATCAGTATCACTATACATGTGCATTGAAACTGGCCAAAAACTGCAATATAAATAGCATCAAATTGAACTGTAAATATTCCAGACTGTGTGAAAGGAGAGTCTAGCCTATTACAAGACAGCTCTCACCACAGCTCCACTGGCATTTCTTCTGCCCTAATAGGAAACTGAAGTAATCCAAGACTCACGTGCAACACAATATTAAACACAGGAAACTTACTGGGAACCAAGCAGCAACAAAATTTAAAATTGAAAAGCATATCTATGGAGTATTCAGTGGAACTGAGGACTAGGGAAATAAACAGGGTTAGAGATTGAGTACCATCACTTTTACATGTTGCTGAAGTCTATGTTTTGCATCACTGTTAAACAAACCACAGTTAGTCATCCCTGCTAACTCACTCACTACTGCACTCTGTTAACTCACTCACTACTGCACTCACTACTGCACTCTGTTAACTCACTCACTACTGCACTCTGTTAACTCACTCACTACTGCACTGTGCTACACCTCCTTTCCTCTACTCTTGCTAGTTTAGTGGAAGGGGTGTGGATTTTATTATTATGCATGTTATTTGCCTGTGCCGTTCACGCTACACAGTTTTCACAGTGTCTAAATGTAAAACAACTGTGCAAATAAAAAGCAAATTTTGAAACATTTGCCTCCTTTTCATCCATGTCTGCAGCCATCATTACAATGGTATGCTTATGTGCAGTCAGGAGTGAAAAATACAATGTGACTTGTGTGTCTATTCAAACTCGAATACCATTATAAACACGATTGCCCATTTAATCTGGGCCTTTACTAAACCACCATGTTTCACCCAGATAAATGTTGTTAGTTCAGTATGAGCAGACCTGCCACTCTCTCACCTGGTTCTCAGCGCTGCTAACGGAGTGCAGGTCTAGTGCCGTGTCTCCCTCAATGCGCAGCTCAGGTTCAGGGTCTGCGATAGGAGCTTTGGGGTCGTCCTGGCCCTCCTTCTCCAGTACCTTCTCCACGTCAGCCCCTCCCTCCTCCAAGCATTGGGAGCGGCGTTTCAGGAAGGAGGAAAAGAGGCGAGAGAGGCCACGACCAGCTGAGGCGTGCTGGCGCTGTTTTAACTGCTGTTCCTCCTCCGAGCCTCCAGGAGGTGAACCATGAAGCCTGTCCTGCCGGCCTTCGGAGGGTCCAGGCTCTTGAATACCAGTCTCCTCCTCTTCCTGCTGCTGCTCACGTACCTGCTGCTTCTGCGCGCTCTCCGCCTCGTCTGTTGTCATGGTAGCCACTGCCGACAGAGGAGAAACGTGGATTCATAAGGCAAGTACAGCTCTGAAAGAAAAACTCATGCTTTGCTGTGTCTTTGAAATGGTAGTGAAAGTCTACTATTATGGACTCAAAGTGAGGTCTTTATGGTCCAAAAATAAAAATAAGAACAAATCACAAACAAGATCACAATGAGTTTTTAACCAACTTTTTAGAATAGTTAAAATATATATATGCCTGTAAAGCTAATAAGCAAATTTATGCATATGTGATCCTGGGCCTTGAGTCTGCCATGCAACAACTAAACCAGCAGGCTGTACGGTGCTGATGACCTCACATCCCATGACCCATACCTTTACCTCTCCCTCACGTTCAAAACAGCACAAAACTGCAAGTAAGAAATTAGAACTCAAAAGGAAACAAAAAATTGCAACACCCCCGCAACACCTCTGTCTTGTTTGCGATTCTAAATATTCGCCGTCTTGGCTTATGATACTGCCTTTATTTTGTCACTAATAAAGACAGTTGCCTGTCTTCATTAAAGACCAATTCATGCACTACCACTGAAACGTTACTGTGCTCGGTCTTGAGTTGGGTGTCAGTCCTTAAAGTGGAGTGGGAGACAAGACACCATGGGTCATTTCAAAGCTGCATTCTAGTAGGCAAATTATGCATGAGGAGTGGACAAGGATGCGACAAGCACTCGAAGAAAGTGCCCTGTGCAGATACACCCACAAGCAGGCAGAGTGCTTTTGTCCAACACTGCTTTTCCAAGTGGGATTAATAGGATGAACTGCTCTTAGTAAATATAACACAACAATAACATATTCAATAACTTTCAATAACATATTCTCTTTACATATTCATAATAACATTCTCTATATATATTCATAATAACATTCTCTTTATATATTCATAATAACATTCAATAACGTATTCTCTTTATATATTCATAACATTCTATTTATATATTCATAATAACATTCAATAACGTATTCTCTTTATATATTCATAATAACATTCTCTTTATATATTCATAATAACATTCAATAACGTATTCTCTTTATATATTCATAACA
>JAOXYF010000027.1:6408621-6429054 GCA_028565775.1 Sternarchorhynchus goeldii | reverse complement strand
TATATATTCATAATAACATTCTCTTTATATATTCATAATAACATTCAATAACGTATTCTCTTTATATATTCATAACAACATTCTCTTTATACATTCATAACATTCAATAACATTCTCTTTATATATTCATAATAACATTCAATAACATTCTTTTTATATATTCATAATAACATTCTCTTTATATATTCATAACAACACTATATATTCATAATAACATTCAATAACATTCTCTTAATATATTCATAATAGCATTCATACTAACATTCTCTTTATTATGAATATTCATAATAACATTCTCTTTATATATAACATATTCTCTTTATATATTCATATGGACATAGTAGTAGGTTAGTTTATGTCTTCCTGCCATCCTGTCCAAACTTCACTCTCAAAGGTTTTAATTAATAAACTGGTGAACACATTATCAGAATAAAGATAAACTACATATAGATTTATACCATACAACATAAGTGCATATGCACACACACACACACACACACACACACACACACACTCACTCACACACAGACATGCATACACCTACACACACAAGCACACACAAACACGCACATACACTAGTTATGTGTTTACACCAGAGGTGTTGTACCAGCCTCATGGCCTTTGCTGGTGTGTAGAATGAGCAACTGGTCTCACTGCAGTTCACGCACACACAGTATTGTATTGTCAGTATATATTCTAAAGGAAGCCATACACAGCCATTTCTACTTATCTTTCTACAAAGGGTTACATTATAGGTTATAACAATATGATATCTTTATATTACTGTAGCCACATAGCTACACTATTGCTGCACCCAGCTCCTCAAAGTGCTGGAGCTCTCACTGACAAACACATGCAAAACACACACAGACCCTGTTGCATATTTTGTGAAACATCTGATCCTCAGAAGTAAACTGACAACAATCTCACTCCATTTGGAAGATGTTTCTGTCATATACACACAAGCCATAACCCTTACTTTACATACATGCTTTCTCTCCTGCACACAAACTACTCTCTCACATAATCTCACATAATCTCATGTGTTTGAATGTCTCGATTTATATTAGCTTGCATGTTTTTCTTTTATGCTTCCTGACTGATGCTGTGTGTCTTATTACAGTAAAGTAACTTATTCTCCTTTAAAGTAACATATTCTACTAAAAGGCAGATTATAAACAAATCACATCATCTTTGTCATAATTAAATTTATTTATATAATCAACATAATTATATTCATCAACACATAAAAAAAAAAAAGCATCCAAATGATTTGATCTGAACCCTCATTCACACAGACACATGGCTGTGCACACAGATACACAGCTCCCCACCCCCCACCCATTAGCATTATAATGCTAAGGGACACTAATTACCACATTCATTATGTGGGTCCTGGTGTAAGAGCAGTTTGTTCTAGGCTGAAGCACAGAGCGCTGAACAGAGCTGTTTCAGGGAGACCTTCTGCTAATTCAGCCGCTTTAACCTCACCCACGTCACACACATATACTCAAATATAACAAGAACGCCTCAGAAAGGGCTTAAGAACTTCCAGTGACAGTATTTGCCAACAGCTTGTTGAGAGTGTGCTGAATGTTTGTTTCTGTGAGTGTGAGTGTATGAGTTTACACACCCAAAGCTTGCTGGCTTTCTGGTGCACAGGACAGTACAGGACAGTAAATGGTTAACCTCTGTCCTCATGCTGGCACTGTTCTTTCACAGAGTACAGGACAGTAAATGGTTAACCTCTGTCCTCATGCTGGCACTGTTCTTTCACAGGAAACCAAACTTCACACAGGCACAAGGGAACAAAAACAGGCCTAAATCGCTCTATCCCTCCATCACAGTGACCAGTTTCAGTACTATGTATATATTAATGCCCAGTGACTCACATGTAGTTCCATTTCCTTTAGGATGTAAAGACCCACAAAAGTAAAATCTGAGGTCAGTGCACAGGGCAGCACACACTATCTGCTGCTCACTAACCACCTGCCAGATCAATGAGGTATTTACAGGCTGTCAGGACGTTAATATCCTGTCCAAAGGCAATACAAAAGCTGTCTGAATACATTTGTGTCATCTCACATCTGCATGGCCTCCATTAATTACACTAGTTCAGAAGGGCACGGTGGGTGGTGGCTGTGCGGAATTGCTCCAGGTCCAAATACAACTGCAGTAATGAAGGAGCATGGCTTTCCCTCCACTAACAGTGAGGTGGAGGAATTAATGACCACAGTCGTGGCATCATACACTTTCTATGTGGTGTATCAAAACAACAAAAACAAAACAGCATCATTAGAGAGAGACACGTCAGTGACGCGTGTAGATGTTAGGGTAGAGGGGTGGGGTGGTTAGGGCAGAGGTACAGGGTGGTTAGGGTAGAGGGGTGGGGTGGTTAGGGCAGAGGTACAGGGTGGTTAGGGTAGAGGTACAGGGTGGTTAGGGTAGAGGTACAGGGTGGTTAGGGCAGAGGTACAGGGTGGTTAGGGCAGAGGTACAGGGTGGTTAGGGCAGAGGTGAGGATGGTGTCAGTCACCGGCCTAAAATCCCCCAACATGGTTTATATATTAGTTTATTGACAAACTTGCAACTTGATGCCGTCTGAACTTCATGGGCAACTGCTACATGCCTTAAATAATGTTAAAGTTTACTTTCAGGCAAAATAGTAGCAGATTAAACTACTATTGCAATAAACTCATAACCTACATAGCATATCCTACTACACAACATACACATAACATATAGCACAACCTGTTCAAGATGGAAAAAAAACCATATTATAATGGGAACAGCACAGTATGGTAAAGCAGCAAAATCACAAAAAAAGCACAGCTGGTCATCTAACAGCAAAACTCCTACCACTGCTGGTGTACTTCCGGATGGTACGGTTTTATACGTGGTATCTGCAATAAGGTCTGGCTTGATGCGAGTCAGATTGACGTTTCCTTTCATAGCAAAACAAAAACAAACAAACAAAAAATTAATTAACATACACAAACGCTCACTCAAAAGGTGAGCAGAAACACACAGGCATGAAGTCTAGATCATTCTGTTCATACCAAGATACCGTTAACCCAAGCACCACTTAATTCCAATATTGCTTCATGAAAATGCACGCAGTGGTTTACACATATATAAGTCATATGTACTGCCTTACACACAACATCACATTTTACCAAAACACACAGACACTGCATGGTTCACTGCAGAATCAGCAGCTTGCCCAGATCTCTTATTTCTCACACAAACATAAACCCAGCTAGACACAAGGAGTCATTCGCACGTTACAGTCCATGAAGAAGAAGAACAGTGAAGAAAAGTTACTAAACTTCAGTTCAATAACACAGCATTAGCCTCACTAACAACTGAATAGAAAGAATGTTATTTCAAGGTGGAGTCTCTATCACATAGATGAAGACACAAACACACCCACACACACTGTTTATACTGCTGAGTGTGAAATGCATATACCGAGGTGCATTTCCTCTTGGAAGTGAACAGACTACATGAGCACCCTCCACTCTTAACGTTCTACACAAGTGAGCAAATAGACTGTGTGAGCTGATGTTTAAGAACAGTTCCAGAATGGTGACTCTTCTCCAGAACCAAAGCAGCATTGATACGACCATTTCCACCATGGTTCTAAATATACCCAGGCTAACGTGAAATCTGCACACTTCCAGTGATTTATTCCCAGACTCTTCCAGACCACAGAAATTTGAATTGGTAGCTTATGACCTACTTCCTGAGACATACAATGCAGTGCATTCCTAGCAACAATCTACCATAAGATGTTTTTGTGAAGTAATATTTACTCATGTTACAAATACAGTATGTAGCTCAATATCAGCATTGCTTTGGTATGCCCTTACCTGAGCAAAATTATATTCATTCAAATTTACTTCAAAACAAGAATAAATATTAATAAAGATATATTTTATATGTATATTTTATCTCAGGTTATGTACATTACAATCATCAGCAATAAAGCGGACACACACACACACAAGGAGTAAAACCATGAAAGAAAAGCATGCGCTCAATCAGTGCCCTACATTTAGCTCATTTCAGAAAAGGAGAATTGTTTATAAATAACATAACTACTATTCAAGCAGACATACACACACACAAAACCTAAGATTAGCAACATTGAGAAAACCTTGAATTGGTTTGGTGTAGGACTGAATAAATAAATAAGTCAAAACAGCCTTGGAAGGAGTTTGTGTTTCCAAGTATCTGTGCAGCTGATGAAGGACCTCTATTCAAAGCATCCTTTTTCCTACACCATTAACTACAGTAAACTACCGTTACTTAGAGGAACCCTGTTCAGATATACAGATAGATATAGGTTAATAACTATTTGCATTGTTAACATATTTAAAACTCACAATGGCATTTTCTGTTTTAATTACACATGGATACACATTCACATTCCCCATTAACAGTAAAATTCTTAAGTTGACCATTTCTTCAAAGTGAATATGAATTCTATCCTGTCAGCAATTTGAACCATGAGTAACTCACTATGAGTAATTATAAACAAATTCTATTCATTCAAATAAACAAATTATATTCAAAAAATTATAAATTATATACACAGCACTGACCATCACAAAACAGAGCAGACAGACACTACTACAAACACTGCAAGGACATACAAAGGCTTTTGCCTTCTGTCTTGTTTGGGAAGCTGCAGTGTATGTTACAGTTACAAACTGCAAAGCTGACTTCACCACATTTACTATTTTGTTTTAGGTTTTGATAAGTCAGCTGTGTTTTCATGGGTTAACAGTGATTTGATGTGGTATTTCTTTGCTTAGTTCTTGTGAGTCAACTTAGTTTCACTAAACCCTGTGTGCAACAACATGTGTCACACTGGGTGCTGCAAACTTTGTGAGTGTCACAACTAAAAAGCACACTGCATTCACAAAGGGCCAGCTGTTGTGCGTGCACTACTGAACACTTGTTTTCAGGGTCTGTTGATATAACAGTTCTTCTTTTTGTTCACTTTAATTTTAGTGCTAGGTGCGTCTTGCTCAGGTGTATTATGTTTACACCCCAGTTTTCACTTTATGCAGCACATTGTCATAAAACCCGAGAAGCCATTTCCATCCTGCACCTTGAAGCAACAGCTGAACTTTGACTGCGTTCTATTGAAAATGTACGATGTTACAAAATACTACTGTCAAGACCATTTTGGGGAAATATTTGTAAATATATGACCTTGTCTGCTGAAATCCTTATTTTTAGCCAGTGATGTGCAGGTTGTTTAAAATACCCTCCATTTAACTGTGGTTGTAGGCTGTTATTCAAGCTGTTTAGTCAGGATAAACTACATTGGTACTTTTGCATAGTCAGCACTCATAAGAATATGCTGCTTGTCTCAGAATGTTTATACACATTTTATGTTCTATAGACTATACAAAGAGAGAAAAAGAAAAATTAAGATGATGAAGAAAGAGAGTGTGTGTTTTGGTTGGAAGCGAGATAAAGAGAAAGAGAGGGAAGAGGCTGAAATCTGATTGGACGCCCCTGGAACAAAGACAGGCCAACCCCCTGCCACAAACACACACACGCACACGCACACACACACACAAACTGGACGATTTCTCACTGGATCACTGGCATTTAACCACCTCACCCTGCACCCACACACCATTACAGCATACAATGACAACTACACACACACCTACAACTACAGTGTCATGAAGAAATAAAGTGAGGCAATAGGTGAGTGAAGAATATGTAAAACAGAGGAAAGAATTACAACAAGAGTGTGTGTGAGGCTGTATGGGGTATGGCTGGGTGCAGAAAGTGATCTTATGGCTAGAAAGCAGCTTTAAAATTAATTGGAGCTGCGTGGGATTAGAGAGGAGCTCTCGCTCTGTCTCTCACTGTGGATGTGCTGATGCAGACAGTGCAGGCATCTGAATATGTCCAATAGCCACACTTTGTCTTTATATGTCCATCTGCCCTTTTATTTCCCTCCATTTCTTGCTTGCTCACTCTGTCTCTTGCTCTCCATCCCCTTCTCCCTCTCCTCACTACTTTGTGTGGTGGCTGATGGGGTAGGTGGGGACTAGGGGACTAGGTGACTAGGGGAATGTGCCCCAGAAAAAACAAGTCTGACCTAAATGTGGCAGAACCAAGGAAAGCTCCATAACAAATTAGAAGATAAGATAACAGGAAAATAGCAGTTATGCCAAGTGATAGCTACATAATTAAAATAAAGACACGATAGTACAACTATATAATCCCAATAAAGTATCTAAAAACAACTAAATGGAATGCCAGAAAATAACAAACCATCTAATCCTGAATAAGACGGACATGCAGAGGACAGTGACTTAAAAAAACATTTTGACTAACAAAGAAGGACTTCCTGTGAGAAGGAGCAATGCTAGTGTGCCACGGGTCCCACAGGATGTGGTGCATGCACACACATGCAAACACACCCAGGGACTCAGGAGGCTGAAGACAGGGAAATCAAACTAATCAATGAGCACATCTACAAAACACCTGATCACCATGGAAATACCATGGATAAGGGAAACATCCCAACCATTTTGGTAAAAATGGGGAATCCATAAATGCATTGAAACAGGAGCTAAAAAGAACAATGTAATTTATTGAGAGAGAAACTTTGGCTTAAAGCTGTAATATAAAGGACAATATTACTTTATGTCAGTGGGAAATACAGCAGGCCTTCAACAAAACACACAAGCATCAAGACATGGCTGAAAATGTCTGGCTATTTATATCCTGACATGTACATTGGTCTCCACACACATAGACGTGTGTGCACATATAAACCACATTTTACCACTGCAAACCATTGCACTCAAGTCATAGTTTTAAATTGATAAATGCAGCAAATTACATCATTATATAAAGATGTTTTAATGAGTTTTGAGGAAACATTATCAAAATGTGGATCTGTAATCTCTCATTCCATAAAACACACATGCAATTATTAACACCAATGGTCCAATACAACCACTCCAATTTACAAGCATTTTCATTCAAATTTTCTTCCTCTCTTTTATACACATATGCCTGACGAGGATTTTATAAAGATGACTGTAAGCCAAGTGTGAGTGGGTGTACTAGACCAGAGTTGTCTGGTGAAACTGGTGGTCCCAACATTTCACTCCAACACTGACGAATAAATATTGTCCACCAACCCAGCAGCCTCTATACAAAAACAAAAGTCCACAATTGACATACAGTAAACCTTAACCACAACTGCACTGTGATGGAGCAGAGACCTCTCACCAACCAGGCATCACACAGTAGGCCATAAAAAGACATTGTTTCAGATGGAGAAGCACCATCCTGCTGACCTCTAGTCAAGATCATGAGACTGAAAACTGTAATCACACAGCACACTTAATACAATAAATACCCACATATCCCACCACTGGTAATCACGCAATATACAGTAAATACACTTCATACAGTAAATACTCACAAATCCCACCACAGGTAAGGGTATTAATATTTCATGGAACTTACAAAAAAAAACAATAATCAAGAAAAAAGAAAAAGAAATAACTAGATGAAGTGATAAACTATTAAGGACACAAAGCTGGTTAACGTGTATCAGACGTGATGTTAACTTTTATCAGATGGCTGTAATGAAATCGAAGAAAAATGCCCATCAGTCACATGTAAGTTAACGGTAAAGTAATAGCGACACATCGACCTTTGAAGATTAAGCAGAGATCTGAAATAAGCAAGCATTGTGCAGCAGGCTAGGGTTTATAAGCTACAACCTTTCATAACATATTCCAGTTTTGATTATATTATCGCTACATCCGAAACTATTTCTTCTTCCTTCTGCATACAAATACATTTAACGTTAGCTATGTAGTTTACAAGTTAGTCATTTATTTACTGATATCAAAGCACTGATTTAATTTATTTACTGATATCAAAGCACTGATTTAATTCTAGCTATCCAATACTGCCAACTCCGAGTAGCCTACTAAAGCAACATGAACACACAGACTATCATTTTACTAACAATATAGTGAACAAACATCCAAACACCTATCAAACAACCACAACTTTAACATATTTTGTCTCCTTCAATTATTGTTCAAAAAGATGTGAGAATTTCATTTATTCCCCACATAGCGGACAAGCAGGTGCGTAAATGCTATGTCTGAAAATGGCGCCGAATGTGAAAAAAATGTCAACAGATTTCCTTCCTCACGAGCATCGCATCACACAATACATAAACCAGCACGAAGGTGTACTGTTTGCGGGTGGACTTACCTTTCCCTTTAATTCATCAATAAGAGAGAAACGATTCAGAGAAAAAAAATGTTTCAATTGCTTTTCCGTTCTTAATGATTCAGAGTAGAAAACCCATGTGTAAAATTCCTATCTTTTAATGGTGTTTAGGTTCTAGTAAAAAGGGGGAGCTACGTATGCAATGAGATAAGTGTATTCATGTAAACGACCAATAGGAGACTAGCACAGGCAGAAAGAATCCAATCACAACCATCAGCACGGCGCTCGCTGCCTGGCGCTAGGCTGCAGCAGCATCGTAACCAAGGATACATAAACGTGTTTAACTGGGTAGGTTTGGTAAGCCGTGTATTTCACATAATTTATTTCTTTACATCGTCCCAACGAATGGGCATGTATTCGTTGCAAAACAGAATAATCTCGCAGTTGAAGTAACATACGCTTAGATAAAGTTACAACCAGAATGATTTGGCCACTAATCTTTTCTGGCCAACTGAATATAACAATAGCATCCTTACTCAGTGTTTTACCATGTGCGATATCACGTATAATTAAATGTATTTATCCCAAACATTTAAATGTACACAAAGATTAGGTTATGAACGGGTTCGTTGGGCCCCTCCCTACACCAGCATCTATCAAAACTATTAAATAATGGATGGAGCTTTAAAGAGGCAAGTTGAAGTGGAAATCATTTCTCACGGTTACATGGATGAAAATGGCAAGCAAATTATTCTGTTATTTATTTAGCTTGTTTTAGGGTAGCATACTACAATTTCCATTTATTAAAACCAAACTTACACACTTGATTTCACATTGCAATGATAAAATGTGTATTTATATAAGCCATTAAATTCATTCTTTCTGCCTCCAAATCGTCTATGCTCCCTTGAGCCTCTACCCTCAGAGAATCCCTCCCTTCCACTAATGTAAGGAGCAGGTGCTTCGTCAGACCGTCTGGCTATACGAAATGACAAGATCAACCAGACACACAGGGTCCCAGGAGAACAGACACACAGGGTCCCAGGAGAACAGAGAAGAAACAATCACAGCCTTCAGGCCCCTCCTCACCGTCTATTTGTTTCACAGAGTACATCCAGAACCTTCTGTTACCCCCCCCCCCTTGTTTCGTCTCCACTGACATCTGTGGTCTCGGGCACCAGCTGGGCACGAGGCCGCTAATTACTGCTTTCTCCATTGCTACTCCATTACTGCACTGCGCACACTGGTCAGTAGAATCGAACATATAACTGACGTTCAGAGACCTTAACAATATAATGTTATTGATGCATGTGGATCACATATGACTGAACCAAATGTTTTCTGATTATATATGAAATGACAGAGCACAACTTTAATCGGAATAATGTCTCAAATAGATAAAACACCAAATATTAAATTAATTAAAAAGTAGCGCTAATGATTTGTTTCTAATAGGTAGTAATAATTGATTCTTGTTTGTTTTTTAATTGCTTGCATACCTCAATGAAGGAGCACTTTTGAAATTAAATATTATCTTTAGTATATTGTGTAAAACAATTAATGTTATTCTCACGCTGGGATCTTTACTTGAATTACTGTCATTAACTAATTAACTAATCTTAGAGAATTGAACCACAGTCATTAACTAATTAACCAATATTAGATAATTGGACCACTGTCATTAATTTATCTTAGAGAATTGCATACTATTCCGTTCTAGACCTATGTACCTATATAATATTAATGGTAGTTTCAAGGTTGTAACATTTTCAGTATTACAATATCAGTGTATTTAAATATTTAAAAATATGTGGGAAACTTTTATCACTTTTCATATATGTGTATGGCACCATTTCTGCATTTATTCAAGCAGCATCACTAATTACACACTTTAACCTTTTAATTGCACACTTTAACCTTTTGGTAGCACACTTTAACCTTTTAGTACTCTAGCATAAGAAGCATAAGAACCCAAGGACCATAGCAGAAGAGCTCCTCTAACAGTTACTTTTGATCCATGTGTGTTGTAAGAATATGGTGCCTGTTTTGTGCAAGAATGTACTTCATAAAGTACATTGATAAATTACAATGAACAATCAGCAAATATTGTTTTTCTCTCAACACAATGCATTAAGAGAGGGAGAATAACTTTTGAGAATAACTTTAGTAAGTAAATCTGGAATTGTTTTTGCAAAACTGTTTTATGCGATGTAAGGAATGTGAAAACATAAATAATGTAATTTTGTACTAGCAATGCAGTACTGCTAACTGTTTATACCAAAATGTATAACTGTTAAAAACAGTTAAAAAAACAGGCTATTTCATTAAACGAATAAGATTAGAAAGCTGGTTGTATGAGGCTTGCATAGGCAGTCTGTGCAGTAATGTGAAATACAGAAAACCTGTTTATACAGTCCTCACTGCACACCAAGTTCTAAATGCAGGCAGAACAAAGTGTTTCTGTTATTATTACGTTTATTAATTAGTTTGATTTACCTACCACTAGCTGCTAAAATCAGGTTTAAAACTAATACGTTTGAAGTAGCAAAGTCATAATTAATCAGAAACTGCTTTAATCTATATTTCTTTATAGATTAAAATATTTGTTTTTGTTTTCATCATAATAACTTAGCCTACAAATGTTTAACTGTGATGGGAATGCACTAAAATATAGAAGAGTTTCATCTGGATTTTTCTGCCTTGCTTTTTTGAGTGTTGCTGCTAAAACGATCACTTTTATCTGTGTGTTTTCGTGTAGACGCACCATGTTGTTAATCCTGCGCTTTAACCAGTGACCACCTGTTCCACCATTTTGCCCGATTTAATCCCCTTCTGCCACCTAGTGGTGAAAAATAAAACCACATACTGGAAGTTAGTGGAAAAGAATACAAATGTCTGTTTGTAAGAATGGTAGCTACTTACACATAAAAAAAACTGTTATGTAGGTAAAAAAAAATCTACTATTTCAACTACTACTACTACTACTACTACTACTAATAATAATAATAATAACAATAATAACAATCATCATCATCATCATCATTATTATTATTATTATTGTTGTTGTTGTTGTTGTTACTATTAGTGTTCTTATATTTTTTTGCTTGGTACAAGCCCAAATATAAATTATATTAAAAACTATTAAAAGTAATCAAAATATAAATTATAATTAAAAAAACAACAAAAACATTTATATTAATATTTTATGAACACTTTTAATTTTGAAATATACTTAATACACATTTTAAAATGCTCAGGCATATAGTCTCTGCATCTAAAAGTTAGGACACTTACTGTGTAGCTTACTACACAGTGCTTTATATGTTAAACAGTTATATATTTATATGTTAAACAGTTATATATTTCCTTAAGTGCAATTCTATCCAAATCTTACCATTGCCCTGTAGATCACCCCAAGTAATGCACAACCATAACTGAAAAATCACTGTAAAAATATATGATTAAAAAAAATGCTCTCTCTTTTTCAAAATATTGGGTTTGTTTACTGCAAAAGAAGTTCTCTGTATCCCTAAAGCAATGAGCTTTTACTATTCCAACTTTGCTGATTTTGCCATATGCAATGCCAGTGCTATAATTTTGAGTAAGTACTTTATTTCTTTAAGCATTCAAATGTATTGCTGTTATTTCCCAGAAACTGATTGATGTTTGTTTATTTAGGGGAAATGTATTTAGTCTTTGTTAATTAATTCATAGCAAATTTGCAGCTGACGCAGTAGACAAGGCTAAACATCAACAAAATACATTCATATCCCTATTAGGTCAGTTAGTGTAACAGTGAGGGTTCAACTAGTTAAAAACACTTTTGCTGTTTTTACTCTCACCTGAAATGTAGGTATTTACACAAAAATAGCTAATTCACGTCATTTTTAATATGGTCTTTGGACCATGTTTTTTCAGCTCACTATCAGCTCACTGCTTTGTTTACTGCAGAAGTTCTCTAGGTCCCATAAAGCAGTGAGCTATTCCTGGATAAGAAGTTCTCTGGGTCCCTTAAAGCAGTGAGCTATTCCTGGATAAGAAGTTCTCTGGGTCCCTTAAAGCAGTGAGCTATTCCTGGATAAGACGTTCTCTGGGTCCCTTAAAGCAGTGAGCTATTCCTGGATAAGAAGTTCTCTGGGTCCCTTAAAGCAGTGAGCTATTCCTGAATAAGAAGTTCTCTGGGTCCCTTAAAGCAGTGAGCTATTCCTGGATAAGAAGTTCTCTGGGTCCCTTAAAGCAGTGAGCTATTCCTGGATAAGACGTTCTCTGAGTCCCTTAAAGCAGTGAGCTATTCCTGGATAAGAAGTTCTCTGGGTCCCTTAAAGCAGTGAGCTATTCCTGGATAAACTGGCATGGCTCACTCAGAGGACAAAAATCAACATTAGTGCTTTCTGCAGGCTTTACAAATATTTATCCCTACTAACACTGGAGATAATCACTGGTCAAAGGACATATAAGACATTTGCCTAGTGAACAAATACTGTATCAATACTGTACAGCAAGAGCATAATGATTAGGAAATAACAAAAGGACTGATTTATTCTGTGTTTGCTGCACCGAACCATTGAGAGTAGCATACTCACCACAAAATGAAGCAAATTGTTTTCATAGACATCACCAGCCACCAGCAGATGACCCAAGCCAGGATAGGATTGAGGTTGAAAACAAGGTCGAGGAGGAAACAGAAAGAGAGAGAGAACAAAGTTTCAATATATTACACTCATATTACACCTATCTAGTGTTTTATGTTTCTACATCTGTTAAAATGCAAAAAAAATTGTACATTTAGAACTTATATTAATTCCTATGGTATATGATGAATCTCTCCCTAGAGAAGTATTAAGCCTAGAGAGCACAATAATACTTGTGCGATAAATGTAAGGAGAAGAAGTCCCTATAAGTCCCTAATTAAAGTTATACACTAATTAAAGGTATAAACTAATTAAAGGTAAACATTAATTAAAGATATACACTAAACCAAGTATAAAGATGTTTATCCAACTAAAATTTACAGTCAAAGGTTTAGATGATCTAGACAACAACCTCAAGAAATGCACATGGTATTTAGAAACCCTCTGAAAGAGAGAGAGAGAGAGAGAGAGAGAGAGAGAGAGAGAGAGAGAGAGAGAGAGAGAGAAAGAGATCATCGGGTCAGTCTGATTAAAGAACTGTCCCTATAAATACTTTCTATCATAGCACAAGTAATGTTCAACATTTTATATTCTCCAAAATAAAACCCAGCTCCCACTAAGCTATAGACAGGTGTATCCTGTTTTATTAAAAAAAACTAATCTTCATTATGCCAAATTGCTTTATCTGTTCTTATCTGTTCTTCTTTCCTCAGTGATGATTGGCTTTAGGTTGACTGTCACGAATCACCGGACTCCCAGCTCCCAAGCCACGCCCACCAATCGCTCATTGCCTCGCTCCCAATCCCCTGTGTATTGAGCGCACCTGTCACTCGTTACTGACGGACTACTTAGGGACGCTCAACAAACACACACACCGCTGTACATTGGCCCAACTTGTGAACTGCTTCACGGCCTCTGCTGGCTCACGCTGTGTTCTGTTCATTATTCAAGTTGCTCTTTTCACAGCCTCGCCGGTTTTACCGGACTCATCTATTTGTCTGCTCTTCCCAGAGCTGGTGTTTACGTTTTGTGCACTACTGGCAACCCCGCTAATAAACTCTCTTTAAGCATGTTCCCCGTAGTGCCTGTCTCTACTCCCTCCGCCCTGCCGTCACAAAGACAAAGGTGTGTCAGGATATATGTCCCTGGTGTAGCAGAATACTTTATACCATCTCACTTCAATTGAATCAGTACACTAAATAAAACAACTGTTATTTCACCACACAAAACAAAGCCTCCACTAATAAGAAATTTGTCTAAGAAAAATTTTGTATTTGCCTGGGTGAAATTGTCGTGATCGTAGTCATTTACTTTTTGTCAAACTAAAATGTTCATTATTGTCCTTCAACATAATTGAACATTCTGTTCTTAGAATGACTCTCTTGTGAACGAGCTATGACGTCTGATGTAATTTGCTTATTTGTACATCAGTGCTCTTAAGGCATACAACTCCATCCCCTCTCAAACCGTGTTTACACAATACAACTAACGATCAGTTATCCAACTGATAGCGTTTTTCTTTTCGCTTTTGGGTTGTTTTTGCTTGAATTTACTTAGCATCTTCACAGCTATCACCAGGATTCCACATATTAATCTAAATGTTTACACTAGACTATTTGGATATTTATCTTACCCGCTACTGGCCAAATGAGAATTTTCCCGGGTACCATTGCCACGCGACATTTGGAGAAAGTATATATTTTGATATCTTGTAATGGGACTACTTTTATGTTTTAGGAATTTACAGTTATAAATAAATGGAATAGCATGTTTGTCAATTTGGATCATAAAAATGTCATGGTAATTTAAAAAAACGCACGTTAAGGCTGGCTGGTGAGACGTGTTGTTACGTTAAACGCATGTTTTGGCTGGCGGTTGAGATGTGTCGTTACGTTAAAGGGTCCATCCATGAATTACAGATGTAAAACGTAAATGGGGCCCATAGCTGCGGGCACTCTCCGCACCACGGACGCCAGTGCAATTCTCCCCTCGCCCTCCTGGTAGGTACACCAATGTCACAAACATATAGCAAAGACCATTACTCCAACAAAGTATCAGTGTGACAATGAATCATCCCTTTATCATTTTAAAGAGGAGACAATGAATACTACATGTCAGTAGCGCTACCAGATATAGGTGCTAAATCAGCAGATGTAGAGTTCGACGAGGATATAAAAATGAATCTCAATACAGACTTTCATTGTCTTTCAGAAAGATACATTTTTTCTTCGAACTGTCTATCCTGGATTTACCATAAATAATACCATATAAAAAATAAATGCGAGCGTTGCATTTACGCTTTGCTACTCAGTGACCACTGAGTGGAAAGGTTTCATGATTAAACAAAACCCTTAAATAAATTTGGTTCCCGCTTATTCGCAGTAGGCCGGTTAGGATTAACAACGCAAACCATATCCAATTTTACAGCTGCATTTACGCCTTGCAAATTCATGAGACCGAAGAACTAGCAATACGTATTTTAACAGAACACAACACAGTTTGGGTTACACAACACTGATGACAGGCTAATGAAAATGTGACTTATATATTGTAGTCTATATTATGTATTACAAAGCAGTGTCTGAGAAGATGGTGCAATGACAAACCAGTTTTGAACATAATAGTTGTCATTACCAATAAGAAAAGAGGCGTGCTGCCATCGCTGAAGTCTCTTTCCCCATCATAACCTCAACAATTAATCCATATGGAATATTCTTTGGTATGTTTTATGAAACTCATTCTAATAACAATATGTCTTCCTAGCGCACATATTAGCTGTCATAGAGTAAAAGCCATTCTGACGTGCCTACGATATTCTACGTTAATAGACCAACGTAACTAACCTAATATAACATACAGGAAGAATGATAAGTGCTACTGGATAACGGGGGGAGGGGTTATGTAAGGTGATTCTACCCGCACCGGTTCTGAAGCCCAGTTCCGAGTTCTGAAAGAACACTGTAAACCCCTATGGCATGTAACCAACGAATAAACGTAACCAAGTTTTTCAGTACCTGAGGGAATGAGAAAGCGGCGTCTTCCACCCTTGTATGCGTCTCTGTGCAGTTACAGTACACGTAGTGGGTGTGTACTGTAATTTTGTGGTTTTCTGTCCTCCTTAGAAAAACGTCACGAGGGTGGCGGAGGGGTGGCACGCTAAAAACTATAATGACTCGTATGGATGGTCAAATACGATTGGAGAAGGGAACGTTTTCTCAGGTGCATGACTGATCAGATTAAATATCCTAACCGGTCTGCATGTATATCATCAGTAGCTTAGTCTACCATCAAAGAGGATAAGATATAATTAATGTATCGGTGAATGGATCAACATTAATTTACAAAACATACCATAAAACACCACTAATAAGAAATGTGTTTATGTAACATACATATTATTATACATTATACTTATTATACTGAATTCCTAATAAAATAGTAACTGGTTTAAGACTACTCCGTATCATAAAAGTAGTAGCTGGTTTAAGATTACTCATAACAGTGGGTACTCATACTACACTAGCTATGAGTTACTTATAACTCATACTACACTATCTCTATATCAACTGAATTATTGTCCAGCAGATGGTGCTGCATCTTTCAGTCAATACTTGTGTCATTTTAAATCAGAGGTTTAAACAAGAGGAGGAGATAGTTATCTTTTATATGTAAATACATATCAAAATAACCTCAGATTGACACATTTTAAATTAACACAATGATTGCATTTACCTGTGACCTAATAATCCGAGTAATAGAGCAATTTGAAGATGACGTCACGTTGACGTCACCTGCAGATGCTCACACATTGTGGCAGTAGATAAATATCAGAAACAAGTCGAGCGAATCAGAGCAAAATGTATTGTTGTGCTGTGTATGCCAGAATAGCAATGAAAAAAACATTTTTAAACCTTTATTTTAATACCATTACTATTACTATATCAAAGGGGAAGACACCTTTTGAGTCAAAATGCAGATGCTTATGGTTGCAAGCTATTCAATGGGCAGACTGTTTAGTGTATTAGTCATACATTAATCTAACAGCATGAAATGAATATTTGGAAATAATAATTTACATAGACCTATATAGTAGCAGTAGGCCTAGTGATTTAGATTGTTCTAACATAATTAAACAATGAAAACATTCATAGACTTACTAACCATACAGGTGAAGTTTGACATCAGTAAACTGTATAGTTTGTATAGTGGTCATCAAACTCATATGACTGATGAGATCAACATGACTGACAGTTTGACATCAGTATTGTCACAGTGTCCGCCCTGGCCGCCTCCCTGTCTCGTGTCTGTGTGGAGGTGTGTTCTGTTGTGGTGTTGTATGAATGAGCGTATGTGTATGTTCGGGGGTGGTGGGCGTGGCGCGTGAATGAGCTTGTTGTGTTTGTAATACGTCGCACCTGTGTCTTGTCAGGGTGAGTGTTTAAAAGCGTGTGTGTGTGTCACAATGTGTTGTCGGTCTTTGATGTTGACATGGATGTTGATGTTCGTGTTCCTGTTCATGAAACCGAAAAATAAAGCGGTTTACGTTTCCCACAAACGCGAGTCCTGTCGGCTTTTGAAACCCTCCGGTGCTCGACCGTTACAAGTATATTGTATAGTGGTAATCAAACTCATATGACTGATGAGATCAACATGACTGACAGGTTGGCAACTACTTCTGTATGACAACTGCTGTCTTCTGCTGGCAAACTACTTAGTACTCCAGACTGCTTAATCTCTAATTTATCACAAAGCCATATATCAGAGAATTGCAACAAATTCCTGAGGATTTTTTGATCACATGGAATCATACATAAACCAGAAGAAAAATAATATACAGGTGCTGATCATAAAATTAGAATATCATGAAAAAGTTTATTTATTTCAGTAATTCAATTCAAAAAGTGAAACTTGTATATTATATTCATTCATTACACACACTGATATTTCAAATGTTTATTTAAACTTTTTACCTGGTTTAAGGACCATGGTATCCCTGTTCTTAATTGGCCAGCAAACTCGCCTGACCATAACCCCATAGAAAATCTATGGGGTATTGTGAAGAGGAAGATGCGATATGCCAGACCGAACAATTCAGAAGAGCTGAAATCCACTATCAGAGCAACCTGGGCTCTCATAACACCTGAGCAGTGCCAAAGACTGATCGACTCCATGCCACCCTGCATTGCTGCAGTAATCCAGGCCAAAGGAATTAAAAGGAATTGGCTCAAACAAACTAGGCAATAATCTGAGTAAGTTGTGCTGTTGGAGCCAGGGTAGACCCAGCACAATGGGATACTGAGAAGTATAATGGGATACTGAAAAGCACAATGGCATACTGAGAAGCACTCTCTACATATTATACTTAGAAGCACAATGGGATACTGAGAAGAATAAAGAGGTACTGAGAAGCACTCTCTACTTATTATACTGAGAAGCACAATGGGATACTGAGAAGCACTCTTTAGATATTACAATGAGAAGTACAATGGGATACTGAGAACCACTCTCTACATATCATATTGAGAAGCACAGTGGGATACTGAGAAGCACAATGCGATACTGAGAAGCACTCTGTACATATTATACTGAGAAGCACAATGGGATACTAAGAAGCACAGTGGAATAATGAGAAGCACTATGGGATACTGAGAAGAACAAAGGGATACTGAGAATCACAGTTGGATATTGAGAAGCACAGAGGGAAACAGAGAAGGACAGTGGGATACTGAAAAGCACTCTACATATTATATTGAGAAGCACAGTGGGATACTGAGAATCACTTTCTACATATTATACTGAGAAGCACAGTAGGATACTGAGAAACACTCTCTACATATTATACTGAAAAGCACAGAATACTGAGAAGCACAATGCAATACTGAGATGCACTCTACATATTATACTGAGAAGCACAATGGGATAATGAGAAGCACAGTGGGACACTGAGAAGCACTCACTACATGTTATACAGAGAAGCAAAGTAGGATACTGAGAAGTACAGTGGGATACTGAGAAACACTCTCTACATATTATATTAAGAAGCACAGTGGGATACTGAGAAGCACAGTGGGACACTGAGAAGCACTCACTACATTTTATACAGAGAAGCAAAGTAGGATACTGAGAAGAACAAAGGGATACTGAGAAGCACAGTTGGATATTGAGAAGTACAGTGGGAAACAGAGAAGGACAGTGGGATACTGAGAAGCACTCTACATATTATACTGAGAAGCACAATATGATACTGAGAAGCACAATGGGATGCTGAGAAGCACTGTCTACATATTATACTGAGAAGCACAGTAGGATACTGAGAAGCACTCTCTACGTGTTATACTGAAAAGCACAGTGGGATACTGAGAAGCACAATGCAATACTGAGATGCACTCTCTACATATTATACTGAGAAGCACAATGGGATACAGAGTGGGATACTGAGAGGCACAGTGTGATACTGAAAAGCACTCTCTACATATTATACTGAGAAGCACAATGGGATACTGAGAAGCACTCTCTACGTGTTATACTGAAAAGCACAGTGGGATACTGAGAAGCACAATGCAATACTGAGATGCACTCTCTACATATTATACTGAGAAGCACAATGGGATACAGAGTGGGATACTGAGAGGCACAGTGTGATACTGAAAAGCACTCTCTACATATTATACTGAGAAGCACAATGGGATACTGAAAAGCAAAATGGAATACTGAGAAGCACAGTGGGACACTGAGAAGCACAATGGGACACTGAGAAGCACTCACTACATGTTATACAGAGAAGCAAAGTAGGATACTGAGAAGTACAGTGGGATACTGAGAAGCACTCTCTACATATTATATTGAGAAGAACAAAGGGATACTGAGAAGCACAGTTGGATATTGAGAAGGACAGTGGGATACTGAGAAGCACTTTCTACATATTATACTGAGAAGCACAATATGATACTGAGAACCACAATGGGATGCTGAGAAGCACAGTGGGACACTGAGAAGCACTCACTACATTTTATACAGAGAAGCACAGTGGAATACTGAGAAGCACAGGGGGATACTGAGAAGCACTCTCTACATATTATACTGAGAAGCACAATGTGATACTGACAAGCACAATGATACGGAGAAGCACAATGCGATACTGAGAAGCACTCCACATATTATACTGAGAAGCACAGTGGGATACGGAGTGGGATACTGAGAAGCACATTGGGATACTGAGGAGCACTCTCTACATTTTATACTGAGAAGCACAATGGGATACTGAGAAGCACTCTCTACATTTTATACTGAAAAGCACAGTGGGATACTGAGAAGGACAATGGGATTCTGAGAAGCACTGGGAGAGTCCCGACGAGCTGCAAAAAGCTGGACAGGACTCTACTTGCGTTAAGTAAAAAAAAAAAATTTTTCGGTTTCGTTATTACACGAACAACAATTATAAATGCTCACCAAACATCAACGACATTGCGACAAAGACTGGGTGACACATTAGATTAGATTAGATTCAACTTTATTGTCATTGCCATAGTACAGGTACTGGACAACGAAATGCAGTTTAGTATCT
>JAOXYF010000027.1:6349563-6368702 GCA_028565775.1 Sternarchorhynchus goeldii | reverse complement strand
AATATATATTTAAAGAAGAAAAGGAAAAGTTGAATCAATTATCTGGTCTGTCGGTTCAACAATACAACACCATATCCAACTCACCCTAACCCTGGATATATCACCTGTAGAGGGAACTACAGAAAGGAATCCACTCCACAGAAAGAAATGTGGGGTCTGGATTCAGGATTTGTGTGTCTATGGCAAGGAAAAAATTAACAAAGTAGTTTTCATTATTCGACAAATATCAGAGGTAGCTGCAAACAATCAGTAACTTTTTCAGGAATGCTTCAGTGCATCTCTGCAGACAAAAAAAAATTCTGGGATCAGTACAAATGTCCAATAGAAAACTAGAATCACACTTAAAGGAACATACACCCTATTACAGTAGAACACACATTACTAACTGCATGAGAATTATAAGTACTTTACAGGTGTTCCACCCTCACAAAAGGTTTTTCCCTTACTTATGCAAGGATTTCAGATATTAGTAGACAATAAAACTATATTTATTTGCCTGCAGTATAACTTTTGTTTTGCAAATTCATATGGGCCTCACTCAGGAACTAGGTTCAGGGTCAGATTCCACAGGGTCCCAAGGAATCTCAATCATAACATGATCTGGGTGCTTCTGACATTCCCCAAAACAAACTCGTACATCGTGCACCTGCCCCTCAGCAACAGGTTCAGTAACATCTCCATGCGTAGTGCCAACTTCAATCTCACCAGCCCTGGGCTGAGAACAACTGGAAGATGAGCTCAATTACATTAAAGGTTGTGCAACATTGAAATGGTCTGAATAAGCTCAAGTTGGTTGCAATCCCTCCTGAACAACAGATACATGGACCATAGTCTCAAGAACAGGTCTCAAAACGTACATGCCATCTTCATCACTAAACAGATCTTCCAACTCAATGGGCTCTTCACGTTGATCTGTTGCCCTTCTCTTCCTCAGCTTTCTGGTTGGAGTAAACTTAGAATTCTCAACTGGTACATCATCTTTGGGTAGGAATCTACAGAGTAAGATAAGATCACAATGGCATGTACGATGTGATCCTTCACCTCTCTGTTTAATAACATAGACAGGACCACCTCGTCACCACAGTGTGGATAGCATCGATCAACGAGTTTATGCTTCCCTTTGTGTCCCTCTCCCGCAGGGTCAGTCCTGAGAATGAGATCCACAGGCAGCATAATCTGCCGAAAATCAACTCTCATGGTGAAAATCCAGTAGTGTCATTTCTTGTACGTGTGTACAAGACGTTTAATGAAGTGTCACCAGTATTCATCTTCCTCTTCTAGGGCTCCAAGTATAAATAGTTATGTTGAACCTCTCCACTGTGCTCCCACAGGGATAATAAGAAAGACAGACCGACAGATAGATACTTTATTGATCCCAAAGGGAAATTCAAAGCATCCAGTAAGACATCCACACTGCATAAGGCATGAGGGTGAGAGCCGTTCTGCCGAGAGTTCCGGTGGTCACAAGGTGATAACTGCTGCAGGCGGTGAGGGGGAGATGGCAGCAGGAGCAGGACAGTTAAACCTGTTGTAAAAGTTGTTAAAAATGGTTTGCTCTGTCCCCACCTCCATCTGCTGAGCTCCTGCTGGTCTTGATGCAACCTGTGATGGTTTCCACAGCATCCCAGACCTCCCTCATGTTGTTGTTCTGCAGCTTCCTTCACCTTCCTCCTGTAGGACTCTTGGCCTCTTTAAGCCAGACCTTAAGTTCCACCTGTACACACTTCAGCTCTGTCCAACTACCATATTTGAATGCCCTCATATTTTGTTTGATGAAGTCTTTACGTCACTAGTAATCCAGGGCTTGTTTTTTGGGAAGCAGTGTATAGTTTTTATGAGAACGACCATGTAGAAGTTGATGTAGTCTATTATACAGCATGTCTTTCATGAATTTCCAAGGCATGTAATACTGTTGAAGGCTCACCGGTAGCAGTTCAATGTCCCTAAAGCAGATGATGATCTTATTTACGTGTCTAAGATCGAACCATCTGGTATTAATAAACACTGTGAGCCCCCCCCCCACCTTTGCGCTTGCCGCTCAGCTTTGCGTCCCTGTCTCCTCTCACCGTGATGAAACCACACATCCAGAGTGTCGCCAGTAAGCCACGTCTCCGTGAAACACAGCAGGCTACACTCTGTAGGAAGTGCTGCCAGCTCATCAGTTTTGTTGGTCAGCGAGTTAACATTTCCTATAACTACAGACAGAACTGAGGGTATGTGCATCCACCATTGGATGGTTGAAGCCAGTTCTTATCAGAAACCGTATCTAGGTCACTATGTACTCCATTTGTATCCACAACATGTCCCAGGTATTTCACAGAAGACTTTAAAACCATTTTTGGAATAGAGCTTTAAGCCAAATTCCTTAAGACAATTAAGCACCTTCAGTAATCTTGCTTCATGCTCTTGAAGTGTACTGGAAAAGACCATCAGATCACCCAAAAACATAAGCACCTCATTTAAGTGCAGGTCTCCAACACACTTCTCCATCAACTGCTTGAACATGCTGGTAGCATTGGTAACACCTTGTTGCATCCTATTAAACTCCTGGAAACCAAGGGACAGACAAATGCCATCCTGATAATAACCAGACTTGAGATCCATCACAGAAAACCACTTTGCTTCACTAAGAGCAGAAGAGGTTTTGTTTGTTTAGCAAGGCATAAGCATATTTTATTGCACGCAAATTCAGTTTCTGATAATCAACAGAGTCAGAGTTTCCCTGTTCTTCTTATTGACTGCCATTATAGGTGAAGCCTAAGGAGACTGACTTCTGTATGATGCCTGCATTCAAAAGTTCCTTGAGATGCTGTCTTAAAGCTTCTGTCATTTAGATGAATATGTCTGGGTCTCTCTTTGAAAACTGTGTTGTCATGCAATCGGATAGGATGTTTCACAGCTGTGATATGGCCATAAGACAAATCATCCTCTATGAATACTTCTTATATTGACCGGAGATTGGGGAATCATCCAGATTGAAGCTAAACATTTTGAATTGTAGTTTGGTTCAATCTCTGTCCCCAAAGGCACGACACAATGAGCAGCTAGAAGTTCGGCTATTACATGTCCAGGTCGCAAGGTGATGTCGCGGTTACACATATTCCTGAGCAAGATAGGGAGTTTACAGTGAGCTCTATGTGGAACATATCAAAACTGTTAAGAAACATTCCCTCAGGTGGCAGAGGGAAAAAGTTCAGGTGCGTCAACAACAAAAGAATGCAGAGTAATCCCTTTCTTCACCCTGACAACACAAAATATGCAGACTCTCTGCTAAGCTGGAACAATGACAAGGGTTTTACCACACAGTCTTACAGATGCCAATTGACTCTGACTCTCTCTTCAGTGTATGTGCAACATGATGGAACAACAATGCAATATAATTAGGAGTATCAGCTCACCATAAGAACAGTGCCCCTTTCCTTGCAATTCTGCAGCAAAAGAGCTGGTGTAGAATATGAATGAACATTCCAGACCCCCAACAATATTGCCTGATATCCTGATGTGTGCATGCAGTATATGAGTCCTTGAGCTGAGAAAAGAGGTGAGTCTGAAGCCTTCAAGTGATCGAGCGATAGGAGAACCATAAGTGCAAGCAGCTGAGTGGATCCAGATGAAGCAGTTGATGCACGTGAACAATTAGTATCAAAAGATCTGAACTATATCCAGAGGCATTAGCAAGTTAACAGTTCCTGGGCCAATTAGCATTCTTACATATTCACCCAGCTATTGGGAGCATTAAAAAGATCCTAGTAGCACAGACAAGTATTAAAAATGAAAAAGTATTAAAATGTAGAAAAGTCAAATATTTGACGATGCCTGTAACGGTTTAAATATGTCTATCCAACATAAACTGAATGGATTGGGCTCCTGTGTCCCAGCACTTTACTGAAGACATTTTGGAGAAGCATCATTATTCATCTACACCAAACCAAAAACAGAACAACATACATCATATGCATTTGTGTAATAAGGATAGACGTTCTGACAAGTGTCAAACATACAGCTGCAAGACCACTACTTCTGGCAGTTGATTTGTTGATTTGTACTTCTCCACCCAGAATGTGCTTGAAGGGCAAACACTCATTAAACACTCTCTTTATTCTGAATCTCCAATGCCAGAGTTATTTAGGATTTTTACATCCGTTTTAAATTATTTCAAGAACGAAATATCCCATTATTTCTTGTCTGAGCATGGAAGTATATACTGACCACTCATAATACAAAGATTTGATTAAAAAAAAATATGTGAAGACATCTCTGTCTCATATCAAGCTTCTGTCAGGGAAAGAAGAGTAAGATTGATTTCACATCCTCAGCTGAAAGGATGTTCAAAGTATTTATACTGCCACCTACTGGTTGCAATAAGAACTAGGCACTGGGTTTAAATTGTTGCATATCAGGACAAATATTTTAGACACTTCATACAGAGCTCCTACAAGCTTTCAACATCTCCTGAAGTTTTATAGGTCATTTTTTTACAGAACAATGTAGCTGATGTTTTCCTGTATAGAATGACCTTTTGCAAGCCTCTTGTCAACTGAAGTCATTAGAATGTCATGCTCTACATAATTAAACAATTTAGAATTATCTAATCGATATAATCTGAGTAGAAGATAATTGGCCATGTTAAAAATTAGGAATGCAGACTTGTTTAAGACGTTTTCTTTTACTTGTGTATTCTAATAGAAGTAATACAAATCAATATTAAAAAAACACGTAGACAGTTTCACTTGTTTTGAAAGTGAGGGTGCATTTTTATACGTTTCTTATTGTGCAGAAGTTTATCTTGGTAATATACAGATCTATAATGAACGCTAGCAGTGAAGAGTTCTTTTACAGCACATTTACAATTCTATAATCTGAATATTTAAGCGTTAACACAATTTACAAGATAAACAGCAAAGAAAATGTAATGCAGGTGTTTTGCCTGAACAGAACCACGAAACCATGCATGAAACCATTTATGCACATTGTTGAATTTGGGCACTCATGGAAAAAATCATGACATTTTTATGCTTACCATCAAAATATTTCCATGTCCATCTTTCTGGAGTGTGGCACTCAAGTCTAACAATCTGAGTGTCAATATTTCACTTGATACAGCCCATTTCAGAACAACAGAGCGTATTCCGTGAATTAGGCAGGGAAAAATGTTTTTACTTTTAAATGTTAAGTATTTCAAAAAGTGAAATGAAACAAGAATAATTCATTGTTTTACTATGTCCCTTCACTCTCCAAGACCAGTCACCTTCCAAACATATAGAGGATTTCATACATACACAGACAGAGGATTTCATACACCAACTTGAGTTCATGAGGGAATGTCGAACTTGTATATAAAGAAGACAAATTATATTGTCCCTGTTCTGTTCTTCTGTAGTGCATCTGTGCATGCACAACCTCTCAAAATACCTGCCGAGCAAGTGCATCAGTTCTCTATTTAGAAACAAATAAATTAAATACAGACCAGAGAAAGAAGCGAGAGAAAAAGAAGAAGAGATGTTCTCATTTGGCGCTTGCCCAGATGATGAGGCCAAGAACAGTAACCGCTATGGAGAGCACCATAACCAAGATGCAAATCTTCTTACGGGACTTTTGCTGAGAAGGAATATTTAACATGAGTTGTATGAGAATGGAAGCAGTTTGAAAATTTTCCTGTCATATTGTTAAATTCAGATGACAAGATATTTCACTCTGATTACATTCCATCAAAAGTACTGGCTATACATGGATCGCACTGCTACAGTTCAGCTTGTACACAGCTCAGGCTCTTACCTGGTAATATGCTGCTCTCTGAAGCTGCTCTGCTCCTCTCTCGACATGCACTTCTGCACTCTCGACATTGGCTTCAATGCTATCTACAATAACAGCCATTTAGAACTGGTTTAAAGTTTTAAAAGACTCCTTGGATG
Source organism: Sternarchorhynchus goeldii (assembly GCA_028565775.1). Classification (NCBI taxonomy): domain Eukaryota; kingdom Metazoa; phylum Chordata; class Actinopteri; order Gymnotiformes; family Apteronotidae; genus Sternarchorhynchus; species Sternarchorhynchus goeldii. The sequence goes on along the minus strand of JAOXYF010000027.1, from coordinate 6,362,790 downwards.
ACTCATGTACCTATACATATATAACTCGAGGACAGTAGATAGTAAAACCTCCTACCCATAAGCACACACATTAGCTTTAATGCTAGCATGATAAACAGCTATCAGACATTTTAGCCATAAAGGTAGTTGAATTGAGACCTAAATCTTAAGGAAAATGAAGAGTTACATTTACAGCATTCTGCAGAAGCTCTTTAGAGCAACATACTCTAGATATGACTGACCGTGTTCCCTGAAAACCAATTCTTGGTGTTACTAATACCTTGCTCTATCTGCTCTGCCAGGATTTCTTATTCCACAGATAATGTGCATCAATTCAGTGGCAAAGCAAATAAGTGTGAAAATCAAGGATACAGTCCAGATTTCAAAAAGAACTAAATAACTGCATATCAAAGAAGTTATCATAACATAATCGCATTACATAATAATATAGCTGTTTGAGCGACTGGATGAACTCACCAATCATCTCTCCTTGGTCATGTATCATCACTGCAAGGTCTTTAAAGATCTGATTTACATCCATGATGTCCGACTACATAAAACATAATAAAGAAAGTCAAGAACAAATAACATTCATATATAAACCACTCACAATCCACTTTATTAAAAACACCAACCTTCCACTTATGCACACTGGCCACTTTAACATTTCCTATTTTATATGTCCAGTTTATAGGTGTACAATTACAAATAGTCCACCGTTACCATGCAAAAGGTGTCCTCTTCCTTCTAGCATGTTCACCACTGGTTCTGACCAAAGGACAACTGCTGATTGGTTATATTTTTAATGATGGACCACTCATCATGGCAGTGACAAAGAATCATGATAATGGGGGTTGGGGTAATTAGTGCATCAGACACGGCAGTGTCAGTAAAACGCGTGTCAAAAAAAAAGTGTCAGTTTTACATGTCAGTAAAACAAGTGGAAAGTGTTCAATCATGCATTGGTCAGTTCCTTGATGTCAGTGCATGGCAACAGGCTGTAGTCACTAAGCACTTGAATACATAAAAAAAAAATCCTCAGATCCCATTTGTGACCAAGCCAGGTGTTGATGGTGAACATATTTATGGAAAAGTATATTCATTACATAATACAGGCAAATCATCACACCTGTAAAGCAGCAAAACTCTGATCATCTTGGCACAGTTGTGCTTTAGGATAAAAGAGACTGAGATAAGCAGTCCCACCAAATGCGTATTCCCAAGTGTTGCAGGGAAAAGATGGGTGCAGACTGCAGGATCTTGACCTCAAGCTGACGGATGTTGGTCTCTCTCTCCTTAATGAGCTCCAGGTCCTCCTCCGTTATCTCTGCCTCTTCTGTCTGATGGACCATCTGACGGAAGTCATCATTACTGCAGATACACAGACATTTGTGCCTTGTAATGTCTGCTGAACCATGGGCTCATAAGCAAGTTTACAGATAAGTTCTAGTTATGAAGACTTAAGCTTTCGCATACTTATCAAATGAAACAAGCTGTTCATCACGACTTCCATCTTCAGCCTGCATTCAAGCAAACAAAATACATGAAGATCATACTGAAGCCGAAACATATATAATCACACAGTAGGAAGAGTTTAAATTTGCACTGGAACCATCTTCTTAATTAACTGAACTCAACTTGTCTTATATTTGACACCATTTTATTTTACTGTATCTCTAAATCTAGATTATCACCATTTATTTTGGACACTAAAACTAAAGCAATTTTATAAGTACTTTTTTGTTATGATCACAATATTTTTCAGACCACTAAACACTGTGGCCCACAGAGAGGAAGTGTTTAAATGGTTTACTGAGAGACGGGAGCCTGCTCTCGCTCTGGCCACAGACTCCTTCTCTTTTTCTGCTGCACGACGCTGCACTGCCTGGAAGTTGTTGAGAGACGCAGAGAAATCATTCATCAGGCGGTCCTTCTGGATCTTCTGCTGTCTCTGTGAAGGAGAATTTAAACAAGATAAGCTGTGGGGATCAAGTTGATTTACATAAGGTAACCTGTACAGATCAAGTTAGTTTTCCACAACTCTATATTCCTTTAACTTTCACTTCTAAATGTTAGGTACATAGATCCTTATATAGTATACCTGTATGACAACAGACACAATTCTACAGTATGTACCAAATCAAACCCCCCCCAAAAAAAAAACCAAAAAAAAAAACCTCACAAACACACCTGTTCAGAGGGGGAAGTAGGCTGAGGGAGAGAGCCCAGGTCCTTCAAGTGTTTATTGGTCTCCTTGGCCAGTTGATTAGTGTAGTGTTGCATTTGCTGACTAAGAAAACAATGTGTTTAGAACCAATAATGAATGTGAAACTGATCACCATGAACATGAATAAATTATCCACAAAAAGGTATACTGCACATTAGAAAAGCTACGGAAAGGAGAATGACCAAGATATAGAAATTAGTGAAAAGTTCATATTTACAGTTTCTCCTGCAGTTCACTGGTGTCTTGCCTCGTACCCAGTTGGTTCACCATGTTTTTGATCTGTGCCGCTAAAACAGACAGGATTGTAAGTTCAAGGTTGTAAATTCAAGTTTCTGCAGGGCTTCTGTATATTCCTCTCCTTCCAACTACCCCCTTAGCATCCTTGGTATCCAAACAAAAGCACTAATTCATTCAATCAATAAATGGTATTATTAGCACCATTTTGAATTTTTATCAATTACAGAGCAGCCCAGCACAACGGATGCATAAAAAACTGCATAAATCATTTTGTGACTTTAACCAGGGAGAAATGGCCATAATAGGCGTTATGTAATTCAACTAGCAGTTTTTCCATCACATCAATATAGGAACACCACAATTAATTTGGACACTAAATGTCCTCAAAATACTCACTGTTCTGTGTGATTTTCTGGATGTTGGAGCTACATGTCTGTATGAGACTGCTGAAGTCTCTCGGTGGAGTGTGGTAGTCTGTCTTCCCGTACGACATGGCTCCCGTGTTTTTGTTTTGTAGGGATTTTTTCAGTCCTGATTGAAATACTGAGAGAAGGTGGGAGGGCTGGAGCAGGAAGTGTGTTGGTGTCTGCAAATGCTGAAAAGACAGAAATTCACTGAAACCGACGCTGAAAAAAGCATGAGCTGCAGGGCTGTCTTCCTGGGCATTAAACTCATTCTTTTAATGACCAAACAGTACTCAGTGGATATACCATTTTTAAATATACATAGTGACTATTTATATAGTTGCTAATAATCACAACTACATAGTTGCTAAATTATACGTTACTTTACAGTAGGTACAGATATATGTATTGGTGCAAAAATATAGATAGCTAGTTATGGTGCAAGAATAATTAACATGCATTTGTCTATATATTAAATATTAACAATTAATTAATTTAGTCTAAGTTCTTAAGACCAAAATGAGAACTGGTTGTGACTCGTTATACGACCTCTCCCATTTACAACATACAATAACTACCCTGATATTTCCGTACATTGCAGGAACGCCTAGTGTGCAGTGATAGCTAGCTAGCTATGATTACCCTGTCGTCATTTAACTGTTTCTTAGGTCAAATTACAGACGCTTCCGACTATCAAACTACTTATCTAGACAGCTATTTTCATTACCCTATGTAATGGTAACGTAATCTTGTTGTACTTGTGAACAGACACCCAAATCGAGCAAGAGCGATAGCAAACAACGGAGCTAGCTAACAATTTTACAAACGTTACAGCATTAGCTAACTGTCCAATCTGGCTGCAACAGCTAGCGTTAGCTAACCTAAGTAGATTGCTATGAACTTCACCACGAACACCGGTGGTAGTTAGCTGGCTAGTTACTAAAAACTACAATCCAATAGGTTAGGAAAATTATGTCAATTCAAACGTCACTTTATTATTTAGGTACTATGTATTATTTAGTCTATCTAAACTAATCTATAACGACACTGTCTATCTGTACAGCCAAGTCAACAACTAGCTAGTTCATCCAGTTTAAAAGGGCTAGAATACCACCTAGCCTAGCCTGCTAATTAACTGGCTAAACAGTCGTCATCTCTGGCAAAGGCATAGCAAACCTGTATGGAGACAAAGCAATATGACAAACACATTTCAACTAAATATATCTACTACTTTGAAATAATCTTACATGTTGCGAGGCCCTCTCCCTGAAGACATCCGTTTCGGTTGTTTTTCCGTCAAAGCACTACCCCTTGACCTGTCCTCGGCGTAGGGTTACGTCATGGTTTTAACGTTTGTGATAGGCCAGTGGCATAGCGCGAGAGAGAGAGGGAGAGAAGGGGAAGGATAGGGAGGCGTCAGTTGAAGTTCAAAACGCTTGATGGTCCCGTGATTCATGCTGCCTTCATGTAGCGGTACCAGTCTTATGTAGGTTCCAGGAAGACCCTCATATTATAAAATGATTCCTTATTTAAGAACCATGTGATTCTTGTGTTTCCAAGCTGACATAGAGCATAGTCAGGAACTTATTAAAGTGGTCAAAATCAGTTTGACAAGTGTGTGAGGTTGTGGTAAAATGTTTATTTAATTTTTGAAAATATATTCTTATAAATCCCATTTATCCCGTTACCAAAAGTAAAAAAACAGAACTGTACAATGTACAAATGTGCAAAAATTTTAAACATAAATTCCATTTAAAAAATATGACAAAACTGGACAACTTTTTATAATTTTTAAATACATAAGTGATTGAAACAAAGTATGTTGTTCAAAGATAAATGACAAATCTAAAAAAAGAAACAAAAAAAGTTTAATGGTTCACTGCAAACTCATTTCTCCCCATTCAAAAATTGGCTCTGGAAGGCAGCATTCTATGTTACAGGTGATACCATCCCATGACTCTGGAGGCTGGCATGAGCAGTTAATCAAAGCATCATACAGTTCCTCACTCTTTTCCATAAACTTTCTATTGGTCTCCATCACATCTAACTCAGGATTTGGATCTACAAGAGCAAATGGATGTGGTAAGTGCTATGGTAATACATAAGATATTTCTGTGATTACTCAAAGTCTACTTGTAAAATCTGGATATTTCATCATTGCTAGGTTAAGTAATTCATTCATTCCTTACATGCATTGATTAGCTTAGTTATCCTGGAAAAAACTGATATCTTAACACATTTTGTTCTTTTTTATTCAATGTTTATTTGTTTTAAGTGTGTGATAATAAATTAAGAAGAAAATAACTTACACTCCAGGCCATCATCTTCAGACTCCTGATAATTCTGTTTAATAATTTGCAATTTAGCAAAGAACAAATTACCATTCAAGACTAAACTTTTAACACGCAAATATACATTTAGCAAAAATGTATAGCTAGTGAACAAATTCAATAAGTTAAAAAAATATTCCGAAGAAATTGAGTACCTGCATCAAGTCCTGAGAGCAGTCTGTGTAGTAGTAGTCATAGTTCATGGCACTCATATCAGAAAACTGGCAAAAATATAAATGCTGGTTATAGTTGTAGCTTTCTGCATACAAATACGAAGGTTGGCTCTCTGTGTTGTGTTTCTTATTCCTAGTAAAACACAAGAAGATTAGACACATGACTTTGCACCATAATGAAAGAACACCAATTTGCAGTTATAGAATGCCCATCAAACACAGTCTACCACAAGAGTGTCTGTCTGCAACACCTATTATTGTCTATCATGCAGATATGAGTAATGTAAGATTAAGCTGACAACTAGTTGAAGATCCTAAGAAAAGTATCAAAGGGTAAGAAATAGGTCCAATGAAAATACAACAAATGCTGCTATAACAATAGTACCATCAGACAAAACTGAGACAAACTCACGATTTGCTGCAGGCTAAACTAAGACGCAGTGGCCTCTGTCCTAGTCCAACAGCACCCTGAAACTCTGCCAAGGCTCTCTTCTGGTCTCTCTGGCTGGTAAAGCTCACAAAACCACAGCATCTAAAGATAACGACAAATCTAAGGAGGAGATCACAAATTCTACTATTTGTGCATCAGGTTTGCTATTTCACTTTTAAAATGATAGAGCGAAGACCAAAAGCCACTTTACCAACATGTAAACATAAATGTAAAAGTGTCATACAGATGGAGCATAATGGAAGGCAGATTTTTAAGCTTATGTGATTTTTGTGTGTAAAATGATTCCTAATTCCAACTAGTCTCCCAAATCTGGACAGGACATGTTGTGTTTCAGAACTGAAAAATAGCTGGAATTAGGAGCCTCCACATTAGGAAATTTGCAAAAGAAGAGAAACTGGGTTTTAGCATTTGGACTTACTTTGAGTAGCCTTCACTGTCCAGGACTATTTTACTACCATAACACGAAGGGAAATGGTTGCAGAAAAACTCATACAGCATGCCATCATCTACATCTGGTGTAAGATCTGACACGAAGAGAGAGAAGGAAGGACTGCAAACAGAGGTGAACGATTAGACTGGTGTTGCCAGTGTGAAGATATAGTCATCTAAATAGCATCATGAACAGGGAATCTCGCCAGCCATTCATTGCTTATTACATGAACGTAAATATCATATTTTATTTACACAGACGTTAAACTACAAAAGTATCTCTTGCCTGTACTCTGTCTGTCTCCCATATGTGGCCCGATTCAGTTTGAACCTTTTGGGCTACAACGACAAAGACATTCAGATAGCAGATATGTGTTGAACACTGAAGTATAACTGAAGTTTTGTTTGTTTATTTTTTACCGGCGTAGCACCAGGTAACGGCTTTCCGTTCACTTTGCGGAGGCATCTTTCGGCTGTGGCTTCATCAGCAAAATCCACAAAACAGTAGCCAGCAGGATCCCTTAAGAAACAACTTAAACTTATACTTAAATATATTTTAAATTTAACGACATCACTATCATAACATATGCCCATAGATTTGATGACCTATTAGGTCCTTTTGAATGTCGTCCATTATGCTACCTGCGTTTGTGTAACGCAGCTACTTCACATATTGTCATCAACATATCATTTCGCTTACGCTGTGACCTCTGGAAATGATTATTTGAGAACCGTCGTATCTGTGGGATCTGCAAGAAAACTTCCTTACCCTGTATTTTTATTGCGAATTAACCTCACTTTCATCACTGCCTCTCTCATTGTTGCAAAAGCGCGGTAGATGAAATCTTCATCCATGTACGATTCCAGCTATCACATCAGTAACAATAAATGCAACCATTTTAGGATTTTAGGTGTAGTTTAAAAATCAGCCTTGTTTCAACATTAATGTTAGGCATTTCTCTAGTACCACTGAACAAATCTGCTGCTGGTACGAAAAACTTACATTTCCCATCCAAAGAGTGCTCATTTTGGATTTTTATGGGTTCTGAATTTTTCATAACATTAACTTACTTTTGGATGTTGTTTGTTTTGTTTATAAACATTTAAGTAGGCCTACTTGCAATCCTACTCTACGTTTGGACGGTATTCGACCAACAGAGCTTCCCAGCGGAAATGGATGTATATTTTTTCCATTTGATTTTGTGACTTCCCGCCGATTCGTTAGTTAGTATCGTTTACGTTAATGAGCCGTGTGTGCTAACCTATATTAATGTGTCTAAGTATAAATTACAGCATACAGTAGTCATCCGCTTAAAGGAAACAGTGTGCTATACGAGTTTTTCTTGAGTTATAGTCTTGCATTAGTGTTTATAATACTGGAACTTTATCCACCAAAACGTACTGTCCCCAGTGGCCTTCCTAGCCAGGTCTTACTGGCGAGAGACAATAGTAAGCCATCGCATGAGCGATTAACCTTCCTTTCTCTCACTACATTTACAGTACACATAGATTTACAGTACACATAGAAACGAGTATTGGCGTAAAACGTTTTCTGAAAATTGTTAGTTGAGACAAACTAACTCATTGTTAGTTAAGAAACACATCCAACACATTGCAAACAAACAGAGATTTTTTATAGCCCTGCATTTTATTTGCAATTTTCATTCATTTATTTATTTCAAGACACATTCATACATCAACAAAATTATACAATAAACAGAGGGCATTAGAGAGAGATCCAGTAAGTACAGTAGGTAATGCATCCAGTACAAGGAAGAGTGAAGAGGCACAGAATCCATGTTGTTTGAGGTCAAGTGTAAAGTTGCCACAGTGATGGTTTGGGGTGTCATGTCATCTGCTGTTGTTGGTCCATTGTGTTGTCTGAGGTCCAAGGTCAGCTCAGCTGTCTACCAGGAAGTTTTTGAGCACTTCATGCATACTGCTACTGACCAACTTTATGGAGATGCAGATATCATCTTCCATAAGGACTTGGCACCTGCACACAGTGCCAAAGCTACCAGTACCTGGTTTAAGGACCATGGTATCCCTGTTCTTAATTGGCCAGCAAATTCGCCTGACCGTAACCCCATAGAAAATCTATGAGGTTTTGTGAAGAGGAAGATGCAATACGCCAGACCTAACAATTTTAGAAGAGCTGAAGGTCACTATCAGAGCAACCTGGGCTCTCATAACACCTGAGCAGTGCCACAGACTGATCGACTCCATGTCACACAACGTTGCAGCAGTAATCCATTTACATTTACATTTATGGCATTTGACTGACGCTTTTATCCAAAGCGACTTACAATTGTGACTGAATACATCTTGAGCAGTTGAGGGTTAAGGGCTTTGCTCAGGGCCCAACAGTGGCAACTTGACAGAGGTGGAGTTTGAACCAGTACCTTCTAATCCAGGCCAAAGGAGCCTCAACTAAATATTGAGTGCTGTACATGCTCATACTTTTCATGTTCATACTTGTCAGTTATAATCATCAAAATTAAAAGAAATAAACATTTGAAATATATCGGTCTGTGTGTAATGAATGAATATAATATACAAGTTTCACTTTTTGGACAGAATTACTGAAATAAACTTTTTCATAATATTCTAATTTTAGGACCAGCACCTATATATAATCGACAGAGGCTACAGTCATTGGTTTAATATTTAATTACAAACACATATCCTAAAAAAATCTATCCTGTGGTCACAGGCTTTGAACAGAACTCCTGTTGATTCAATAGTTTGGGAACCATTATTTACCTATAGAATTAACCGACTTGTAAAAATCCCTGATGTTACAAATACTCTATATTTAACAGATGTGAAAAAACTAACGTGGCAAAAAAAAATTGGGTTTTTTTTCCAATAGATGTGAAAAAAATGGAAGTTAAATTAGGTCTTAGTTAAGTCTAAGTTATTTTCATCACGAAATTAATTAAATGTTCGTAGTACTTCTGACGGCATGAACACCGGACTAGTGAACAATGGTTAAAAATTTACTCACCAGACTTGGGATATGAAACTACAAATACATCGTCGTCTTGAGCTATGAATGTCTCAAAATATTTAAGACTATCCTCAGAATGAGCGATTTTAGGTAGAAAAAGTCCATGATAAACCAAATATACGTTGATACTTTCCATAGCACTACGTTACAGAACGTTTTCTTCGCACTACGTTACAGAAGAATTTTTCTTCGAGGTTTTTTTAGTATGAGGTCTAAACTGCCCCGAGTAACTTGTCTGCCCGTGGAATAACTGCACAGAAGAGGGTGGGTTTTATTGTTTTCGTAAGACTGAGACCGCGACGTCAAAACAACAGTGTTACTATTGACTATTCCCTAGCGTCGTGGTTTCCCTGGCTGCCCTCATTCTGGTTTTCTATCCCATTCTGATACCTTTCCAGTTTTTTTTCTTTTGCCTCCTTATCCTGTCACACACCTGTTCCCCTTCATTATTTCTAGTATTTAAGGTTCTCCGTTTTTGTCTTTAATTGCTGGTTGCTGCTGGTATGTTCTTATATCCTGGAGTATTCCTGGTTCCTGGCTAATCTTCCAGGTTCTCTATCTGGTTTGTTTGTGTCTTAGTTAGTTGTTAGTATCTCCTCCTTGTCCCCCTTACTCTGTCTATCTGCTTCTCCTTCCTTTCCTTATGTTGGTTTCCCCCCTTTTCCCTTATGTCTCAGTCCTGTAGTATCATCTTGAACTTTGTTTAGTCACTAGTCCTCCCCCCTTTTTTTTTAGCTTTTTCCACCCTTAGTCCTGATTCGTCTAGTTTGGTGTAACGACTCTCATTTTCTTGGATCTCTTTTGAATTAGTCTTCCTTTAAGGTTTTGCATGTCTTTTAGGTTTATTGTTCACGTTCAACCTCTGTGATTGCCATGTTCCTTTGTTTGTTCCTTGTCATGACCTGTTTAGTAAGTACATAATGTCCAGGTGTGTGTTCTGTGTATTGTCTTGTGTTGCTGTCTTTTACTTTTTTGCTCATCTGTTTGGTTCCTATTTTCCTGTTCATTAAACCTACTGAGTTCTTATCCCTTGTGATTTTCTGTATTGCACTTGTGCACTTCCCTCATCGCCCATACATTAAACAGCAAGACCCACGTTTAGTTTAACTTTATATCTTCATGATTTAGAAGGTACACAGGAAGAGGTACAGCAGAAAATAAGTTTATTCTCTGTGTATATTCTTTAAGTAATGTTTTTTAAATATATCCATTTCGTAGTTTCATTTTTGACATTTTTTCCTGAGCTGTTCAATAAGCTTAAAAAATGTCTGGATGTTCTTGATCCAATATTTGATTATTATCAATATTATTATATATCACTTATATTACAATATTTTGATTATAAGCCATGACTGTGCAAGATCAGTGGGTTGGAACTGCAGAAAAAAAAATGGTCTTGGGAATTCATTTCTGTTTACGTTAATGAAATTTTCCCACTTCGACCTCACTGTACAACAACTGAAACCCTAAGTAAATTCTAATTCAGATGCAAAATATCTCAGGATTTTGCTGCACAAAAACTTGCTGGTCATGGAGAGGTTTTAAGAAAAGAGAAAACTGTTCTTAAAACACTGAATTTTATCTTATGGTGTATTTTATAGTAGATATAACAATGGTATATAGACATCTTCAGATAAAATCTAGTGTGTTACTGTTGACCAAACAAGAATAGTCCTGTTTGGCAGTTCTGTTAATCCTAGAAACCTGCTCAAAATACCACTGCATCTTTTTTTAACCCAAACCTTTACATGAAGGTAAGGAAGAATACAAATTGAGATTTAAGAAAATAAATCAACCGTGACAATGGGGAGCCTTAGCCTGAGGCTCTTCCCTTAAAGAGTGATGCTGTTTAGGTTACAGGGAAACATAACATTCTGACAGATTCAAGCCCTGACTTGTTCAGTGCTACCAGCCATGACTCTAACTCCTTGTTTGTGGCCTTGATGGAAGCAGCATCCATCAGATTGTTGTAAATGGTCTTCCCAATGCTCTTGACAGGCTTCTCTGTGACTGATGCTGTCTCAGGCAAAAACAAGAGTGGTCAGACACCTTCTCCTCATTCAGCACCAAGGACCTGGAATTCCCTGGCTTTAAGCACATCTGTGCCAACACGATAAGCTTCTCCAAACCCTGGAGAATTTACCCAAGGTTGTCCTGAAAATCATATTCATAAAGACTCCATGATGGGGGCTCTTCGACTACAAACTTCATGGCCAAGGGAAAGAGGTTCACTGTACATCCAGTGATGTTTCCTTTTACCCGCCAATGCCATTAAGTGACTGTTCCTGAGGTGACTCTCAGACTAAGTTAATAGTCCAAAATGAGTTCCCTAACCTTACTTTGGACATTAGTTGTTCCAGTGTTGGGTCTACCAGTTTGTCTGGTATGGATCCATATGCATGGGTGAGGTCCAGTCACTGTTTGACATCAGCCCTTAACCCTGAAAAACAATATTTGTCTACTTTTGACAAGTTAGATGTATTATAGTTAATACATACATTAATACATATCTACTTATTTTACATGAAGTTCAAGGCATGCTATATGAAAATCTACAACACAGTGGATTAAAACAGTCGTTTACTGTAATACAAAGGCAGAAAAAAGTTAATAGTACAAGTTTCCTCTTTCAAAGGTAGTTTCCTCTTTACAAGCAAAGGGCTTCCAAACAAGGACGTTTGTTACCCCTTTCACCCTCCGCATTTACTCAGAACATGCTTCTTACTCCCTGACATATAAAACCCACAATACACAGAAGTGGCTATTGTCCTGGTAATACAGTATAGGTGGGAACATGACCCATGACTTTTTTGAGCACTTTTCCATTCCTTTCTCTTCTCATAATTTGATGGGTAAGGTAGAGCAAAAATAATCTTATTATTAAAGTAAATATATGTTTATCCATTTCCTGGTGCTTTAATTATTTATTACATTTCACTTATTTATTGTGTGGGTGGGATATGTATGTATGTGTATTCCATAATTGCATGTGTAGCTTGTATGTAAATAAATACAACTGAAAAAAATCCAAACGTTCTTTGATTGCATTTACTTTTTGTTTTTAGTTATTATTGCTTTTTCTTTTTAGCTATTGTTGCCTTTATAACAAGAGGTGTGTTGCAGATTTTCTAGAAGAGACTGATCTTTATGACCTTTATGATTTCAAACGACAGGAAACCTTGAATATAGTTCAAACTGATCTGGAATGCTCAAATAGCAATGTACTTCACATTTAGCCTTTCAGTAAACTACTGATATAAAGCAACTTGGCGAATACCTGTACTGTAGCCATGAATATGTCCAAAAAGTTGTTCCAATAAAGCGAATACATTCATTCACTGAAGGCCAAAAAACAAAACGTAGGTATTATAGATTTTTTTTTCTGAGTTACCTGTGAGCCAATCTGTATGTACACAGTTTGTGTAATATTTTGCCATTGCCTCAATGGTAACACGTTAAATAGGATATAATCTCCCCTGAAAGGAAACTTGGGAGTTTCAGACGTTAACAAGTGCAATGACAGGGTTCATCCATTAGAGGTCAGTGTTCCCAGTTCTCCTTTATCAAAATGATTAAAGGATAATCTAAATTAATAATCCAGAATTCTTAAATCATTACTGTGACATTGAAGTTCACCCTGGAATTTTTATGCAACCCCCCACCACTAAGAGCAGGTATTCCTGTACAGTTTTATTGTTTTTGAAAAACAATTAGATACACAGATATCACAATTCCATTCAATAGACAAAACATCCCAAATGAACATGTGGTGACATAAAAAAAAGTCTCAGTTGCTGTGAACAAGTGTGATGAAGAGGAAGAGAGAACATAGGGAGATGGCACCAGTCAGTACAGCCTTCAGCAACAGAGCTGTCCAGCTCCCCAGGAGAAAAACATGAACAAACAGCCTAGAGAGAGAGAGACAGAGAGAGAGAGAGAGAGAGAGAGAGAGAGAGAGAGAGAGAGAGAGAGAGAGAGAGAGAAAAA
>JAOXYF010000027.1:6334687-6349463 GCA_028565775.1 Sternarchorhynchus goeldii | reverse complement strand
TTTCATTAGTTGTCAGTTATAATCATCAAAATTAAAAGAAATAAACATTTGAAATATATCAGTCTGTGTGTAATGAAGGAATATAATATACAAGTTTCACTTTTTGAATGGAATTTCTGAAATAAATAAACTTTTTCATGATATTTCTAATTTTATGACCAGCACCTGTATATCACATATATAGCCGATGTGGAGTGCGACAACTAGTTCAACATTTTTGTATTTAATGATTCAAGCAATGAAATGAGGACTATTAGTTTATAGAGAATGACTATTAGTTTCATAGTGAAGGACTATTAGGATTATTAGTTTCATAGGAGTGCGACAGTAAAACTGTCCGGTATGTCGGCCTTCTCATCTCTTCCCCCACTGCCCCAGACTATTCTTGCTGACCACAAAAGCAAGTTGATGTTGAAGAGTCCTGCTTTTCACAACAACAAAACACTTCCGAGTTAATTTATTGGTAATCCACATATTTAAAAATACACATTTTCGCCTAAAATACATTGCACATGAGCCACATTAGAGATTAGTATGCATCAAATGCATCAATTGCTTCTATACAGTTCTCTGATGCTTATGTCATGTCATTCAAAATGAATTATACTTATGAACGCTGAATAGTCATTCAAAATTAAATATACTCATGAACGCTGAATAGTCATTCAAAATGAATTATACTTACGAATGCTGAATAGTCATTCCCTATGAAACCAATAGTCCTCATGTCATTGCTTGAATCATTACACACAAAAATGTTGAACTAGTTGTCAAAATCTTTTCTTCATTATTTTTCCTGATAATACCTCCCAAACTGAACAGTTTCTCTCAGGTGATACAGTAGTCATGTAGTCAATCACAGCCTCACAATGGCTGAGGCTGGTCAAAGGATGCAGCCAAATTTTGGGAGAACCAACGTAAATTCAATTATTCAGACATTTTGTCGGGAGGACAGGTGTGTATATTGGACAGTAATTAACAATCTGCACTGCACTACTGTCAGTGTGTCATACATGAAGCTTACAGTGGGACAAGAACCTGTCGCTTTTTACATTTTACATTTAAACTTACAGGTTTATTGCAGCACACCTTTACTATATTGCAGTGAAAAGTAGTGTTACAGTAGAGATTTGGCATTTATATTAGTTACTGTACATTACTGTAATTTTACTCTGCACCACATAGGATTGCAAAACCACCTCACAGAGGTGGAAGGGGCTGTTTTTACTCTGTTTTACTTGTTACTGCAACATGAGGAAGCCGTTTGTGCAGTGGTGATTGCAAACTATATGCTAAGGTTGAGAGTGATACAATGCGCTGTTATAGAGGATGACAATATCTTTGATAATATTGAATGCATTTCAATTGCTACAATTGACAGAGTGTTCAGGGGAAATGAAATGCGCATGAAACAATTGTACAGTTTGAACAGCGACAGAGTGAAGGAGATCCGTCACCAGTGTGTACAGGTAAAACACACATTCATATACATTGATGAGGCCGGTTTAAATATGGCAAAAGGTAGAATGCGTGGAAGAAAGTACATTGGACAGAGAGTCACCATTGATGTCCCAGGCCAACAAGGAGGGAATATTACAATGTGTGCAGCCATCTCAGTAAATGGCATCCTCACCCATACCCATGTCTTGGTCAATACAACACACAACATTTGCTGACTTTTTTTTTTAGAGAATCTTTACAGGGACATAAACCCTGGGAATGAGAGGGGTCTAAACAGAGACCATCTGAACATGTTGTAATATGGGATAATGTGTGATCAGACAGTGGTTTGCAGCATATATGCTGGAAATGAAACAAAACTACTGAGAAAAACTCATTCATTTGTCCCAAAAAACCCTCCATATGAACAAGGTACTTAAAAATAAAGAAATAAATAAGCAACACAAAACGAGGTATTTAGAACTCTCTTAAAAGCACAAGGAAAAAGGAAAGGCTTTGTTATTATTTATTTTCGTTTCAGAATACGAAATCAGCTGAACAGAAAGTACAGTATTATATTGTGTGTGTGTGTCATAATACAGACCTACAATAGTTTCAAAAAGTCTTAGATGCCCAAGCAATTATAAGCTATTTATCTGGGCAATAATTTGAGTTGCTTGTAAAACACTACACAATGCATACACATTACAATGAAATATTAATGCAAATGAACATTACAATGGAGAATACCAATTGTATTTGATGCATTTTTAAGTATAAAATACAGGCAATTTTAAACACAGAAATACATTAGACTTGGAGAATTGACAAGAATAATTTTGACAGTGAAAAAAGTAGTTAAAAAATTAGAGATTTAAAGGAGCTCAGCAAAAGACACTTACTGCCATGACAAATAGTTTTTACATAATTTTATTGAGTGCACAATTCAATATATACGTAGGGGTTGATTTTTATCTTGGCTTTGGAGTAAGAGATTTTAAAATCAAACCAAAACGTGATATGTTTTATTATGGCATTATTGAATAATGCTAGAATGTGCTTTTAAGGAGGTTCAAAATGCACTGATGTCATGTTAGTGATGTCAGAATGCACTGATGTAGTCATGTTAGTGATGTTCATACATGAGAGTGTTGATGGTAGAAGTGCCAAGGTGTTTTAACGGGTAAAAAGCTAGATAGGTAGACAGGTTATATACATTATACAACACTTTATTAATCTAGGAGGAAATTGTGTATAATATATATATTTGTATATATTGTATACACATGCACACACAGATTGCACCTTCTTGATCCCTGAGCGGTGCTTGTGAATACACCTCTTGATTTACACCATTTCATCATTGTGATCACATTTCCTAAAAAATACTGTGTTGAAGCTACACTAATAACAGGTATGACGTACAGAGGAGGGGGTGATGCTACAGGTCCCGTTTCCTTTGCATTGAATATCTTGAACTGAATTCTGCTGTTTATGTGGTCAGGAATAACCATTCAATATTTTCTAGCTAACAGAGCAAACTTTAGGAATGTTTATAGATGGGAACATATAAAAACTGGTATTTAGAGCAAGAAAAGTACCATTAACTTAAACCAGTTTGCTGTTGGGCTGATGGTACCTGTAGTTTTTATTAGTAAAGCCTGAATGCTCAGAGGTTCATCATATTTCAGATGTAGCCCAGTCCCTGATACCCCTGCCACAAATATGAAACATTCAAAACATCATAATTCAGCCATACACCTCTCCCTCAGCAGGGTCACACTCAAGTTGGGAGAGCCTGAGGATGTGTTCATTAAAAATGCTACAGTTTACCATACGGTATAAAGAACTGATACATGCTACAGAGATACTGATGACTCTGTGGAACTGGGGTAGAGCCAGTGTTTCACAGATGGAATTAATGAATAAATGAAACAAGATCCAGAATCTGTTTAAAATTGTCTCACTGGACTAAAATCTCAGTGATCAAGGTACATTATAATAGTATAATAGTTAAAATACCAAATAAAGTGAATTAACCAACTAATTGCAGCACAGCTCCATCACATATCTCTGTACGTAAAAGAAAGTTACTGCAAATATTACTGATTTTTGGTTCTAAATTTTTATTTAACCCATATTTCACCAACTCACCATCTTCTTGGAAGACGGCACCGTTTCTTTCCATAGTCTTACTTTTTTGACCAAAAAGGGGCACTGGTCCAAAAGCCGAGCCACAAAACACAGATCACAAGAAATCACCAAATAGACAGACAATGAACAGGTCCAAATACTTAATACTGGTCCTTTTTTATGCTTAGATTACTGTTGGATATCAGCAGTGGCATATACAATGGTACTGAAATCTGTTTGACAGCAGGTTAAAAGTATGCAGAAATGTTTATTACTAGGAAAGATGGGTTCAAAGCTTTAGTTCAGTCGATCTCAGTCACAGACCTGGGCATCCCATTCACTGCACAAGTTGAACTGGATGTGCCAGGAAAGGTAAATATAAAAATATCCTTAACATGAGATCTCCAGGTCTTGAACTGCGAACCACTGCTTTAGTGGAGATGTGGGAACATTACTTCAAATCCATGCTGAGGACATTTACTTATCGGGTCATAAGATTACCAAAACAGATGTACTGGACAAAAGACACTTCACAGAACTACAAAGGTTTTTCATTCAGTTGTGCACAGAGTTTCAGCTAAGTGAAGATGTTAAATTCTGTATTCCTAACAAAAAGGAGTGAACTAATCCATAGCTTAAAGAAAGAGAATATTGATAAGATATGTAAATATTCAGTGCATTAATCACAATCTAGTGAGATGAAAGAAAAAACAAGGGTATATTGAACAACTTGGTACGGGGGGGGGATTTTAAACAGCATAGAGTTTCAAACCTAGTAGAATTCATTTTCTGCACTAAATACTGCCATTAAGTTTGTGGCTTACTGAATTATTGGCCATGTCAGAACATTTTCTGGAATGCAATGCCGAACCACAGTTTAGCTCTTGCGTCAGAAGAGAGAAGTCTATACCTATGTGGAAAACATTTTCATGAAAAATTTATTGGCATCATATAACAACGGAATGATTTCCTCCCAGCTAACCTTGGGAATGTTAGCAGTTCTCTCCACATACACAGTGCGTTATGACCACTAACTAGGTTTTTGGTCAGTTGGTGATTTTTTTTAAAGCCATATACATCTGGCCTGCAAAAATGAACTTGTATGTTTAAGCATACATTCACAGCATGCTCACCAATAATCACTTCTAACATACAAAAAATAAGACTTGATGTGTTTTATATAATTTACAGTCTTTTCTCCCTGGAAAAAGGATAAAAATATCATAAGCGAGTTATCGGTTGTTTGAGGCCAAGATAGGTTGACTCATTTACCACATCTCCAAGAATTGCATCAAGTCCAATAAGAATAGGAATTACAACTCCAGGAAATACATAAATTCCAGTGAGAACAGGAATGTCAAATTTACATGTGGGAGACAGAACAACCAATAAAGTCCCAAGGTACATTAAAACAAGAGGAACCATGTTAAATGATTAGATGCAAATCCAATACAATGGGCAAGTTATATTGCAGAAGGGCTGTGCTTTCAGGTCAGTGGGTTGCAGAAGGGGTAACATGTTTTTGGCATGTTAACATGGCATTGAGACGAAGGAAGGTAAGCACCATCAATGAAGAGTAGAGAGGGCAGACCTTCCTTCAAGGGTGGGGGGCACGTGTGTAGTGGATGGAAGCGGTGTTGGATGCTACCAAGAGTGGCTTCACATCATCTTTAAGAACTGCTCCACTGTGTCTGCCTCTACTGCTTCTGAAAACATCTCATAGTTCTGAAAGAACAGAAACAGCATAAATCTATGTACAAGACATTTGAGCAGCAAAGCAGAAAATTGTCTTGGAGGAAAATTGTGTCTGTAGGCTTTAGACATGAACTGAACTATGTAGGAAGTAAAATCTAAGTCTCCAAGAGGATGTCTGTCTATTAAATGTCAGAAACTAGTAAAATGTAAAGATAGTCAAAAGTGTAGTAAAGTACACAAAGATTTCAAAGAAACAGGACATTTCGGACAGAGGTCCATCAGCTGTGCAAGATTCTGCTAAAGGACCACTGTCTGAAATATCCCATTTCTCTGAAAAGAAGTCTCTCTCTCTCATACATATATATTAAATTAGGAAAGAAAAAGAAATAATCTACACCTTTGGGACTTTTACAATTAAAAAAAAAAATTAACGTTATGCTTTAAACATGTATTTTTCCCCACCCAATACAAAATGATCCACCTCCTGTAACTTCAGAAGCACTTCGCAGTCACTGCTATGAAGGATATCTGTTCAAAATGTCCGGTTTCTCTGGACACCTCATGTACATGTATGTATATATATATCACACATAAACTTGCTCTTTCCCTCTCTATATAATCTCTAGTCTACTCTAAATACTCAATTTTGATCATCCTCTTTAAAATCATAGATTAGATTACTGAACAAAAAAAATTTAACACTAAAAATGTTCTGTAAACTCGTCCTTACCCCACAGTACTGATCATCATTAAAAATCTGAGGTGGCACTGCTGTGGGATTACCCGATTTGGTCCTCATTTCATCCCGAACTTCTCCACCCACTGAAATGTCAATCAGTTCAAAATTAATGTTCTTGCTTTCCAGGATACGCATCACTTCGGCCTGCTGCGACTTCACCTGGAAAAGAGTCAAATGTGACAGTCATACTTTGATGCAAATTTCTAATCCACAAAGAGTCGACTTTGAAACGTTAAGATTTTTTTTTCTTCAGCAGAACTCACTGATGTCTCACCTAGAATGCTGACGAGTGGTATAATGCTGCACGACATCATAAGATTATTATGTGGTTTTACATGTCGAGGTTGTTACGGTCGGAGTTGTCCCACTGCTCAAATAGGACAGCCATTTTTAAGATTTAGTGATTTACGTCTAATTAATTACAACCTAGAATTCCTACATAATGTTTGTGAGCCTCAGACGCCCAGTATTATCGCCAAGGTTAATGATTAATTGTGAAATGAGGAAGTTAAAGGACATGTACAGGAACTTAACCGACATAAGTTACTCTGCAATAACGATCTGTTAACAGTACAAATGTCGAATATTTTTTAGTCTACGATTATGATTTTGTATAACCGTTTAAATTTTTAGCAATCAATGCAATATTTAAAGTTAAGATAAGGACTTCGTATCGTTTAGTGAATAACATGACTTGCCAACCTGTTCCTAATTTCATTTGGTCAAGAAGTAGTCAAACATACGAGTAGGATAGACAGGACCTAAAAAGATTTTCAATTTGATCAAATTTCTTTCTACAAAGAAAAGCATAACTGCTCAAGGCACAGCTAACAATACATTGGAAATGAATCATTTACAGTGCTAATAGGGAACGGTACAACACGCACGCACGCCGGAGCTGTAAGCATTCTGATGGATGTTTGGTTTTAGATACATGTAGCTGTATTTAAATCTATTTAAAATATAAATAGTGCGAATAAACCAATTTTACCGCCAAGCCGTTGCGAAAATTGGAATTTAAAGACATGCCCAGGCCATCATGACTTCCGTTAATAATATCGATGAGTTTGCATTTCCTCGGTATGTCTGAACCTTTTGCTACCCTGTTTCTTTACAACTGATATGTGCCAAATGACGAACCGATAAATAACAGCATACATATACCCTGAGGGAAAACACAAAATACGTCTCTGCTCGATTCTGAAAAGGTGCACTAGTGGTAGGGCATGGGTGTGTCTCTGATCTCTCATTTTCAAATGTTTAATTCTAAAGTCTAAGGAATTCTGTAAATAATTAAATACCTAAGGCTGGTAAATTGAATTGAGTTTATTCTCACCTCCCTTGAAGCGGTGACAGTGGTGTAATATAGTTTGATAGTCATTGTCTAGATTATCCCTTTCTGTATTACAAACCGATCAGTACCCAGGTCACTTGCCGTACAATCGCCTTTTCCTCGCCATCGCAAACCCACTATTCGTTGGGCGATTTAAAGAGACATGACCATGATTTCATACGATGCAAATTAAACCTTTACAGGTTTACAAAGCCAAAAAAGAGACTTCAACCCAGATACATACGTGAATACACTTAATAAACATGAGTAACATAGGGATGTTATTGTTGCATGTTTAATTTAACCGTTTTCACTTTCTCCTGTGTTAAGTGGAACGGAACGAGTTAACGTTCAAAGAATTGGTCTACAAAGAAAGCTATTTTACCCGTGGCTTTGTTAAGTTCTGCTACAATAAATTCCCTAAAGAGAAGCAGTTTCTGAGAGAATCGCTTCCTCCTCCATCTACAGTTTTTAGCGTTCCATAATAAACATCCTATTTCAAGGCAGAAAAAGACCCACAAGGCTTTACCCTAGACATAATTAGGTTTAAGCCTTTAAAGCGACCGTGTATTTCTCTGTGCACCAGTACGATTTCAGTACAAAAGCATGCCTCCATCTACTCAGCTTAATGCTAACGAACTGTCGAAACAAGTCTCCATTACAGACATTGGGGCGCTCTGGGTTGGACGTAAATGGGACTCAAGTAATGGACAAAATTAATCACTACTGAGATAGAGCAGACTATATGCGTAACCGCATGAGGGCAGTAACGCTTTATTTGAACGTTATTAGCTTTCTCCTCTACATATGCGACTAGTTCAAACGTGCTCAAAACGGCATGCCCTAAATACTCAGGAAAGTCCAAATCTGTGTCTTCGAATTAGGTTATTCTTGTTCTTCTAGTCATACGTTTTAGACTTAATGTACAAAGTTTGTCTTGCTAATATTGTTCCAAAAAAATCAACAATTCATTTCGCCAGAATACATAATTCCGATGTTGACAGTGTGGTCTTAATGTTAAGTAAAGTTTAAATAACCTTTATTGAACGTAGGCTACACTAATGCTAAGCTGTTATTTTGTAATGAAATTCAAGCAATATCACTATGCATTTGTGCCACTAAAAACAACCCCTCTCAGAATTTGCTAAATTATACATGTTTATGAGTCGTTGGCAGCGGGCTGTCAGTCAAGCCTGCTCATTGTAATATCAGTAGTACGACTAGACCACAGTCGATCAGACAGGGCTAAGACGTGCATTTTTTGTTTGGTTGATGTGTGTGTTTGTTGAAAATCTGCTTCATTAGTTTGTCATGGGAACATTTATAATACGTTTTACAATGGAAATGTAACATACTGTAAAGTATGACTAATGAAGTAGGTCATAACTGACTGCACATGTCCTGATGCATGCGTGTTTCTCATTACTTACCTACATGTCAAGGAGAGGAAATATTAAGGAGCTACCCAGTGAGAGTAGGGAACTCTATGAGAACACCTTGTCCATGTTAAGTCAATGGGTTACAATGGTTATGCCAACTAGGCACCCAGTCAGAGCTATGTTTGCCTGGGACTAAGAATTTATGCAATTTTCCAAAGCTTCCTCATTCAGATGCAGTGAACATTCATAGTGTACAGATATGCTCATAAGTTACATACCCAGGCAGAATGTGATTGTTCATTTCTGAAAATATGAATGATAATGCTTTTAATTCATGATTAGTGGTTGTGTGAAACCATTCATCAAAAAACTTTGTCCTTTTAAAAATCATAACAGAAACTACCCAAATGACCCTGATCAAAGGTTTACATACCCTAGTTCTTACTGTGTATTGCATCCTTTAACATCAATGACATCTTGAAGTGCTACTTGTGGATGAAGCGCTTTATTTTCTCAGATGGTAAAGCTGCCAATTCTTAGCAAAGTGCATCCAGTTCTTGGCCTATCTTGCATGAACTTCACGTTTGAGATCTCCCCGAAATGGCTCAATGTATTGAGGTCAGGAGACTGAAGTGGCCACTACAGAGCCATCACGCATCCCCAAAACATCAGTGATCTACCTCCATGTTTCACAGGTGGGATGGTGTACTTATAGGCCTTGTTGACTCCTTTCTACATGCAACATTTCTGGTTGTGACCAAAAAGTAAAATTTTGGTCTCACTACTCCAAATAACTTTGTTCCAGAAATTTTGAGACTCGTCTCAAAATTGCTGTTTGGTATATTGTAAGTGGCTGCTTTGTGGTATTGGAGTAACAATAGCTTTCTTCTGGCAACTCAGCCATGCACTCCATTTTTCTTCAAGTACCTTTTTGTGCATCTTGAAACAGCCACACCATTTTTCCCCCAGAGTCCTGTATGTCAGCTGACATTGGGGGCTTTTCTTTGCATTCAGAACAATGTTCATAGCAGTTGTGGCTGAAGTTTTTGTTGGTCTACTTGACATTGGCTTGGTTTTGTTGGTCTACCTGACCTTGGCTTGGTTTCAGCAGAATTCCTTTTTCCACTTCTTAGAGTTTCAACACTGCTAATTGGCATTCACAATTCCTTGGCTATCCTTTTTTTATATGCTTTTCCTGTCTTATAAAGTTCAACTAACTTCTTCCACAGATCTTTTGATAATTATTTTCCTTTCCCAATGGCTTGTAATACAATATCAATGGCAGCACTGGAAGAAACATGCAGGGGTCTGCCAGAAACTCACTGACTTTTTATACACACACACTAATAGCTCACAGCTGAGGATGGTTACCTTTAGTAGCCTCTTAAACCTGTGTCTGTCAACTTGTGTGTATGTCATCATGCCAAAACATTCAAGGTATGCAAACTTTTGATCAGGGTTATTTGGGTAGTTTCTGTTGTCATTCTGATTTTAAAATGGCAAATAAAATGGCAGATGAGGCCATTTATCAAAGTTTGATAAATCCAACCACTAACCATGAATAAAGGTTTTATTATGATCATTCATATCCTCTGAATAATGGCCAAAAAAATCACAAATTCTTTCAGGATGTTATCAGCACAACTGTATATGCAAATGCTTATGAGAAATATTCTTATCCATTAAAAACAGATTAGTTTGCTGTATGTGATAAGCAGACGCAGAGTTGGCCAGTATGAAACAAACAAAAAACACACCTAGCTAAACAAAAAACCACACCTAGCCAAACCTTGCTTGAAAGTTTGTTGATGTCATAGTTTTATTAAATTTGTTGAATAGCTTGACAATGAGAAAGCACAATAAAAAGCAGAGGTGTTCAAATCCAGACATGGGGAGTCTAAGCCAATCTCCTTTTGACTCCCAACACATTTCATTTAGATAAAGAGCTCTGTATCAGGTGCACTGGGAACTGGAGTTGAGAAAATATCTGAAATGGTTTTGGGAATATAAGGACTGAATTAAGAATGAAAACAGATTAAACCAACTAACATAGTTCAACAGGTCACATACACAATGGGAAAAAGACACCTTGAGATAGCCTTTAAGTGTAAACTAATTTCATAATTACACTTTGTTTCCTATTTGGCCTTTTCCTTGCATTCCAGTAAATGACTTACTTTTTTAATCATGTAGACAGCTATTTGGACACAGATGAGTGTTGTCACCATGTACAATACCACAAATAACACAGCTTCACTGTCTCCATGGAGCCTGACATAAAGTTGTCTTCGTTTGTGGTAGTCCAAGTAAGAGGCATGGATCTGGCAGAAAGTGCACATCATCAAGAGTACATGGAATATCTGGTGGCCCTGGCCAAGAAAGTCACAGCGACCAGGGAAGAAACACTCAGGTACAGGATGAGTGAAGAAGAACGCACTGGAGAGAAAAAAAAACACTTGGCCACAGTGGAAGATCAGAGCTTGATCATTTCCAGAATCATCTCCTCTCCCAGAGAGGAACCAGAGGCCAATTCGATGGAAAACTGGGCTGGTGTCCCAAACATAGGCCACTGCTGAAGGCCCCACTTGACCTACTTTACGAACCCAAGGAGGCAAGCCATAGTTCTTGTACTTTCCATAACAGCAACCTAGACATGAAAGGCAGCACAAAAAGCTAGCAACAGGCATGAAGATACTGACCACACATGTGTACCAGCTCTCCTCAATGGCATAGTAGAAATGCACCACAGCACTTCCATACTGATACTGTGCCACTCCTATATAGTCCAAAAAGAAAAAGGCATAATGGTATAGTTCAGATTTAGCTGACAACAGGTGAGCAATGGCACTCAGTGTCATGTAGGCTGTCGATGACAATAGTAGAACAAGCAATGGCCAAGTATGGGGATCATTAAGGAAATCTACAATCTCTGCCAGCTGAGCCATTCTTGTGAAAACCACTAATGCTCCAAATAGGTGTGTCCATACATTGATGGTCTCATTGTGACGCTGGAACAGTGACAGGCAGTAGTAATACCAGCTTTGATGCAGTTGTCGATAGCCAGCATTGATGTACGGCTCACGGAAGAACTGAGGCACCTCCTTATCACACAGTGTTGCTGGCATCGAGGGAATAGCCTCCCTCAGCAGCTGGGGCACCTTCCTCACCTGTTGCAGGTTAATAAAAATACGACCAATCTTCTCCATTACAGTAGTTTCCATGTCAAGGTATGAGGATATGTTTTTCAAGGAACAGCAGCTGAAGAAAAAGAAAGAAAACAATTAAGATGTGCAACAATTTTTCAAAATGCATCTTTCAGAACAGACTGTTGCCCTTGTTCACCCTGAGAAAAAAATTATGCATTGAAAGTTTATATCTGCAAAGTAAGTCTACTTTGAATCCCTGCTAAATATCTGAGTACAGAGGAGAGCCAAGAACTGCTTTCCATTTGAGTAACTTTTTGAGACCAAATAAAAATATTACAAACATTAAGTCCTGGACCATGGCTGGATTTTCTTGGCTCAATCTTTTTTCCAGCATACAACAAATGTTACTAAGACTATGTTGTTTCTATTTAGGTTTGTATTGCTATTTTAATGTTTTCTAATTTAGTTATAAAACACTGCTGTTGAAGAAACTATGAGCAGGCATAAAATAATGCAGAACAGAAACGCGACAAAACCATAAACTGCAGAATATGTTATGTGGAGGTGTAAATATGAAATAGAAAGGTGTAAATTATATAAGGTTTTGTTAGTTCCAACAACCTGCAAGAAAAAGTTGCAAATGTAGGCTAACCTACTAAAGAAAAGGCAGCAACAATCTCAAATTCATTTATCTACATCTAAAAGAAAGTAACGCACCATACCTACTGTTTTAAATCCTTCAAACCAGTAGCCTACGTTGAATGGAAAATATCATTCAGTCACCTTTCCCCTTGTACTGTGATCTTTGATCGTGGTAGCTTTTACTAAGCTTTGTAGCCCCATAATCAACAGGTAAGGTTGAAGAATTATGCATTACAGACTGTGTTGCGTACGATAACTTCGTAACGCCAACAGACTTTTTGACGACTTCAGCTAACCGCAAAAAAGCGAGGTCCTCAGAAAGGCAGACCAGCAAAGAAACACTTTTATGTAAAATCTTTAAACCATACCTTCGAGAAAAAAGATGTGTGTCTGGGATTTAGGTTTTAGTCTAACTTCTTTGATTTACATGCAAGCCAACGGCCAATTTAAGTGGTGTGATGTTGTTACAGTATACAACACTATCAAAATAAGATCCAAACCCTATAGGCGGACTTTTTTGTGATATGTTGCTTGACAAGTGTTACGTCGGTATGTGTCGCGGTATGTGTCGTGGCTGTTGTGTGGTTTTTTTCTGTCTCTGTTTGTCAGTGTCTCCAGGTTTTGCAGTCCCTATTCCGTATTCGATGCTGTCCATGTTTTGGCCACTCCTCCTTGAGTCCGATCCGTTGTACAGTCCGGGTGTGCAACTATGCAATTGGTAATCTGCTACAGTGAAAGGGCCTACAGATGTACAGGTCAGATCAACCTTTGATCTGATTTTATTTGTTGCTGTTTTTTCTTTGTTATTTGTATTCTGAATGTGGTTTGCCATTTTTGGTACTTTTGCTCGTTATTTAGGGTGATTGTTTTATTTACCTACAGATTAGTATATCAGAATCAGAATCAGAATACTTTATTAATCCCCGAGGGGGAAATTGCAGAAAAAATGAGTGAAAAAAGTATTTTTACCGCGAAAAAGTAAAATAAAACTCTCTCCACGAGCATAATCGAGAGGGTGCAAATGATCAAAGTTACTAAATAAATAAATATAAAGAGAATTAAGAAGATAAAGTAGATATTATAAAGAAAACGAAAAACACGAATGGGAGCGACAGTAACTGGCAGCATGCACTCTCGCGCGTGCGCACCTCTGCCATTTATACAATCGTTGTATGTTGTAACTCACTAGGGTGGTATACTACGAAACATTTAACACATTCAGTATTTGCTCAATCAAAAAACAACTTCAGAAAGCCTAACAAAGCCAGGAAGCTAAATGAAATAAGCTTTTTGCAATACAGTTAAGTGGGAAGGTACAATGTATAAGGAACTAGTGCATTTTATCACCTGAACGTGTGGGATAACGGAGAAGAAACATTTACTTCACAAGTAACTCACAAGTGCAAACTTTCACCATTTAAGCTTATGAGGACATGATTTTGTTATTCCAATGTTATTCCACCTGTCCTGCAAAGGTTCGTGAAGATATTATTACATTACATTATATACATTACATTACAATATTATCTACAGCTTTTTCCAGGTTATTAATCAAAGAAGAGCAGGAATAATACCTGCAATCCCATAAAATCTTCCTTTATTTTTTTGCTCTGTCACACCTAGTAGCTTTGCACACCTAGAAGCTTGTTCATTCTAAGGTACAACCCCTCCCCACCAAGTATAGGATTGGTATCTGGTTTTGTAAAATCAGCCACTGCAGCGTAATACCTTGGTGTTTTCTGAATGGGCCAACCTGAAGTCATCACTGGTGATGTTCCACTGTTTCCACTATATTTCATAATATACCAGTGCATTTATTTTTCTGTCTCTGTTCTGTTTGTTTGCCCATTTCACTTCACTTAACATAAGCATGAGCCATTATCACTATCACTCAGTTAATGTTAAGTCAACACCACACCTTCCATTCTGTTATGGTTGAAATGGTGCAAAATTATCAAAAGAAAAATGCAAAAAGAATTTGTCGTACCATTTATGCAGCTATTTTATGGCCTGGCTTTTGCTTGACTCTGAAACCTTTAGTAATTGTACTGTCACTAAACCCCTGAGCAGTGCCTGCTACACATATATCACTAAACCCCTGAGCAGTGCCTGCTACACATACACTAGAGATCAAAATTAGAGAACAACAACGACCTCAGTATGTAAGGGCTAGAGACTGTGTGTCTAACGTAGTGGTGAGCAGTACTGGGGCTCCACAGGGAACTGTCTTAGCACCGTTTCTCTTCACCCTATACACTGCTGATTTCAG
>JAOXYF010000027.1:6305520-6329274 GCA_028565775.1 Sternarchorhynchus goeldii | reverse complement strand
TTGGAATAAGGCTGTAACGTAACAAAATGTGGAAAAAGTGAAGCGCTGTGAATACTTTCCGGATGCACTGTAATTGTGGACACCCAAGAGCTCTGCTTCATCCCTGTTGATGTGGACAGGAGAATGTGCGCAGTTTTCTGACAGTCCCCAACAGGCTCTTTGTTTTTTTTTTTGTAGGTATAATGAGGTACAATGCCTACTCTGAAATATAATTATTTTTACATAGATCTATTTTTTACATAAATCGTGTATATATAGGGTATATTTTATATAGTGTGCAGTAACTTATCTAATTTAATCCAGAAGTGATCCAGAATACAGCTGCACAACTTTCAGCTGTACTTCCACACATCACTCCACTACTGCAATTCCACAATGACTTCCTGTAGTTGCCCACATCAGATTTCAAATCATGACACTTGGACAAAATTGGACCTGCTTCCTCTTACCTGAAGGCGCTTGACTCTCTCCGGATTGTATCATGCCTCTACAATACATCTTCAAATACTGACCCTTGTCCATATTCAAGACTCTTGTCTATACTATGTCGTCGATAAATTATATCCTGTTTCTCTGGAAACCTTGTAAATTTCACTACAAATGTTAAGATTTCTTAATACAATACACTGCAGTTCCTCCCCTGGAATCATCCTTTGAGGTCCTTCATCAGCTGTGCATGCAAAGTGCTTCAACACTTCTTAGAGATTCCAGGGGAGGAACTGCAGTGTACTGTAGTAAAAGAAGGGTATACAGTGTAGGAATATTCAAAATTGTAGTGAAATACACAAGATTTCCAGAGAAACAGGAAGTAATATAACCTAGTTCATATTAGATGCATAAAATTCCTACCACTGAGTTCTATATACACATACACACACCAGGAACAAAAGTTAAGTTAAATGAATCTTATAGACTTAGCACTGAATTAGATTGATAACAGTCTCAGTTTCATGATGTAATGGCGGCAAGGAGGGAGCAGAAGGTGAGGCTGTAGGAAACAATGTTTAATATGGACTACAGACATACAACAAAAGGTGCAGAGCAGGCAACACAAAAGACAGCCAATGGCTGTATACAAACATAAATAGACTGGCACACAAGGCAAAAGAACAAGACTGGGAATCACGGAAGTCCGCAGGCTCGGTAGTCCTTGGGTAAACAAATGTGCAGCAAAGGGTTAGCGAGACCTGTGGGCTTATAAGCAGAGGGATGATGATTAGATGGAATGGAAATCAGCTGTAGCTGGTAAACCGGTGATTGGGAACAAGGCAATGGGCGAATGGGAAAAGAAGTGGGCGTGGTGCTTGGCCTGCTTGCCCGACGCGACGTGACACATGAGCCATCATGATATCTGTAATGGCAATGTTTACCAACACTGTGGAACTAAACAAATCAGATTTGACTACTTGCCATCTCAAAGAAATAAAAGCTGTCTTGTCACGTCTTTGACAGTAAACTATGATTCTCAAAAATTCTAGCTTCCCTCAAAAAACAACTAACTTCATACCTTATTTAGAATATGCATGTTTGTGGTTTTTGCCACATATTAATAAAAACAGACAAACAGATTTAAAACAGAAATTCAATTTCAGTGGGGAATTGCTGACATGTCATTTTGCTATGAATAATGTGTTTCTGTAGAACAGGCCCTTAAAGTTAATTACTTATCCCAAGTGTTCATATATTAAGTACATTTTTGGTTAGGGGGGGTGGGGATCACTCATTCTTATCTCAGTGCTGACATCCAGGTTCCTCTAGAGAACATCATTATGAAAGGTATTTATGACAGGTTTTTCTTCTCAGACACACTGACAAACACATTGCAACTCATCATAAGCATGACACTTCTAATGACAATGTTCCATGTTCCGCAGCCAAATATGGAGAAAACTTTGTAACCTTTGGCTGGTGTAACACTATGAATTGTTATTGAGGATGCTCTCGAGTTGAATGCTGTTTTGAGCTTTGGTATTTTAAGCCTTAAAAATATATGGAATCTCCCTTTGAAAGGTTCATCTGTAGGCCACAGAAGAATGGCTCAGAAGTACAACTTCTAACTGTTCAGCTTTATTGCTTTGTTCTCTTCTTTTAAAGGGTAATATTCCATGGATCCGCTTCAGCAGACAGAAAATCTATATTTCCACTGAGACAAAAGAAAACAATCCAGACTGCACCTATGCTAGTAGAGTGATCATAGATTCTACTTAGAATTGTACTGTCACACTCCAAGAATGTAATACATTGTAGGTTGATGGCATGTATTGATTAAATTTGAAATATTTGGATCAGTAACCTGAAACTTTTAGTGCTGTACTTGACCTCCCTTGTTTTATACCATCCTCATAAGATCATTTAAGATATTTTTCGATTTTTTGTTTCTAGAATAGTATTATCAACTATTTTATTAAACTAGCTTATTAAAAATCATAGAAAAATAAAAATACAGCAGATGATTGTCTGATATTTTAGACTACAAAGAGAGAGTTCTGGCTGTTAGACTTCACATTCTCTGGCCTAATTGGGCTAGAAGCTGTGGCCAGATATTGAAGTGGCATTTTGCTAGA
The DNA here is from genome assembly GCA_028565775.1 of Sternarchorhynchus goeldii. Classification (NCBI taxonomy): domain Eukaryota; kingdom Metazoa; phylum Chordata; class Actinopteri; order Gymnotiformes; family Apteronotidae; genus Sternarchorhynchus; species Sternarchorhynchus goeldii. The sequence continues at coordinate 6,326,710 of JAOXYF010000027.1, read as the reverse complement.
GAATTCCCAAGGCTCAGCTATGATGAGTTCATAGTATCTGTGTCACCTCACTTCCATTTATCAAAGTCTGCCTACTTTTGCTGAGTACTTTGTTTTTGTGGTTTGCATCATATATCACCTGCCAGGTCTAATGGGGGCCAGCAAGGAGGACACATGGCCCTGAAGCATTCTCTTGGGGTTCCCTCTCCTCTCTTCTCCTTCACCACGGCCACAGATGTATTTTCACGTAGCAAGACCTGAAAGAGCACACTCTACATCACTGAACACAAAATGCCTCAAAATTCTGTTCTAAAATGAAGTCCAAAGTCTGGAAACTTTGGAAAAAGATATTCCTTGTGTAATCTTGATTTGTTTATAAGAGACTAATTGTGTTAATATATGGTTAAGAGATATGGTTTATGGCTCTCTGTTGCTCACTAATGATAATCTTAAAATTGTATCACAATGTTATGTAGAGTTTAAGTTATATATATATATATATATAAATAATATAAAGATAAAGATGCTGGCTGTATTGTTTAAAAACACACAATTTACATGTGATTATTTCATGGCCTTGCGTTCAAAATTATTCATCTCTCTTTCATACTGTGTTATAAAATCTAAGACAAAATGGCTTACAACTCTAACTGAATTTTATTTACTTTTAAACTGCACTAACCAATTTTTTATGAGATTTAAAAAAATAATATGATGCGATAAGTTAAAACACTGCAGTGTTTTAGTCCTGCAGTCTAACCAAGACATTGTGATGATGGCACACACCATCATTTCATCTTTACAACAGAATAAAATTTAACCTTCAACCTGAACTTGTTTTTACTCACATCCTTTTATCTTTTTTTAAAAACATACTGTATTGAACATAGAAGATAAACACCTATGATAATCACACACATACATTTAAACATACTGTATTAAACATAGAAGATAAACACCTATGATAATCACACACATACATTTAAACATACTGTATTAAACATTGAAGACACATTTCATCTGTTTTAAAAGTGTACATTAAATACAATAATTCATTCAGTACAAGAATACATTAAATAAAATAATTCATTCAATACAAGATTCCCTATTCTTGTTTGTTGCCAGGTGTCAGGTTTTTCTTCTTATTGACTTTGCAAAATGATACATCCCTTTGTTTTGAGGCTATTAAAATCAAAGTCTAAGCCATTAAATACTGCTCTTGTTTTCACCACATTTCCCCAACAAAATCTATACCCCTGTACAGATAGTGTTTTGTCTGGTGGCAGTGGCCACCAACATGTTATTTTATATTACTAACATACATACTTTTATTAAATACGCAGCTAAACATGCTATATCAGTTAATACTTCACAGTGGGGCACAACATACTAGCAGCTTTGCAAATCAATGCCTTCGTTATTCCGAGGGTGGCGGCCTGAGTCTTTTAATTGTACATCAAGACTCACACTTGCTATATAATCTCTCCCTGCAGAGAGCATTATAGACACATATACAGCAATAACATTACATTACAAGTAAATACATTAATAACAAACACATGAGAAATATTTTTGAATATTGCATGATTTATTTGATAAAATCATTTCACCAATTTTTCATCGAAGCCAGTCTTTATCTCCTTTTCTTTAAAAACAATTTAACTACCTCATTGCATTCATCCTAAATCTTTTTTATTATTCATTATTACATCTCTGCAACTTGTTATACATGAAAATTTCGTGTGTACTTTTAATTTTACTCAAGAACATTTTAAACTTACTTTTCAATCGTGCCAGTAGAGTCTGTGTGCTTTAATAACGTTGCATGGACCCGGAAGCGAGGTTGGTCTTGATAGTGCGAGTAGCTGCCAGGAAGCGGAACGAATGAAGTTCATTTTTCATAGATGGTGATGGCGGATGTTGTCGAAATAGACAATATGAAGAATTATCGCATAGCGTTTGAGAAGATAGATCCAAACACAAGTCGATATCCATACTGTATTGTGTGGACGCCTATCCCTGTGTTATCGTGAGTTATCCCAGCATACTGTATCTCTTCATTTTTCAGGATAAGAAGTCCAGCTAACCATTTCTGCGTGGTGGACGAGTTCGTGACAGTCACACTAGAAAATGATAGCCAGCTAGCTAGTTAGCTAACTAGCATTTATAGCTAGCAACTTCGTTTATTAATTTCTGTGCTTGTTTATGCATATTTTTCCAAATGAACTATTCTTAACTCCGAGAGTAATCACATAACCTACTAAAGTACGAAGTAGAAACCTGTCAATTAGAGCAGCCCTACAAAGCTCAGAATATTCAACAATCCTCGTTTTGTCGAAAGAGCGATAATATGATTACAGCTCGGGTTTGTAAACACAAATAAGACTTGCTACCATTTTAGCCACACAAACCTTATCGTCGCACATTGCTAGCTAACTAATCCGCGCGAGAATTTAGATTGAGGAAAATTGAATGTAGTTTCAGTAGCGTACAGATGTGTTCTTAAACCTAGAGGTTTGTTCGTGTTATAGCCTGAAGATAGCTTGTTTTGTGTTGACACATAATTACTTGTGCAGTTTCTTTCTTTGCATGTTTCTGTCCACAGTTTATTGTGTTAGTTTCTTCTTATTTGGTAAGCTACCTAGGAACAGAAAACTGTAATTTTATTTCATCTAAGTTTATCCAGCCTTGACTACACATACGAGCAGTGTCTTAGGCTGAATTATTGATGCATGTTTGTCTGGCTCAGAGATTAGCAGTTTAAGGTCCCTAACCCTGGCAGGAACCCAGGAATCACATTGCTTGGTTCGAATTCTGTCACTTTAAACATTAAAACAACACACGATAAAAATCCAAAGTCTTACCAATGTACTGTTTAAGTCTCAAACAAGGGATCACAGAAATGCTTTCTTATGTTGCTTTATATTAATACCCTACTTCATTCCAGATTGTCCCCTGCTCCCGTATGTAGGTCAGCAGTACTGTCCATAAAACCTTAATATGTATATTAATGTATATGGGGCAGTATCTGGGATGTCTGCTCTGGGCCTGCACCACCTCATTTAAAATGGGCAAAAAAAAAGCTTTAGCTGAACAATATTTAGGACATTCACAAAACAAGCAGTGGTGTCTAACAGATTTGTTTCTTGCTAATGGAATTTTAATTACTTTAAGCTTTGACTGTGTGTCATACATTCTGGTAGGGCTTTATAAATCAAGGACTAGATTTATAAATTTACTTGTTGTACCTTTGACCACTGAAAGGCATTGTTTTCCTGGCTTGATTTCTAAATGCACAGTAACAAGAATGTGAATCAGCAGGAACATGCAAGCTTGTCAAGTTTGATACTGAAATGGGCACCATCCTGCATTGATCATTGAAATGATATTATTTATGACAAAATTATGATCCTGTACAACGTAGTTTTGGATTTTGTGAAGTGTTTCATTCTTATTTTCTCTTGGGGAATTGCAAAGGTATATTTATGTATGTATACATACATACATGCATACACACACACACACACACATACATACACACACACATATATATATAAAAATATACCATACAGTAACTTGGTTGGTTAGCTTGGTTTTCGTAAAAATGTGGCAAATAGAACTAACCCTGATGGAACTAAGACTAAGGACTTTACTAGAGCAAAATGTTTTAAACAGTACTTTCAGCCTAAAAACACCTTTTTGAAACTGGTGTATGTTTCAGATGGCTGTTTCCGTTCATTGGACATATGGGGATATGCACCTCTACAGGTGTGATCAGAGACTTTGCTGGGCCATACTTTGTTTCGGTGAGTTATTAAGACATCTTTAATATTGAATTACAAGACGTGAATAGTTTGAATACTGTTCAAATTATCTGTGCAATGCAGAACCACAGTCACCTTCACAAAATAATTAGAATGCTTGGTAAGGTTGGGCAAAAAAGGCTATGAAAAATGTCTAAGATTGAAAATATGGGATGACCTTTGAAAACCATTTATTCACTGAACCATTTTTGCATGGATTTGGAGTTATTCATATGGTTCGTATCATTGTTCTACTATAAAATCCAGACATAATCCTGTCATAGCCTAGGGCCAGAGTCAGCAAGATTTTGATAGTCCATAGACCATTATTCCATGTATCCTTGTGAGATTTGCATGTCCTTTGGAAGAAACGCAGTATCCCAGCATCACAGATCTAATACCCCACTTTAAAGTGGACTTCAGCAGGGGCAAGCTTTCTGAGTGAATTTGTTGGTATGAAAGTGTCAGCTTGTTGTGGAGACATGGTGATGCCAGCATACCATGAACTACTGAAGAGGTTCAGGAGTGGTTCTTGAAGAAAGTTTTGTCTTCCTTACTGTATATCAGGAAAATGTACAGTTTCCTCTTCTATTCAGGTTCACAATAACTCTAAAAAGTCTTGTTTAAAAAAATCTTTATTATTGATAAGTGTGAAGTGGTTAGTGAATAGATACAGGTTTTACGTTTTTTTTTTCTCTATATGTTGATTTATGAAGGTCAGTAATCTTTTGTCTGATTTCAGTTTTCCCCCCCCAGTGTATTTTTGTGGTGATGTTCTTGCTGATGGATGACTTAAAGGTGTTTTGATATATGTGTCACTTTGAATTTATAGCCCCTGAAACAGGAAGTCAGTGATGACCAGTTACGAGTTGCTAGAGACAGGTGTTCATCAAATTGTCCTCATAAGAATTTTTAGTTGTGCCAGTAATGTGAAGTATGATTTTGCAGTTTTTTTGATGACCTCATTACAAGTATAGGCTAAAAAGCTGATAAACAAGTGTGCATTTTTTCATAGCTTTTGCTCATCTTTACAAACTTTCTCAGTAGCACACTGCTTGTTCAGTCTCACCACCACAGACCTTTAGCAACATAAATGTTTCTTTTTGTTGCATCCCTATTCATGATATACCTTATTTGGGAGGAAATGTTCATAGAATTTGCCTCTTGAATCACTTCTTTGGGGGGACATGTTCATAGAATTTCCCTCTGGAATCAATTCTTTGGAGGGGGGGGCATGTTCATAGAATTTCCCTCTTGAATCACTCACTTCTTTGGGGGGGGCATGTTCATAGAATTTCCCTCTTGAATCAATTCTGTGGGGGGACATGTTCATAGAATTTCCCTCTTGAATCAATTCTGTTGGGGGGACATGTTTATAGAATTTCCCTCTGGAATCAATTCTTTGGGGGGACATGTTCATAGAATTTCCCTCTGGAATCAATTCTTTGGGGGGACATGTTCATAGAATTTCCCTCTGGAATCACTTTAAAGTTCAGCACTTTCTTTTCCAAACTCTTTATGCTGTTCGACAAGAAGCAGGTTCTGTTGGATCAATAAGGAAAATCAATACCAATGTACAGAGGTGCCATGCAGGTTGCAGTTTAATCTCTAATAAGATGCACTCCTTTGCGCCTCCTCTCTTGCTTGATATTTGATATGGTCTTGAGGTTACTGAAAATGTCTGCTGTTAGATATATTGCTCTTGCAAGTTAGTTATATAACTATTGTGAGCAAGAAGCATGACAATTAGTGCATTTATGTCTTTTAAAAGATTCAGAGTTATGGATAACATGACAAAGCAATGATTTATAATATATATATCCTAGCAATTATTCAGAACCACTCATACAGGAACATACCAGCTCTTCAGTATTAATTTTGCCCCGTGTTCTTTTACTCCAAAAGATGCGTCCTAAGGTGACTCTCCATCTAAGCAGAGTCCTGTTTGGCTTTAGGTTGTACCTACTGCAGATTGGGTCTGTAGGTTGTACATATTGCAGATTGGGTCTTTTTAATGATTGCACTGTCAAGGTCTCCAGTATAATGATGACCATAACAAAGGTAACATATGGTCTGTTCATTACACCTGCTGTGTTATTGTTTTTGTTATTTTGTTGCAGGAAGACAATATGGCCTTTGGAAGACCAACAAAGTAAGTTGTTAAATTCTTGAGGGCATCTTTTCAGAATCTTCCTGAAAACCCTTCAAGGGCAGACAGTACTTGAACATGTTCTATAATACAGTTCAATGGTTATTCATCAAAATTATAATTCAAGTCTTCTACTCAATGACTCAACATAAAAGAGAGAATTAGATCCTTTGTATTGTCAGTGCCAAAATATGCAGTTGTAGAATTTTTGCAGTCTAGTTTTAAAGTACCAAAGCATAATGCTGTATTGATTTAAGCATGTGCTTGTAGTGAGCTATAATGTTGCCTTAAACTTTAATTTATACAGGTACTGGATGTTGGATGTAAGCAAAGTATATGCAAGTGGTTCCAATGCCTGGGACACAGCGGTTCATGATGCTTCAGAAGAGTATAAACACAGAATGGTAAGGTACACCTGTTATATACATTTATCTATATCTGTGTGTATTTTCTATAAATACATTTACAGTGTGTTGAGACTGCGAAAGCAAATTTGTCTCGTTGGTAGTATATGCTCCTTATATACTTCACCTTACAGTTAACTTCATTTTTTCTTCAGCACAACCTTTGTTGTGACAACTGTCACTCTCATGTTGCTATGGCATTGAACTTAATGCACTATGACAACAGCACCTCATGGAATATGGTGAACCTCTGCTTGCTTGCTCTTATCCATGGCAAGCATGTCAGGTAAGTGTAATGAAGAAACTTACTTTGGACAACACTGATGTATCTTGTATGTTAATGTTGTTTATTTTAGGTTTGTGTATTTGGTAGTATATAGCTTTCTCTGGACCCATGTGTTATATAATTACTCCATTTTAGGTTGAATATGGCATGCTGCTATTAAGTTAAATGCAAGTTTAAAGGTGTCTACTGGTAATACAAGGCATACAAGTATTCAAGCCTATTAAGGCATACACAAAAGGAGGTATGGGATGGGTGGGTGTCTCTGTCTGTGTGGGTGGGTGTGCATGTCAAAGTAAGAATTATTTATCTTGCACATTTTATAACAAATGTTGTCACAAAGCAGCTTTACAAACACATTGGTCCAAGTCCCTAAGTCAGGGGCAACAGTGGCGAAGCAAAACTCCCTATGCGGGGATTAGGAAGAAAGCTTAGGAGGACCAAGACAGAACCCATCCTCTGTTGGGCGGCCCAGCTAGTAGCAGTCTATATTTATTGTACAATGTCTAGACTGAGCAGTCTCTCCAAAGTGGATGTCGGGGTAGGTTGGAGCATCGTTGCGTCCCCTCCACACAGAATAAGCAGTGGAAATTCTATACTCCTTTTTTTAATTGTGTCCAATTCAAAATAAGTTTGACACAAAGAAAAGGACTTTCAGACATTGTTTGTGTGTGTAACTCTTTTAGATAAACATCACATTCACCTTTCCATACTTGGTTGTTGAAGTGAGGAGGTGGGTATTCCCCGAGCATATTTTTGGTGTGAACTGCATTAAACAATCATGAACCTCTGCTCCAAGGAGGCAGTCCCCTCACTGGTGGTTAATATTGATTAATAAAACCCAGTGAAATGTGCATCCTCTTTGATCATTAAGGGCTATTGTGTAAAAAGACAGTTCTTGGTGGCACTCTGCAATGCCACATCAGAGCTGAAATGAGGCAGATTGCAGTGAACATCACACACACAGTTTGATGAGCTGTTTAGCTTGTCAGCCTTTATATGTGGCATTCATTTTCTGATGGTAAGGAATGAGATGCAAACTGGCAGAAACATCCATCATCTTAAATATATGCTGGTGTGGTGGTTCCTCATCTAATAGTGTAATAATAAAGTTAGGTCAATTTGGATTGCAGAGTGAGTGCTCACTTTCAGGAGTGCTCTTGGAAGGATCTTTATCACTTGGACCCATTAGGTTTGTTTATGTCTAGAGTGTATTGCATTATTGCAACATAATATTCTCGCTGAAGATGGAAATGGGTTAGCAGGATTCCAAGGAGGAGACAAAAATGACGAGCAAAAGTATCCACCCTAATCACTGCCAGTAAGACAGTGGTGCTTAAAAACTAGTCTGAAACAAACGTGAATGGTTTGGTTAGCAGGTATCTTGTGGAAATGTGAATGCATTCTGAAGTAAATTTATGGTCAGCTGTTAATAACACAGAATATTGTACCATATTCAGAGCTCCATTATGGTGAAAAATTAGTTCTGATGAGCATTGTATAAGCTGCAGTATGGTGACTGTTAAATGTGTCACACACTTGAGATGTTTTTTGGTTAGTCAAAAAATTTGGTTTATAGTAAATGTACAGGTTAATGCAGAGGGGGCAATCGCATAGTACCGTCTATAGTTCCTTACCATGAGCATTGAGTTTCTTCCTTTTTGTGTTCATTTAGGTATGGAATTGCAGCAATAATTGGTTTGAGTGCTGGGTTTTTTTCATCCCCAAAGATTGTAGCAGAGATAATGGGTTTGATAGGAGTGATGGGTTTGATTCACCTAGTGATGGGTTTGATTGGGCCATACCACTTGCTAGACATGCATGGTGCTTGTTGATCTAGAAGTGTTTGGTAAAAGCTTGATATGGATGAAAGGGATTCATTTATTCCAGTAACTGAAATTTAGATGCAGTGTCAACAGACACACAGCAGGTGTGCAAGTCGGACTGAAGCAGCTGGTGTCTAGATAAAGAGGTTGAGATAAAATGAGGCTATATTATTTTTATGACAGATTCAAAGAAAATTCTCCTGACCAATACTGAATTTAGTTTATTAAGTTATGCTCTTGTGTGTAAGCGTGGTCCACAGAGTATCAAAAAAAATATCTAAATGTAAATACATCAGGTTGTTTCTGGATAAGAAGTTGCTACTAGTGTTTTTCGTACATTTATAGAACTGTGCAGCTAGTGCCATGACAGAACCATGATAGAAAAATAAGCAATAAAACAAATTGTAAGCATGTAAAGAATCATGACGTCACATTGTGTGCGTTTTCAAGTCAAGTAAAATGTATTTATATAGCTAATGCTTTTCACGTTACATAGTAGCTCTTGCAGTTAGAAAAATACATTGCTTCTATTTTTGATATCAAATTAATGTTTAGCTCTGTTGGGGGAACTGCACGTGTATTGTAGTAAGTAAATACTTTTAAATACTGTTCTGGGTATGAAGTTCCTGGCTCATGCATGTTTTCCAAAATTGTTTTGAATATTTACCATCATTATCCAATTGCAGTATCATGATGTGTAAAGAGATATAAAATGGTGACATGTCATAATGAGTGTTGCATTGCGTATTACATTATTAGCTAGTCTGCAATATGTAGGTAGAGAGAGATGGCATGTGTGTTATGGGGTTTTGTACTTGAACAAGCTTAGCTTGAATACCATAAGTTATCTTAAAATCACTTAGTGCTGTACGAAATAAGCGCAATAATACATTACGTTTTACATTTAGCCATTTGGAAGGCTTCATCTTAATGTTTTTGTAGCGATATGCATCTTCTGCCTGTTCTTTGTCTGACCTGCCCCCCTCCATCTTTCTCTCTTCTCTCCTCCCCTTCACCTTTTTCTCTAAAGTTGTGCTGGATTTCTGAAGACCTGGCTGCCATTCCTGATACTAACCAGTGTCATCGTGACCTTGGCCCTGTACGTGAACCTGCGGTGACCAATGGGGAGTGAAACACAAAGGGGGAGGCAGGGTGAGCCTACAGAACCCTGCATCCTAATGGAGATCCAGGTCTCCAACATAAAGGGGGACTCCAATGACTGTCCGGACCAGAGGGGCTAAGGTCAACCCTGTCCAGACTCTAAAATGTAGAGGAGCCCAGTATAGGAACCCTAATACTAAGCCTTTTTGTCGTAGGGTAGAGAGAGAAAACCTACAACAGGTTACGTGTCACATGCTGATGTAAGAAATGCTACACTCAGAAGCTTGTCTTCCAAGATACAGTTTTGTTGTTACTTTAAAATTTTTTGTTTGATTGCAAATTTAATTATTCTGTCATACAGGTGTTAATGTTGGGTATTTAACACCATTCCTTTGATCAGTGTGTTGTCTCTTCAGTGCACATCCTCCTAAAGAAGAGACTGACATATGATAGTTTGTTGATCAAATTTAATAGCTTGATAAGCGGGTTCTTTAATTTGATAGCTTGATATTTTTTTTCCTCCTTTAAGCATTTGTTCTCTAAAACTTGAATCTCTACCTACATTTTCTCTAAAATTGGCAACGAGTGATTAAAAACGTAAATTCTATACATTGTTTCTTCTATTCTTTTATTCTATACATTGTTTCTTCTTCTTGCTGTGCTGCACAACAGCATGCTTTTAAGTGCATTAACACTTATGCATTACTCTAAATGTATGTATTGACTTGCCCTGTTATTTTAACAGTTCCTATTAAACACTGCAGCGGCAGCATAAAGTTTCTTGTATATTTAGGGTATATTTTTAAAGTCTTTTTTTTCCTTTTGTTTATTTTGGTAAAGTCTGAAAATGGAAAATTCACTTCCTTTATTTTTTGATACATGTATTAGATTGATCCAATCACATATGCAGAACATATTCTCATGGTATCCAAGCATGTGCTCAAACTGCAACATTCTGTAATATCTTTCATAAGTGCAGGGCACACCTGCAGGTGGAATGTATGTGGAATGCTGGAGTAGAATGTCTGTTGCTTCAGATCTGTATAAAAAGAGACTTTCATTTTGTTGACCAAGTAACAAAAAGTCTTGAAATCCATTGATGTTAGCTGATGGCTACTCCTGTTTTTGTTTTATTTTTTTATTTTTTATTTTTTTAATGAAAATATATCACAGATGTTGGCAGACACCAAAATGGAATTAGCCCTTCCCTTTGTTGGAAGAGTTTTTCCCCAAATACAAGCCAAATCACTTTTACTGAGGCAACTTAATACAAATTAAATCTCTCAGTAATAATGACTCAACTATGTCTTTGTTACATCTCATAAAAAACAAGGCCTGATTTCATTGCTTTAAGTTATTAGTCATATGGTAGCATTGGTGGTCAAGCTTACCAGGAAAGCATGATCAAAGCCTCATCAAACCTTTGATTTGCAAAGTGAAAACTATTTTGGAGTTTCAATGTGGCTTCATCCCCACATTATGAGCAAAAGAGTTCAAGTTCAGTAGTGCCACACGTCTGTGAAAGAGTTTTCAACGCAGTACACACCCTGTTGTTTACAGTGTGATATCACATCCAGATTTGCAGTGAAAGTGGAACATGTTTTAATGTTAAACTTAACAAATCCACATGTCAACCCCCACCGAAGTTTTTTTTTTTTTATGATTTTATTACTGACCATTGAATTTTGCTGTGATTAACTATAAATTCAGAACTTACTGATTCAGAACTTATCAATGGCTTCAAATCAGTAATCATAACATAATGTTTGCATCTCAGTGAAAATTGAAGCCCTTCTAAAGGCAGCCACATGGTGCTTGGATTATACCACATGACCTATGGTAAAAATGTGCTTTGGATTATACCAAATGACCTATGGTAAAAATGTGCTTTGCAGTTCATCCTGACTATGATGTCAAGACTTATTGTTTGCCTTTCTCCACTGTACATATTAACTTTGCATTTAGTTTCAAATACCAGTTGAACCCTGCTGTAATCCTAGACCATGTTCAGGACACCAAATCCGTTACTATGGTTCCTGTGTCTGAATCAAATCCCCCCATTGTTTGGAATCAAACAGAAAAACCCTGAGCCCCCTTTCCCGCTCTCTCTCCCTCCTTTTTGCTTTCAGTCGTTCTCCCTCTTTCACACTCCCTCACTCTTTGGATGTGTTGCCAGGAACAGCAGGTAGCCATGGGTGCTCAAGCCCTTCTGAGGCTCCTGTTAAAGAGCCTTGAATCTGCTTAAGTGTGTGAGGAGAGTGGCCCCTGCTGGTACTGGCTTGAGCTGATCAGATTAGAAATACATTGTGATCTGTCATTGACTCTTACTGAGATTCTCACGTATGGGCCTCTTTTTTCAGGCATGAGCCAGCAGACCTTGAGCGCTTTTGTTTGCTTTGGTTTTCACAGTCAGTGCAGTTCAAAGGCTCTCATTTTCAATTTGATAGGCTCGTTTTTCATAGGTTTTATACTTTTATAAGGTACTCCGTCCCTGGTATAGACGGTATAATGTGTTAGGAGTGCACATTTAAATGTATTGATTTTAATGTGGTAATAATTTTATTGCTGTTGTTACTTTACTCCTGCCTTGCCCCCGTTTTTTTTGTTATTGTGTCAGTACAATACTGGTTTATCTCTACTCTTTATTATTCTTCTGAGATTATTCTGTTTTGTGCTTTTATTATATTTAACTTGTATGATGGGCTCATCAGTCAAACTGCTTGTACAGCCTGAGTGATTGTGTTACCCATCCAGAGTGCATGTGTCTGCCTGCCTGCTAGTATGTTCACATACACCTTCACCCATACACCTGTACACTAGAAGATATGAGAGATTGGTAGCGCATATGTCTACATGTAGACATCATTAACTCTCGTACTTGTTTTTTTTTTTTTAGGTAGTTACCCAACTTTCTGCAGGTTATCACTATTTATATGCATATTTTGATATTAAGATATCTAAAGGTTATTTTTAAGGTTGATTACTTTGTTGATTGAGAAATTAAAGTAGCACTATAAATAATGGATTATGGTTTGCTTGCTTGATATGCATTGTTGACCCAGTTGCCTGTGACAAATGGTTGTTGAGGTTCAATAGATAAATGAGTCTTTATAATGAGCAGAATGTATTTTTATGTTCTCTCCCTTGCTTACGTCAAATGTGCTAAAGTGGCTGCAAGAAAGTGGCTGCAAGAAGCATGTTAGTGAAATCGTTTACTGGGGCCTTTGTTGAGATTTGTGAGATTCATTTTATATTCTGTTATCCTTGACTATATGATAGATTCATCATTCTAGTACAAGCATATATACCCATGGGTGTATGTGTTGGGGATATCTCTCTACATTACGACTACTGAAAATAACCTAAGGCCCAGTAACGTCTTATTTAAGAGAGAATTGGTTTATATAAGACGTTGCTTCACCACTATCCAGGAGGAACTTTCTGGTATGTGGTACCTATGATTAAACCAGTTTCTCTAAACACAATATGCATTCTTCTGTTAACATGACCCAGTCATGAAGAAGTTAAAACTACTACCTGACACTTTTCCACTCATTAAAGATGGTCTTGAAAATCTCAGATGCTGCCTAACTCTGGTTTGATTAGTCCAATAAGAAATCTTACGAACATTGTATTTGCATTGTATTTCAGTTCAAATAAAAGAATACATCAAAGTGTCAGTGTTTTGTTTTAATGAAACAAATTTTCTTTTAATTAAATAGTTTCTGATATGTGCTGGTATTAGATGTATATGTGCCCGTCTTGGTGAACGAAGACCTGTTAAATAACTTAAGCTTGTTTACTTTGTAATATTAGGATCTGGTTATACAGATCCAGAATAAGGCAAGTATCGTAGTAGTGCCAGATTGTGTTATCGTTGTCCAAACATTGTCCCTTGACCACCACTGAATTAGTATTATTGGTAACATCAAGCCATTTGTAGCAGCAAACTCGCAGACGCCTGTCAACGATAAAGGCGTAGATTTCAACAGGCAAGGTTTTACAATCCCAGGATTTGACATTTGGCTGTCAATAGACAGCCAAATGTAATTTATAAGCTATTGTAAAATGTAAGGAGTCCCGTCGTGTTCTAAGGGAGAGGCGGGGAGTTCACAGGCGCTCTGCCCTTCCCTCCCCTAACACACACCGACTGCTGTAAGGTTGTCATCCTTATGCAGCGCATCTACGCGGCCCTTTGGCTACAACATTCTCTGCTGTCAGAGACATTTGGGGGAGAAAGCACGAATGGTTCTTAAAAAACCCCAAAATAAAACGAGTAACGTTTTTAGACACATTTCGAGGATCAAAGAATAATCAGCGGCTTTATACTTTTTACTTTATCGAGTATCTGGAGAACAAATATTTTAGCTCTCTCTTACAGAGCCAAATCACAAAAGAAGCTGTTGAGCTCTAATTCGAAACAGCCAAACCGACATAATATGCATGTAATAGCCTTCTATTATACAATATGGTTCTGTAATACCCTAAGTGACATAAACGTTTAACGGTTTACTATAAATATGTAAAGCATACTTTTACACAGAACTTCTCTCCATCCCAAGTGTGTGGCGAACTGAAGGTAAAGCGCAAGCACGTAGCCCCTCCCTATCGATTGTGAGGACCGAGCGTTCTTTAATTTCATTGTTCGAGAATAGCAACGCAGCGGATCAAACGCTCTTTGCTGCGAGTCTACTTTTCTCATGCTAATCAGTGACTGCCTCTCACTTACACGTGGGGTTTTAGAGACGCAAAAGAGCAAAGCACACGGAGTGGCCATTCATAAGTTAACCTAAAGAGGACTACGCGAGATAGATGTTATTTGGAGGAACTTTGCGTTACGTTCCGGGCATTTGAGGGAGGTCCAGACGTATAGATGTGGGGACTTTGAAGTTCGATATTTTATGCTTTGTTGTTGTTGTTTTGTTTGTTTTTTGTAACTACGATGCACAGATTGGAGAACATCAAAGATATCCGCGACGGCTGATATTTCGGAAAGAGTCGTGATTATCAACTCTTAGTGTACTTGCAGGCAGTTGAGGTGAAACGTTTAACATAACAAGCGCAGCGTTTACGACTTTAGGCTGCATAAATACTTAATATCACACGATATCACAGTTTTCCAAAATGCCCGACTTGCGGATACTGTTCTTTGCACTGTTTTGTGTTCACCCCACGCGGTCATCGTTGTGTCCTCTTGGCTGTGAATGTTCGGAAGCCGCGCAAACTGTTAAATGTGTCTCTAAGGATCTTCGGAGCATACCGTCCGGCATTCCTGGTTACACGAGGAATTTGTTCATCACTGGTAACCAAATTAGGCGGATTGGTCCACAGTCATTCAAGGGACTCGACAATGTGACAACGTTATCACTCAGCAACAACAGGTAAAAAGTCATTGCAGCATCTTTGATGTTCTTTCACTTATTATTTTGTTTTTATTGTATTTTAATGCATCAGGTAATTACTTTATTGACATTTACTGGTTCAGCAGAAGGTCTCATATTTTGACATATTGCCTGCCTTTTTATAAGTTACTATAGTCTCCAAAGTGCTAGAATTTGATTCTATCTTTTGGTGGTTTAGAATATCTGAGGTGGAGTCGCACACCTTCTCTGCCCTGCGAAGCCTCAGATCACTGGACCTGAGCAGCAACCAGCTGACGCTGATCCACCCTGAGGCTTTCACGGTGCAGAGCCGCATGCTGAGAGAGCTGAACCTCAGCAGGGCACTCTACAACCACTCCTCCGTCACCGACCTGGCCACATCTCTGCGCTGGAGCGGCCTCGAGGGTCTGCTCGGATTGGACCTGTCTAGCAACAGCCTTGTCTACTTGCCTCCTCGCATATTCTCTCACCTGGCTGGCTTGCGCCGTCTTCAGCTGGCCAACAACTCCATAGTGTCGATCTACAATGAAACCTTCTCCGGTCTGGAGTACCTCGAGGAGCTGGATCTCAGCCTTAATGCCCTCAAGACCTTCAGGGAAGAGGGGTTGGTAGAGATGGAGCACATGCCCAGGGCGAAGCTGAACCTAGGACAGAACCCCTACACCTGTACCTGTGGGATTGAGCCTTTTGCAGCCTGGCTGAACATCTCACAGGGAAGGGTGTTGGATGTGGAGCGCCTGGTCTGCGTGTTCCCTGTTGAGCTGCGCAACACGTCTCTGCTGACAGCGGCAAAGCTGGTGCTGGGGTGCCATCGGGCAGGTGAAGGAGACAGCCTGGCTCTGCAGACCTCATATGTGTTCTTAGGCATAGTGCTGGGCTTTGTGGGCCTCATGTTCCTGTTCGTGCTTTACCTGAACCGCAAAGGTATCAAGAAGCGCATCTATGATATGCGTGACACCTGCAGAGAGGTATGGGAGGGATATCATTATCGTTATGAAATCGACTCAGATCCCAGGCTGGCGCAGGTCTCCACCACTGCAGATGTGTGATTTGGACTCTGCTTACTGTGACTTAAAGCCTTCTGAGCCAAGATCCTCATCTGAACTTCCAGCACATTTACATTGGAAGAAAATCATGTGTCTTGTAAATACATGGACATGTTGCTATTAAAGTAGTTATTAAATAGGTTTTTTCCCAGTCTATGAAAAGCATGCTCTGCCTTTTCAAATTTGCAGGAGTCATTATAACAAGCACACTGCACACTCAGTTTTTGGCTTATAAATACATCCCTCCCTCTGACTTCATTCAAAGAATTGTCATCCACTGATGAGCCTAAGATGGTGGATTATCCCATTAAAATAAAGACACATTCCCTCTGCTTTTAACTGTCCACCATCAAGTGCCTTGGTCGAACATAGGTCTCAGACATCATGACTACTATGACATTCCATCCAGATCCAAGGCTGTTAGCAAGCACATTGATTTTGAAACCTTTGGGAACTATTCTAGAGCATGCAGTTGCTGCATGGTCCTGAGGTCTGTCGAGTGTTGAAGCTGCACAGCCATTGCAGGGTGAACAGCCTGCTAGGCTCCTCTGTCCCCATGCCCACAGGGAGCCTGCTAAGAATGTGGCGCCCTTTCTCCCCGAAGCATTCCAGTGTGAGCATAACCTCTTCTAAGATCTCCGCGGAGCCGAGGAGAAACACACTTCCTTTGTGTCGGATAAACCAAGGGAGGGAGAGAAATTAAAAGGATCTTTCGGGAAAGGGAACCAGCTGTGGAAATTTTTGGTCCTTTTCTCTCTCTCTCTCTCTCTCTCTCTCTCTCTCCTTTCTTTTTTTTCGGGAAGAAACTTTTGCTTTGTTTTTATTCCTCTCATTTTTATTGTCAGGATGATGAGAACCAGCCCTGGATGAGGGTTGCTGGAGACAGCAGTGGGCCTGCTGGCCCTTTGAAGGCATTGTCTGGCTCAGCTCCTAGTGCGTTCAGCAGCTTTTTCTGTTTAAGGGACTTTGTGGTGATAAGATACAGATGAAACTGGGATGGTCGTGCTTAAGGGTCTCCTTCCTTTTTCTAAGAGCAGACATGTTCCTGATGCTACAGATCAATAGCGTGGACTTGGGCATTATGGTTTTGGACATGTTTTTCAAAACAGTGCCAATGAGTATGCATAGACTGCCATTTTGAAATTAATTACTTGGTCTGAGCACTGCTGGATCTTCTTAAGAAGACTGAGCATGGTCTTGAATTAAATCACAATGTTAAGGAAATTCACTTAAATCTGGTTTCCTGAACATATCATAGTATAAAGGTTTTTGTAAGATGTTAGAGAATATCATTTTGAAACTTTGAAACCAAACTACATGACTTTACCACAACATGTTAATTTGTGTCTGTAAAAGCCAGAAAGGGAGCCTTTGCAGAAACTTCGTCTTCCAAAGTGGTTTGTTATAGCTCTTTACTTGACTTTCATTATTAGTACAAAGCCATCAGTGTGCAATTTACTAGTTACAACTGAATGTTTCAGCAAAGAGAAAATAATGATGCTTGCAAGCTGTCAAATGCAAAAACTCTTTACTGAATTCTTCCACTCTTATGAGGTATTCTTGTATGTCATGCATCAAATGGACAATGGGCAGAGTTTCTTCTGCATGCTTAATAAAATTTTGAAATTTAAATTTTTGGCTGTGTCCCTTTACTTGGGTAATCACAAGAAAAAGGAAAATGTTTTTATTATCATTTTTAAAAAATCATTCATTATTCAACAAGATTTTTTTAATATGTCCCATATTTATAGGCAAGCACAGTAAGAGCTCACTGGTTGTTCTAAAATATATAGCAATTGCACCACAAGAGTCCTTTGTAAAAGCCTTGAGATATAACTGATACCTCACAAAAATATTAGTGCTGCTACAATATGCTCATTGTGTTTCTGTTTCATTTGAGCTGTTTGGTTTTCAAAGTAAATGAATAGTTGAAATCGGATATTTACATAGAGATAAGAAAACAAGTAAAGCCATACAAAGGACTGCTCAACTAGCTCATAGTGAATGTGCTGAAGTGGGCTTTGTCTTCCTGATGCTAAGATGCCTTGTGATAGTAACTTGCCACATGCTCATCCACAAAAGGTTCATTATGTGACCTCTGCCAGTGGCCAGTAGGGTGGTGAAAGCACTCTGAGCAAATAGCTGTCATTCTCAAAATGGCATCTCACCGGAAGTCTCTTTGCAGGTTTTGTTGCCTATATTATGCCATGTGTCATATCTAGCACATGAACTCCTGAGACAGGAATATTTTTGTCACCTCAAATGGCGAGGTGCTGTCAGGAACATCAGAGGTCGAGCTAAACAGAGGGTTCCAGGGAGGAAACTGGAGGTGTTCCATATCAGAGTCTGGACACACACTGAGCTTTGACTTTCAGTAAAAGAATGGTCGGTACAGTCAAATCAAGTTAAATTTATTTAAATAACACATTTAAAAATATTTGCCCAAAGTGATATACAAAAGTTCAAGTCGAAATAAATAGATAAAATATAGTCAAGTGGTAGAAATGATGTTAGATAAATATGAAAGATATTCTATAATATAAAGATAAATATTAAAACAAAGTACATTAAAAATTAGACATAAAACCAATGTTTTCAAATAAAACAAGGAGATGCTGCAGACCAAAGAGAAAAGGTTTTAAGGCAGGATGTGAAAGTTCTAAGAGAAGGAGAAAACCTGACAGAAAGCAATAGACTGTTCCATGTTAAATACAAATACAGTCTTTCTTGAACTGCAAATAAAGAATATTTAAAAATTGTTTGAAGACCTAAGAGACCTAGAAGCAAAATGGGAGCAGATTATGTCTGAAGTATATTTAGCTTCAAATAAATAAACAAAACCATAAATTCAACTTAAATTTTACTGGTAACAGTAAAGACAGTCTCTTTGTCTGTTTTCCTGGGACCAGTTGGGAACAATGATGATCTGAAGGCATGAAAGAAAAGACAGTGATTCCAACATGGGATTAAATGATAATGAATAAAATTAAGAATTACATTAATCACGGTAGGATTAAATAATGAATAAAATAAAGAGTTACGTTAGTCACGATGGGATTAAATAATAAATAAAATAAAGATTTACGTTAGTCAAGATAAGATTAAATAATGAATAAATTAAAAAAGAATTACTAGTCAAGATGGGATTAAATAATGAATAAAATAAGGAATTATGCTAGTCAAGATGGGCAAATGAATACATAGTTCATTTGTTTGTCAAATTTTAAGTCCAAATATAACACAAAGATTTTTACATAGTTTCAAGTTTCAACATGTTATTTGTCACATACAGGGTACAACATGCAGTGAAATGCAATTTGACTGTCAAGTCCACTGAATATAAGATACACACACAGGTGTGTGGATTACAGAAAAAAGGGCCTAGGCTGTTATTTATGTCTTTGAGGAACAAAACAGTGATTTCATTGTTATCAGGAGAATCATGCAGAAAATATCATATAAAAAAGTAAACTTAGTTGTGTCCCCTTATCTAGACTATTAACCCTCGGGTGATAAATGAACTTTTTTTGAAGGCTATGGAAGATATATGGGTGTGCTTTCTCATGTAAGAAAAATACTGTTAGTCCTTAAAAGAATAATACAGCACCCAACTAATTTTAAATACACTGGCTTATGTGGTTTCTGACATTGTAGGCCATACTGTTATTTAAAAAGTGGACAAAGGTATACTGCATTGCTAAAAACAGCAATAGATGTTAGAATATCTGTCCATTTTTATATTATTTCATGTCATACAGTAGTTCACACAATTGTGCAAAGTGGGGCAAAAGCCTTCCTTATAAGTTACACTAAACTGGACAAAATTTGGACACCACACATTTCTTGCCATATCAATTAAATTTCAAGTCTAGTAAATGTGGTCTAATACATTTTATTGTGCTATTCAGTGATGGGTTCAAATATTGTATTAATATACAGTTTAATGTACTTTAATGAGAGAGACTTTCATTAGCTATTAGTAGCTCAGGCTTTCTGAACTTAATAGCGCTGTTTGCACAAGATTATGGCAAGTGTGTTAGAATGTAAGAACAAGTGTGGTAGAATGTAAGAACAAGTGTGTTAGGATGTAAGAACAAGTGTGGTAGAATGTAAGAACAAGTGTGTTAGGATGTAAGAACAAGTGTGTTAGAATGTAAGAACAAGTGTGGTAGAACGTAAGAACAAGTGTGTTAGGATGTAAGAACAAGTGTGGTAGAATGTAAGAACAAGTGTGTTAGGATGTAAGAACAAACTCACCCAATTAGTCATGAACCCACAATTGTCCAAGGAGCTAAAAATGGTGTTTTATTGCATTGTCTGCCTGGATACCCCTACGCTGAAGATTAATGCATTCTTTTCTCTTGCTAACAGGAAAGTCTGCTGAAGAGGCAAAATTTTGTGCAGCTTCTAATTTCTTTTGTTGTTTTGACATTCCAGGGAGGTGGTTATTTAATGAGCTCAATGCCATTTCAGCTTGCAAGACGGCTGAACGGCTGAGCTGTTTCTGGGGCTCACCCTGCTCTTAAGCTTTCCAAAGCTTGTTCTTTCATGAATACCCTGCAGCAGTTATGCTTTTTAAGAAAAAGCCTTCTGGGCCTGTTTCTGCTTTGCTTTTTGAGAAACACTCATATGTCGCAATTAGTCATTTATTTGTAGTTCTGTTGGGGTCCTTTATTGTGCAGCAACATCTTGGCACCATTAAGTACATTTAATGGTCATGATAGAGAATATGACTTCAAAAGGGAATCCAACATCTGCAAAGAATTGAACATGCTAAAGGGAAACCCACAATAGTCATCTGCATGATGACAGTGACTAAGTGGCATCTGGCTTACTGGAGGGTTTGCATTGCAGGATGAGCTGAGAAAAACAGACAACAGACAGCTGTAAGCCTTTTGTCTCTCTCTCTCTCTCTCTCTGTCTCTCTCTCTCTCTCTCTCTCTCATACTACATTTTACATTTACAGATTTTTTTATTTCCCCCATATGATTCACTTCATACACTTTTCTATGTCTAGCATCACAATGCCTTAAGATCCTCACCTTATGCAAAAAAACACCTGCGCTTAAGAAGTGAGAGGCAATAGTCACTGCATTCTAGTTTAGTGGCTCTCATCTACATGTGAGGATGGTCTAGTTTAGTGGCTCTCGTCTACATGTGAGGATGGTCTAGTTTAATGGCTCTCGTCTACATGTGAGGATGGTCTAGTTTAATGGCT
>JAOXYF010000027.1:6289057-6305420 GCA_028565775.1 Sternarchorhynchus goeldii | reverse complement strand
GTTTAATGGCTCTCGTCTACATGTGAGGATGGTCTAGTTTAATGGCTCTCGTCTACATGTGAGGATGGTCTAGTTTAATGGCTCTCGTCTACACGTGAGGATGGTCTAGTTTAATGGCTCTCGTCTACACGTGAGGATGGTCTAGTTTAATGGCTCTCATCTACATGTGAGGATAGTCTAGTTTAATGGCTCTCGTCTACATGTGAAGATGGTCTAGTTTAATGGCTCTCATCTACCTGAGAAGACAGTCACAGGTAGACGAGAGCCATTAAACTAGACCTAAGGATCCAGTCTGCTGCTCTCAGCAGTAATGATTACAGGAAGCTAAAGTATAGTGTAGTGTAGTGTAGTTCCAAAAACTTTGCTTAGACATTCCATTTCTATCTATGATCAGTTACATATAAAAAAACCCAAAATGAATGTATATGAAATGATCTACATTTTGGAAAACTGCTCCAAATGTTTTCATGGCTGATATTGAGAACACAGAATTTGATGTTCGAATCCTCTTTGTAAGTTCTTCCTATCTAGTAAAAGTATCATGTTTACTTAGGTTAGCCTCTTCAGCTGCCACCAGGACATTCAACCAGCCCAATGACAAAGGGCAGCTCTAAGCATTCTTGCTTACTAGGGTTGTGTCCCATTGTTTGAGTGTTGGCTTGATCAATGAGGCCTTATTGTATTCTGAGGGCTATAAAAGGAGGAGAGTTGGTACAGCTGGATGGAGACCCAATAATGCCTCTCTGGCCCTATTCATTCTGTCCATAATGACTGTCATGTTCACGCTCACGAGCTGCCTGCACCCACACTGCTTGTTTATATATTTGCCTTCACATACATAATATGTAGCTACACCTGCTTACACGTGTACATATGAATGAATACATGGTCAAATCTAAAACATATTACAATTCCAAAGTAAAATAGCACATGAAGTCCTTAACCATCATATTCATGTGTACCCATGTGTATGTGTGAGATTACAAGAAAAATGTTCCCAGGTTACATGAGACATCGATAATAATTCATCTGTATCAGTACAGAAATTACCAGTTAACCAGTTAACATTACAGAAGGTAACACTGAGACATAATCATATTTTTATTCAAGGTATTAAAATATTGTATTTTAATTCAGTGCATAAAGGCATTTAGTAAGACTAACCACACTTTGTAATTAACCATTATGCAAATAAAAAATGAACAAAGGTGATTACCCTTTTAGGACAGTATAAGAATGTATACAAAATATCTTTACTCACTATGTCATACATTATTCACAGTGTACTACCAATGAAATTGGTATATGTCTTATTTTTAAAATGTGGTTGAGAACATTGGATATGTTCTGCGACAGGTCAAACCCAACATTGGAAATACATTATTATGTTTATTATGAATGTTAATTGTATTTTTATCACACCCTTATATGTATTATAATGTTTTGTATAATACTGGAAAACACCAGATAACTCCAGACAGCTTATTGAAAATATGCACTTGCCAATGATGAACAAACAAGAAATATGCCTGGTTATATCTTTATTATAATATTTATTTGTGTCAAATAACATACTGAAAGACTTAACAAAAAAATTAAGAACTCAGTACAGTTATTATTTGCTGACAGTTGCATCATCAATGCTTTTGACAAATATCGTTTCTGACACAGTGATTGACTTTGTCACAAAACCCAGGATCTCCTAAAAGTTGGCACAAATATGGGAAGCAGGTTCCAAAACCCAAACAAATGCATATGGGACCCAAGGAAACCAACCACAACAATACAACAACCACTCAGTGGCATCCTTATAGCTTGATCTCAGCCAAGCTTTTTTATCTGTGAGTGCAGTCTAACTGTGCTTTGTGCTTCTTGCAAGGTTCCCTGGGTTGATGGCCTCTCCAGGCCTGCTCAGGCCTCTTCTGCCTCCCCTCCCCCACTTTGGAGCCTGTGTGTGTGTGTGTGTGTCTGTGTTTGTGTGGGTCCAAAGGCTCTTCACTTCCTGATGATGCATCTCACCATGATATTTTAATCTTTAGTTTGTTATGGTTACCTAGAACTACATAGCGCTGGGTAGTTTTGCTTCAGTGCAATGTATGTGACATGATCTGTCTGTCATTTTTAAGAACTTTAACAAGGATGAAATGTTTTTGTACTGGCATGAAGAAGAATTTACGTAATCTAATGTTTCGTATTTTGGTTTCTTTGTAGTCCATGTTTTTATGCATGTGGTTGTCCAAGTGGATCAGAGAGAAAAGCACAAACCATTAAAAGTCTCAATTCCACCCATAACATACAATTCAGTGAGGTGCTCTGGGGGAAGAAATACTGAGTACTGAATTTGAGAGGATAAATCAGTCCAGTGTAACTAATGCAAAATTAAGATATCAATCAATAGAGCTTACACTCAAGAAACTTGGAGGAATAATTGGGCTAAGTCCTACTGTTTGAGTGTTTATGCACTAGTCCATTGTACAACTGTAAATTTGATGTCCTGACCGGTTTCTTAATAGAAAAAAGGACACTGTTCAAACTACATCCACTGCATAATGTAATTCATGCACATGCTATTGGGTTTTAGCACAGGGTAAATAGCAAATCTAGTCTCACCTCTCAGTTTAAGAGATCAGAACACTTACATTAACAGTCCATACTAAGCAATCATGAGAAATCCACAGGAGTGACCCATGATAATAGTCAAATCACTTCCTACCCTGCAGTTTCCATGATTCATGGAGAATCCCACCAGAAAGAACAAGATTTAACCATTGAACAGCAAGATATAAACATTTTCTTTAAATAAACAACAGACCTCAACGTATGTGTCATCCAATGATGGTAAAGCAAATAATTAAAAATAACGATCCCGTAGTTCATTAAAACAGAAATGCAAAAACCTTATGTGTTATGAATAATTCTTGATGGATGAACACAGCACGGGCAGAGTGTCTCTCTCTCTCCAGGTAATGTGACCTCTTGTTTCCTGCAGAGGAACAGGTATTAAGCTCATTATGACTCAGGTTATTATTATTACCGCCATTATTTGAGATGACCAGATGCTTGAGCAGGAGGGAGAACTGCACACCCCACTGACAATGGTGTCGTGTGATTGGCTTGGACCAGATGAACATTCTTGAGGTCAAAGTGCAGATTCTTCCAGAGCTAGCATGCCATCTGCCTGGCAGAGAACTGCTTCTACTACTCCTTTTTATGTGAAAGCCTAATTTTGTCAAGAAGACTAACATGGTAATTGCCAATAAGCACATTATAGGATATGGCCACAGCCCAAGTACATGCACAAGGACATATTAAAAGTGTTAGAGCTGCAAAAACCGAAAGCAAAGTTTTTGGTACATTCTAAAATGAACGAATTCATTCTATTTATACAAGGAAACATATCAATAATGTCTGTGTAACAACATTGTTCTTCTCACAATCAGCATATGATGTGATGTCTAGACTAAGATATCTGATCTGATCATATTGTTTCTTAACTTAGTTAGGAGGTAAAACAGGGACTCAGCACCAATGCTATTCCATTCTTTTGATTTTTTATTGGCTTCACAATAAAGTTCTTTGAACTATTCTTCTCCTTTTTTCCACCGGTCAGATCAACTATCTATGTAGCCTTGATGTTAGAATTGCTACTGAAACTTCAGCATATTCAAAGTCACATAGTTATTTGTGTATTTAATTAAACATACACAGTTCAGTTTCATGTTAGGCAGAACCACAAAGGGCACAGGTCTGAGTACAGATCCCAATAAGTTATCCAAGGGCAACAGCAGTAAAGAAACACCATCAACCCATCACAAAGGGCACAGGTCTGAGTACAGATCCCAACAAGTTACCCAAGGGTAACAGCAGTAAAGAAACACCATCAACCCATCCTCCTCTCGGCAGCACCGGATAGTCAAGTTACATGCAAAGAAGTCATGGGTAAAACCTAGAAACCAGAATTAAAAATGCAGACATTTGCATGATACAGCAATATTCTGTGAGAGGAGCCAGTAAACAATGTTAAAACTCACCTGAATATCTAGGAGAACTTCTAGTCTGGTGGGTTTTATATATAGTACATGAAATCAAAGGTATTGTGTGGAGCATCCAAATGAGGTTAAGGGAAGTCAGCAATCTGCAGCAGAAGGGTAAGTGACACATGTAAATAGAGCACAAAGCAATCAAGCATTACAGATTTAGAAAGCACCCAGAGTCACAGCAGGGATACCATGGCAAGTTCTCACATTGGTGTTATATTAAGCAACACAGTAGAATAGCAGCAGAAGCACACATTCTACAGACAACAGACAGACAACTCTGAGTTTTAGCAAACTGTAGTCTAATTAGGAATATAGCAAATGGTGGCAAAATAATGACTAGTGCCAATTTTTGCAGTGCAGTTTTCTTCACTATTTTCTCCTATTTTGTGATCAGTCTTTAATGATTGTAGCACAGTGCACGCCTTACTAGAATTTATGTGTGACGGCCAAAGGGAAACTGTCCAGACTGGGTGGGAGAACCTGTGTGTGATGATCCAGATCATTCATAATGTTGTAGATTTTTTAAATTCTGCCATTAATAGATGTTTATATTAGAAAGATTAGAATGATTAGAAAGCAAGCAATATTTTTATCTAGTCTTGAAAATACACTAAAGATAATATTTATTCTTTATAGTGAGAGCCTAACCATTAAATGAATAAACATGTCAGAATACTTTTAGTCCTTTAAAAAGGTGGATATGATAGCTACTTCAAATAAATACAGTTTTCTATATAAAATTCCATTGTAACTTTTTTAATAGGCAATTATGTCTACTTGGGTTGCCTATTTACAATGACCAATAACGATCTCTTCAAGAACTAAAACTTAGCAGTTTTAGTATTGGGTGTTTTTCTGCAATTTGTTTTTAGTTTTGTTACAATTAGCTCTTAGAAGTGTCACATCACTGAATATAGTCTTCTAGTGCAGACACATGGTCTGTCTCTGGCTCTGATGAGCTGTTAATGAGCTGTCGGTTCTGTTGGCTGCTACAAAAAAAAAAACAACAGTGGTTAAAATGCATCCTTCGGCAACCCAAAACTGAATGTCTATTAAGAGCCCATAGCTAAAGTTGTTTTTGTTACACTGTCTAACTGCAAAAAAAACCTGTACATTTCTATTAACCTACATAAATGGATTGGTCTGTCATTACACATTATACTGGGAAGCTAGTTATCCATTCTGACTTTTCATGATTTTTAAAGCTTATGAGGTCTGTGTACAGTATTCACCACCAGGGATTGTTGTCATCTATGGTTCATCCAGCATGGTATGTGAACTGTGGTAATACTGGGAAACACTACCATGGTATGTGAATTATGGTAATACAGTGAAACACTACTCCCCTGGTCAATCAGGCACAGCTGACATCTGATTCAGCTGACTTATTGGTTGACTTATAAGCTCTAGGAATCATGACTGGTGCTTTCTATGAGTTTCCTTGAGTTTTGTTGTGTATGTGGTAGAATCATGTCACTCAAAACATAAATGGTGTTCAGCTTCCTTGGCAAGGTGCTTTGCCATACATAGTCTACATGTACATGCCTTGGTCCAAATGCATACCAAGTCACCAAACATCCTTTCTGTTTCTCTCGTGTTTAAGCTTATCTTTCATATTTTACCTTTAAAGTATTGAAAAGCTTTATTGTCACAGTGTAAGAGCAATGAATCTATGGTCAACTAGTCAATCACTCCAGGAATTAGATTTCAAATGATGCTACTGGTGACTTTCAGTTAGTTTGAGTAACATTCATTGGAGTTTTAGGCTTGGATTTTAATTTAAAATGGTGATGTGTAATGGTGATGTGTTTTGGTGATGTGTAATGGTGATGTATAATGGTGATGTGTTTTGGTGATGTATAATGGTGATGTGTAATGGTGATGTGTAATAGTGATGTGTAATGGTGATGTGTAATGCTGGCACGATTTTACTCAGATTGCTATTGAACTGGTGATTTTTATTCCTTATTGGTAGGTTTGGGTAATTGGATTTGTTCCTGAATTTTGGTGAATTTGTCAGGAAAATTAATCTCTTTGTGCAAATTAAAATGATGCAGCCAACTACCTGCAGAGCAGCCAATATGTAGAATCAGTCACAATCTGCAGTCTAGCTCACTACAGGAGTGTATGTTTTCCACATAAAGTCCACATGCTGTGGGCTTTCTGAGGTATTAAATTTTGTGTTCACTACTTTTTACAAAAATCCTGACAAACTGTTAGATTTATACAACAGCTACAGATTTGTGTATTTCCTGAGCACAAGAGCTATTTTCTCTGATTAATGAAACTTGCTTTCATTCTGATTTATGGAACGGCCTTTTCCTTTTCTTTTCTGTGTCCTCATACTGAGACTCCTAATGAAATGGCTTGTGTCAGTGGGATAGCTATTACTGATGCTCGCAATGGAACCCTTTGTACCTTTCACTCATTTATACAATCTCTTTCTCCAAACCTGCTAAAAGTAGAGGTACATAATAGCCACTGACTCAATGCAACATTCCATGATGTATAATGACTGCAGAAAACATCATTTCAAGTCCATGTAAATTTCAGATGAAGACAGGAACACTCGTGCTAGTCCCCTAGGATAGTAGTGTGCCTGTGGGTTCCTTCTCACATAGACAACCTTGTTTCAATGTCTCAACTTCTCCAGGACCTGGTGGAATGAAAGAGTAAGCAGTAGGCAGGATGAAATGACTTGCCAGGGAAAGTAGGGCATCGTGACAGATCTTCTCTACATCTTGTGTCACTGGCATCACGAGATGGACGGGTTCCTCTCATTCTGGACCGTGTGAGGAAGACACTAATGATCCCTATCGATCAAGAGTGGTAGCCAGGATGGAATATTGCCAAGTGCAAGTGTGTGTGATGGAAGCAGAGATGTTGGCTTGGTAGGTATGTAATCTGAGTTGGTAAGTATGTAATCCGAGTTGTATTCATGTGTAGACAAAGGGTAGACAAGGATTTGAACAAAATGATAGCATCTTGAATAATTGTTGAGAAATATCTTGGGAAGGAAAATCTAATTTGGTAGTGGAATGCTGATTAACAGAAAATGACTCGCTTCCAAGGTGACAGGATGACTAAATATTAGGGAACGACTCAATTTTATTCACTTTACGGTCTTTCAAATGGATTTATTAAAGATGAAGAGATAATGAGAGTCAGGTCAAGGTTGTGCAGTGGAGCAAAGATTCTGGTCTCACTTTTATTAGGTAAGGAGGTAAGGAGGTGTTCATTAATCACACCAAGAAACAAGGTATAATACTGGGAAACAAGGTATAAGTTATATAACAGCATGATTTAGTCAGAATGTTACAAAGAAAGCTTTTAAGTTAATTTACAATTTAACTTCTAAATCCAAGAAGTTATTACCCTAACCCTAACCCTAACTACTGAAGGACACTATGAACAAAAGTACATGGACATACTTTAAATCACATCTATGAGCTTCCTATTGAAACACATGGGCACTAATATGGTGTATCTGTTGGAATGTGTGTCTATTCAGTCTATAGGTCAGGCTCTGAGATTGAAAGAGAAGGCCTGGATTGTTGTAATTAATTCCAATGGTGTTCAGAGGTCAGGAGTCTCTGAAACCTACAGCCACCTCACGCATAACGGCACAGGTCTTCGTGACACCTGTGTCACTGACTTAAGTCTGGAAAAAACTAACCAGTATGTGCCGTATCGAGACAGGTAGCGTTCGGTCTGCGGAGCACGGCGTTAAGTCGAGCAAGCCTGGTGCTAAAGAGTTAACTTGTTTCCCTGATAAACATCGACGTTAAAATATGATATTGATTATGTGTGCCGTAAGCATAACTAAATCAACACACTTACAACGTGTAATATATATACTATAGAATATATATATTCTATTTATATATTCTATAGTCTGCCACTACAGAGAAGACCAGATATTTTAAATGAAAGATTCGTCATTGGAGTGCCTTGTTCGAAGTCATGTCACGTGATAATAGATACCTAATTATCGACTTGTAATGATAATTATTATCAGCTGCAGCAAACTGCGTACAGCTCTCTGATGAACTTAAATCTCGGCGTTCTGTTTTTAAAGCGTTTCACTTGTATAGCAGAAAGAAAACACTTCTCTTGCAAGGGAGTAGTATGAGGATTTGTGGATAACGGTGTATTTTATTTATTTTTTTTGGTCTGTGAGTGCCAAGATGTATTCTGGGATCCGTTTAGGGTAAGTCTGGTGTCAACAAAGGTGTTTCTGGTGATTTAATTAAACTTAATCCGTCATTTTTTTTTTGTTACAGGATGTTACTTGGCTTAGTGCTTTTAACTCATGTGAGATGTTCTGGAAATATTGTGGGTAAGAAATTTTGCCAATCTCAAAGATAAATAAATAATTCTGTATAGAATGTTACAATTTTGCAGTGACTGGCATCCATATAGTGCCTGGCTAAGCTTGCTTTGCATTTGCTCTTCTTTAGCTGGACCTGTAGGAAGTTCTCTGAATGTTAAGTCTGACCTGGGTGATGGTGTAAGGCCACAAGAAATCTTGGGTCAAGATTTTTTTCGAAATCCACATGATCGTCCTTCCAGTTCCTACAGCCTAAGTCAACGCACCCATGACAGCTTGGTAGCACCTGGCCTTGCTCAACCCTTGCCTCGCTATGGACATGCTTCCTCCTACCAAGCATCAAGACCCCCCAAAAATGTGTGGCCAGCCAGCAGCAGCTCCACCTTATTCAAGACAAAGGATTCTGAATACTATATGCATGAGTTACAATACAGCTCTGGTTCTGAGCCTTTGAAGCCATATAGAAGCAAGTTCAGATCCAACACTGTCAGTTCTGGGGGTATCACTTTAAGACCAGAAACCGGAAGTTCTCAGGGTTTTGTGGAACCACCCAATCTTTCTGGTCCTGGTAAACCTCTTGCTGTGTACAGTGCTAGGCCTCATCATGGATCTTATCTGAGTCAGAGTTCTACAAATATCTGGGCAGGCACCACTGCCTCCAGCTCATTCCAGAGTGAAGCTCTTCGTTCCTCTTCAGCTGAGGAAGACCTGTCTAAACCTAGCTTTACACCTGTTAAACCTTCTAGAAGTTCTTTTACCGCAAGTTCTGGAGCAATTCGTCTAGTTGATGCGGCAAACCCTCCTGCATCTGATAAACGTGCCTTGACCAATTCTGGCAGTCAAACTGAACCTATACGTTTTGGAAGCCCAGCTCAGCAGATTGGAAGTACAGCTAGCACTCAAAATGGCACTCTTGCATCTAACTGCCCTTTTGATATTCCATCTCATTATGGCCAAGGTATCATCCGAAGATGTTCTATGCTTAGTAGCACCCAAGACTTTCGCCAAAATCAAGTGCTTTTCAGTCAGAAAAATCCAGCTAGATCAGTTATTGTTCCTGATGCAGTGCTGAAGTCATCTGCAGTACAAAATGCAAACCCCTCAATGCCAAGCTCATATGTGAACAAGTTTGATAATGGGCAAAAAAGTCACCAAGGCTATGATTCTCTTCAAAGAGTAGAAGTCTTTTCATCTAGAACGACTGTAAAGGGCCCAGTTCAGAGAGCAAGTATGCCTGTTTTACCAAGCAGTAATGTACATCTTCCAGGTGTAGGCTTGCCTCGTTCTAATACGCAGACTAGATGTGAAATGCATGCAAATGCGCCACCTCCTGGCAGCTATGTATAACTTTAGCTTGGGGCAGGGGAAAGTCCTTCAGGTTATGAAAGCTACAATTCAATGTCCAGTCATAATGCAGTACAGAGCAGAGTTCAACGATGTGATTAAACACTATGAGGGAACCAAATTCACTGCACTACAGAATTCTGCAGGAGGTGTGCTTGCAGTGTTTTCATTGATTACGAGGCATTCTTGAATAGCATCTACTGCCTCTCCACACATTCCTAGAGCTGTTTCATATACTTTTCTCTTGTGATGGTGATGGAACAATGAAGGGCATGAAATGAAGTACCCTGAAAGGTATTTATGGGAAGAGTTGAGTATGAGGAGGAATGGGTTAGTTCATCTGCATATTGAACTGTTCTTTCTCCAGGGAGCCATCACAAGTTTGTGGCAGGTAGTCTGACATGACTGCTTTAAGTATGATGACTGAATTTGGAGTAGGTTAAACCTGTACTAACTTTCTCCCAAGTTGTTGGCATGTGATCTGAAATGTGAACTGCACCAGGACAAGGTGAATAAAGCTTTGATACTTTAATGTTTTTTGTCCATTTACTGCTACCTATTTGAACTTGTAAAACTCTATGCATCGTAACTTCAGATTAATGCAGCTGGTTGCCTCTTTCATATTGAAACAATCAAGTTTGAACTTGATTTTTACAGTACCATTTACCTTTTTCAGATGCAACTTGTATCTAGGTATGGAGTTAATCTGGTTATGCTTACTTAATGGTTCGCCTACATGCATCATCTACAGGTTAAGTGAACTAATGAACTCCGTCAGAGAACGTTCTTTGATGTCCCAATAAAGGGGCATTGGTGCCATCTACTGGAAGGGGCCGTGCTCTCTCTGACTGTTCAAAGGACTACCTGGTTTTAAACGTCTCGAACACAAAGGTTTTACGTTTGCAGTTTTATTAACACGGCTAAATAAATGTTTTAAAATATTTTAGCGATATTGGTGCGTCACATTACGTCACCCGTATTGGAAGGTTTGAGTCGGGAATTCTACCTGTTGCTGCAGGTAAATTAAACCAACAATCAGAAGAGGGGAAGTGTAAAGAAAACGAATGTATTATATTCTTGATCTATCCCGTTTGACATGCATAAATATTCTAATCTGATCAAGAATACTTTTTTTTTTTTTTTTTAAGTAACCTTCAAAATCCAGGAGGAAAAAAACATTGGACTTCCGGAAATCTTTTCACACACAATTGACTGCGACGTTTCCTCCATATGCCGTAAGTAAAGTCTGATTTGAAACGTTGCATTTTGATTATTAGTGTTTATTAATGCGTACTGATATCAAGCTGAATAACCGTGATCAGTTTTTTTCAAACGGATACAGTCTCCAGGGTAATAGTTTGTAATATCTGCCATTTTATTGGTCATACAGTAAGGCAGGTTGACGGTGTTCTGTATTGGCGCCTGTATACATATAGGCCTGTCTATTTTATGAAATATTTGACTTTGAAGCTCGTTCTTAATTTGTGATATTACCGCCCTCTTTAAAAAGGCTACTTTCCCTTCACATCTGGTGCTGGTTGTAGTTTCTAACGCAACTTGGCTGTCGCGGGCAGAGACATTTGTTCGTTTTCTCCTTCTGTGTGATATGTGCCCTTTTTGACGAACTTAGAGTGTTTACTTCTGTTTAAGGTTAATGGTTGCTTCATAAACAAAACAGAAGTAACGTTAACTATTTCACACAAGGGCTGATTCAAGTGCGAAACTCCTATATATTTCTCATATAACCGGTCGGCGCCGTTTTTGTATGTTCTTTTGTGTTTGCTAAATGTCCCTGGGATATTAAGTTATAAATGATGGCCACTGTGTAAAGTAAACATAAATCGGTCTATTTGAGTGAGCCTATGTGTAAAAGGTAACCACCACCTGCTGTTGGCGCCCATGTGCTGATGTTGGTGATAATGCCACCAAACTGGTTATTTTGGGTCCCTTTGGTGGGGCAGATACCAAGTCAGATGCAACTTTCATTATCTGCATTGCAATCTAAACCTGAAATGACATGCTTACCAATCCAAACTAACCTGATGTTCTGTGTCCTTTTCCTTTTTTCACAGACCGTGACATTACTGGATTATGTCGGGCAGTGGCAAAAGCAATTCCAGTAGATGGGAGGCACCAGGAGGTTCTGAAGCGCTTTCCGTGCATTGTAGTAGCATCAAAAACAGGCCATACCAAGAGCGCTGCGTTGACCCAGTCAAACCTGAGACCTCCTACCCTGGAGCAGTCCATAAGATCCACCACAGAGAAGCTAATGGCAATGCTGCTGAGCCAGAGAGAGTCAAGTTTTTACCTGCCAAGGCAGAATCTGTGTCGGGTTCCTGTGCTCCTTGTATCTCTGCGAACAGTTGTAGGACATTTGTGTGTAGTGTGTTGACTTGTGGACTGTACCGGGTGTGCCGACGTTTACCATGTCTGATGCCCAGGGAGAGCTCAGGGGACACCCCGGAGGCTGTGAAAACTGTGAATACTCCAGACAAAAATGGCTTCTATCCAGATCTTCATATTGGCGGTGTCAAGGTGGACACTTCTGTTATAGAGGACGACCAGGAGCAGGGCTCGTTTTGCCCTTCTAAGATTGAGCTGGATAGCCTGGCTTATCCAAGCAGTGGTATCCATTTCAGCAGCATAGAAGATGCAGATGAGGACGTGGACTCGTTAATCACACGGAAGCTCCTGGAGGTGTTTTCTGAATTTGAGATTAATGAGCTGGCAAAATGTACCTCTGACTCCATGTTCCTGAAACGTTCCCAGGAGATCAGCCAGATCATTTCTGACATCGTCCAGGAGCACAACATCAAGGAGCGGGAGGCGGAGTGCCGGCTGGTGCGTGAGATCATCCGCATCAGTACACGCAAGAGCAAAAGGAAGCTGCCCGTGAGACAGCAGGAGCCCCAGAGAGACAGCGGCAACGAAACCTGGAAGAGCAGCAATAGGAGCAGCAAGAAGAGCAGCTTCAACTCCATCAGCAACGACAGTAAATGGCACCTTGCTGCTCTGTGCTGTTAAAATGGGCTGTACTAAAACTGAGTACCTCCTGTCTTCACTCATGGGCCTTTAGTAAAGTTAAATCTAAATCTTTGGAGCTGTATAGTTATGACTTATAACTTCTGCCAATGTAAGGATGGATGTATCCTTTTTTTGTAACTATACTGAAGCAAAATTGGGATACAGGTTTAGGGGTTAGTTGCAAGGCTATAACAAGTGTTTCAAGTTCACAAGTGCTCATTCCCCTGTTTGTAATAAAGATCAGGGACGTTTTGTTCATTTATGTGAATGCATTTAGTCTGCATTTATGCAATGGTTTAAACATGCAGTATGTAAGTCAGGATGGTCACAGATGCAGAATCTCATGTTTCTTCCTTTTTTCAGGCCTGAAAATTTCAGAGGAGAGATCAGATGACATAGAAGCACGAAAGCTGAGAAACAACAGTAACCAGTGTGAGTTGTTTTTGAACTGCTGTCCCTGAACTACTATTGTGTAATCAAATAAATTAGCAACTGAATCTGATTGCCACTTAATTTGATATCCAGTGGGGAGACCCTGAACTGCATTCATCCCCACCTCATTTTAAAACGGTAATGTAACAGTAGGAACAGTACAGCTCCCGCTGGTTCATATTAAAGGCTGTTGACTACCCCTCTCAACTGATTGTAGACTGTACAGTGACCCAGCCCTGCTTGGGTTAAATGAGAGAAGGGAAAGACCAGCTCCTCTCCCATCTGCAGATCATGGAACATGTTGCATAACCCTGCCATTGTCTCATACAATGCTCTCTTGTTTGGGGACCATCTAATCAGTTGCAGAATTCTGAATTTAAATGCCTTTCCCTTATTGTTTAAAAAATGCCTTCCCCTACCGGTTTTGCTTAATATTTTTGCTATGCCTCTTACAATTAAGTGTGATACTTTTTTTAAAAAAAAAAAAAAAAACATGCTGTAAAGTTTTACTAATCTATAGAGTTATGTGAATTTATCTGGTTTATTAGATGGTGTAGTCTTCTGGGTGGTATAGTCCTGATGTGTATGAACATTACATATTTACATAAGATTTATGAAGTCATGCATGTTTTTGAATTTTTTTTCCTTCGCTCACTTTCCCCGGACTTTGTCTCCTGCCACCCAGCCTACTCTCCGAGCTTTCCTGTGCCTTACTCACCAACCTTCCAGAGCACTGTGATGCCGGTCACGTCAGCCACTCCTCTGCTCCCCTACAGCGTAAGAGCGTGAATTGGCACTCCGGCCTGGTCCAGACAGCCTGTGCTCCCTTACCACCTGGAATTTAATGAAGTAACTCAAAGAAGAATGTGTGTATTACCTGAAGGTGTGCATTGCTGTCAGGTTGTTTAAAGTGTAACATGGCTAAGGATTCTGTTTGTTTCCATGTAGAACAGTTGGTTTATTTGTTACTTTGGACTTCTAGTTTGTTTCATTGTTAACTGTCCATGATAACTGAACCTAGTAAGGCTAGTTAAATTCTTAAGAAAGTGGCAATAACAAACATTCCAACTTCTATACAGGTGACATCAGTAGCATGTTGGGTTTTTATATTTTTAAATTATTGTACAAGTTGGAAGAACTACTGTTGCACTTTCTTCAAATGGGCACTGAAGGACACACTCGGTTCTTTCTTCTTATAATTCTTTAAGTTGATGTGAAGTTCAGAGGTATCTCAGGGTAATCTTAATTTACCCTGTGTATGGAAATTATTAAAAAAACAAAAAACAAAACTAGGGCACGATTGTTTAGGGAAAATGCCGCTTTTTGTATATAATGTGTTTGTGCAAATTTCAGTTGTTGATGTAGAATACAAGTGTAATTCTTCCAAATGTAGATGGACTAACTGATTTTGTGTAAGTTTTTAAATGTCTATTTTAAATGCAAAATTTAATATCACACTGAAGGATCTCCAGGAGAAGCTGTTTTGTGTGCTAGCAGTAGATGTGTTGCTCTCTGTATAGTCTTAGACTAATTTATAATCTTAGACTAATTTATGCTGCCGAAGGGGCCAAGACTGTCTCGGATGGAAACCCTTAAGAGCAATAATATTTTAAGTGTCTTTGCTCTAAATAAACTTTGAATGTGACTTTTCAATGTGAAAATTATAAGATAAATATGGAATTCTGGAGATTGGACACTTGTTTTCATTTTTAGTGTAAAATAGAAAATATTTTTTAAATTCTCAGATAAGTACTTGAACAGGAACCTCAGTACTGTAAGACCAATATTCAAATATATGAAGTGTTTTGCATGAACCAGTAAGATGGTAAAACCTGCTATTACAGTGTCCACATTGGAGCTGGAGCTATATTACAAGTTTTTTCAATCCACCCATGTTTATTCAGTGTGGTTCATTGTTTCAAGAAGAGGTCTAAGTTTGTGTTAGCACATCCAGGACATTCCCGGGGGCGTTGTGCAGTTAATAGCCTACATATACTTGTTCCATTACCGTTGAAACTACTGAACCTTGTTACACCTGCTGGTGGAGAGTTGTTACTGATATAGAAAGTATTTTCCCTCCAGCATTGGATTCAGTGAGATTATTCCTTCTAGAGAAAGCCCAGTTCTCACACAAATTACAAAATGTTGGGACAAGAAATGATATCTAATTTTAGAAAGTAATATTTAAATACAATATAAAACAGAGAAAATATATTACATTTGTACTGTGTATATATATATGCACACACACAAAGTGCTGTATGTCAGAATATCATGAAAAAGTTGATTTATTTCAGTAATTCAATTCAAAAAGTAAAACTTGTATATTATTTTCATTCATTACACAGACTGATATATTTAAAATGTTTATTTCTTTTCATTTATATGATTAAAACTGACAACTAATGAAAATCCCAAATTCAGTATCTCAGAAAATTAGAATATTACTTGAGCCCAATACAAAAAAGGATTTTTAGAAATGTTGGCCAACTGAAAAGTATAAACATGAAAAGTATGAGCATGTACAGCACTTGATATTTAGTTGGGACTCCTTTAGCCTGGATTACTGCAGCAATGCGGCATGGCATGGAGTCGATCAGTCTGTGGCACTGCTCAGGTGTTATGAGAGCCCAGGTTGCTCTAATAGTGGCCTTCAGCTCTGCTGAATTGTTAGGTCTAGGTGTATCACATCTTCCTCTTCACAATACACCATAGATTTTCTATGGGATTAAGGTCAGGCGAGTTTGCTGGCCAATTAAAAAACAGGGATACCATGGTCCTTAAACCAGGTGCTGGTAGCTTTGGCACTGTGTGCAGGTGTCAAGTCCTGTTGGAAAATGAAATCTGCATCTCCATAAAGTTGGTCAGTGGCAGGAAGCATGAAGTGCTCTAAAACTTCCTGTTAGATGGCTGCGTTGACCTTGGACATCAGAAAACACAGTGGACCAACACCAGCAGATGACATGGCACTCCAAACCATCACTGACTGTGCAAATTTACACTGGACCTCAAGCAACGTGGATTCTGTGCCTCTCCTCTCTTCTTGCAGACTCTGGGACCTTGATTTCCAAAGGAAATGCAAAGGAAATGCAAAATGTACATCTGTGCGTGGTGGGTCTTCCTCTACTGTCATCATATGACCTCTACCTCACCCAGTCTCCTCCAACTCACAGAGCAGGCAATGTCTTGGACT
>JAOXYF010000027.1:6215655-6255741 GCA_028565775.1 Sternarchorhynchus goeldii | reverse complement strand
CCCCCCCCCCCCCTTCAGCTCAGTTCACTGTCAACTAGACTGACAACATGCAGCCCCATGTTTAATGTCCTTGTCTTTTCCTTTTTTTGTGCTTGTTTTACATTTACATTTACATTTATGGCATTTAGCAGATGCTCTTATCCAGAGCGATGTACATACAGTGCTTCATCGTTGACTCACAGAACGCATCCTAACTAGTAAGTAGGTCAGAGGTCAGTAGACATTTGATCTAGATTACTGCTAGAATGCAAGAAACATGCTAGGACGAGTTCTATTAAACAAATACAGTAACAAACACAGTAACAAATAGGTACTAAAATTTAAATGAAAGTGCAGCATCAGTGGTCATTGAGATACTCTGCAAATAGATGAGTCTTTAGTCTGCATTGTTTTCTATTAAATAACAGAATTCTCCATCACTCCTGCTTTAGTAATAGTGCCGAATATAAATAATGAGATTTGGATGAACAACAGAACTGCCTCTGAATGAATGAATGTAATCCAGCCCCTGGAATACACCGTCATATTTTATTCATGAATATTGTAGCTACACTTCCAATAACACTGTTAGAAAAAATACTTCACATATTGCACACACCGTATGTATACTGGCTGTTAATATTTTGATGGGTGCCGTGTAAATGGGAATCGTCGGTCATGTTGTTTATATTAGCTTTAAATAAATGTGTCCTCTACAGGAGCACAGATTCCATTCTCTGTTTTATGAAGTAAGCTTCCTATCCTCATCACATCAAGCAGGTCATGTGACTACATCTTTACCCTGTATTCGCTACCCTACCAAAATCATTCCAGTGAAAACATGTTTTCTGTGCAAAATGTAATCCCTTGTAGATCCAGTTTTTGTCCAAAAAAGTGCACTAATGCAATGCAGAAATCTTCGTCATCGACTTTTTGATGACATAATAGTTGGGACTCCCACCCTCAGGTATGGACAGATCATGTGTAGTAACTTTCCCCATTGATCAGAGCATCATGTCAGAAATTCAGCTGTACTCCAAGGGCAAGTACTGACATCTGGATAAAACAGCAACCAACAATCACCCGTTCAATCAACCTTATGACATTTTTAGTCATAACAGAAAATAACCCTGTGGCAAACCCATTGATCTTCTTTAAGGTGATACCAACATATTCACTTGCAATTAATTTGCAATTGTGGAGATTCACAGTATTTTTGGTGGGTTAGTGAAAGTATGAATGTTCTGATCCATGGAAACAAGCTGCAGGTGTTGAATTCTAGAGAGCCTGTGTTGTGCTGAGACACTTCAGCCTCTCAAGTGTGCATTTGCTGGCATCCTTTGATAAAAGAGCATTTGAACCATGTGTTAAAAATGTTTTTTCCTGCTCACTACACTCAGCACACAGCGACAGACTCACTGACCCGATTACTTTCTACTGCCTTTCCTTCATTCACACTCCACCCATCTTCCCTCCCTCAAACCCACGGTTCTATTCTTGCACACTTCCTTTCAGCCACTGCAAATCATGACAAACCGCCACATTAGCAGGCTAATTGGGGGAGATTGGGGGAGAGAGGGTCCTTACCAGTTGTCTTGGCTGCGTTTTCTAAATGAAAGCGCCTGTAATTTTCATAGGCAGTAATTGAATTGCCTGCGGAGAGTAGGGTGCTGAGTAGGACTGGAATGGAAGAGATGAGGAGGTGGGTACCAGACACTGACTTGCCACAATGTTCAGAAAGCTTCCTGCACACTTTAAGTGTCAGGGGTTTCCTTCTATTGTCTAGCCATCACTCCACTGAACTAGCTTTCTTTTACCTCTAAGACCCGCATGACTCCAATCATAGTAATTCTGAGAGATTCTTGAGGCTGACCGATGCTTGAAAGACTCCTAAATCGCTTTTTCAGAGAAGGTATGATCATCATTTCCAGTAATGCCAGATAATCCAAGCTTTACATTTGTGATTCTGGCATTTGGATTCTGTAGATCGGGCACCCAGACCTAGCGCCACTCCCCCTTCTACGTCACACTCATCACTACCTTGTTCCCAATCACCCGTTTATCACTTGCACCTGTCCCCAATCACCCACTAACCATCTCACCTCTGTACATAAGCCCACAGGTACTGCTAGAGCCTTGCTGCACATTCGCTTGCCACAGATGGACTGAGCCTGCTGGCTGCCTCTGAGCCAAGCTACGCCAGCCACTGCAAGCTTCTCTCTTTTGTTTTGCTAGCTTTGCTAACCGCTAACTTTGTTGCTACAGCTTTGCTATTCTGTTTGCTCTTCTGCAGTTCATTAAAAGACTATGTTCACTGCAGCCTCGCCTTCTGCTCCCTCACTGCCGTCATCACAACAGTGAAATGAAAATATGTAATGCTAACACTGGCAATGGAAAAAAGTACCTTACCTGAAAGAAATTTTGTAATCTAATCAAAATGTATTAACTATTCGATTCTTCTTTTTTTTTGCTTGCTTGTAAAAAACATTGTACGATCAAAAATAAACATCTACTTTTAAACAGGTTTGTGCAAGTTTATAGTAGAAAATTAAAGAGAGCCTCTTTAATTAGATAATTGCATGCAGTGTCTTAATGAGTCTGTGAGTGATTAAACTAGTCCGCAGTCAATCACATCACATGGTCAGTAGAGAAGAGACAAAAGAGGGAAAATGTCAATCATATTAATTTTAATGAGTAATTTAGTGTGCATAGCTTATTGTCAGCCTAAGAAATCTTGACATCTTAGCCATGACCTGAAGGCACAATATAATTTCTTGATTAGGGATTTGAAACACTTTGATCTGAGGACAAAACGTATAAGAGCAAGTAAGTCCGCAAGTAATGTATGACAATATAAAAGTTAAGTAACATGGTCCATTTTACAGCAATGATATATATTTGATGATATATATTTTGCAATAGTATTGAGTCATTTTATTTTTCATTAAGCAGTCAGTTTTGCTTCTATAATCACTGCTTCAGTAGCTACAATGAGGGACGTAGCAACATCCCTGAAAGTGAGTGTTTCAATATCCACACTTTTGCTAAAACAGCACACACACACACACTTTTGTCAGATTAAAATGGTTTTAAATTTTACTTCCCCATCCCAGAACAACCCCACTTTTGAAAAGCTTGATACACCCCTGGCTACAATGCAGCAGTCCTGAGTAAATAGAAGATAGAATCACATTCTCTCTCTTTCTCTCTCTGTCAACTGCTTTCCTAGCCTGGTTACACCCTGAAAAAAGCTTTAGATCAGGGAAAAATTCCAATAGGTTGACACTTCATCCGTCTGCATGCCTGTTAGCAGGAAGGGAAAAGAGAGGGAACGCGTGTGGCGTCAATAAATCTTAACATAGTGAGTTTAACGAGCAGAGTGCTCCTTCAGGCAATTCAATAAGTGGTCTTTTCCTTCGGCTCCTAAAGGAAATATAAACAGCTCTCGGCGTAGTGGCTAGGTTGGAGGGCCAACACTCTCTACTCAGTCACTGGATGGGGTTTTGCGTCTCTTTCTGACATTTGCTGTTGTATACTTACGACGTATCTAACAGGCAACTTTACAGTAAACGGAAGATATGCGGTGCTGAAGGTTGTTACCATTCGTGTTGCACCTTTATAATCACTAGATGGCGCTGTTACGAAACATATATGCCAAGTGTATCTGTCATTGCCTTTTTTAATTATTGCGGTGATGAAAGAGTTTGCTGTTGTCTGGAAGTCTTTATCGACCATTGTCACTGCATTGTTCCTGATAGAGGTTTCTGTTATGCTGTCAAAGCATTTCTAAATTAGAGAGCCGCTTCTTAATTAATTTACAGTTCTGTGCCAAAATCAGCGCTCAAAATAGCAGCCCAAAATAGAGAGCCTTTCCTTCCGACCATCCACTTTCTTGATTTTTCTTCAAATCCATTGTGCCAAAAGATTTATTATTATTAGGATGAAGATTTATTATTAATATTATTAGGATGAAGACTTATTATTAGAAAGAAAAGCAAAGCAAGATCAAATGACAACAGTCCCCCTTGCAATAGGCAAAGTGGACAATCTTTTACGAACCAAACTGCTCTTTGTGTTAAGAGAGAAATTTATAACGTACGTATGTGTGTTTTCTGTTTCCATCTTTTATTTCCAGGAGCAGCCACATACACTGTAAGATGATACTGTGGTACTGTTAAGTGATATAATGACAAGAGGAACACTTATTTGGTTATCATTCAGCATGCAAAAGCCACTGTTCCCCTCATCCAAAACAGTGTGAATGTAGGTGTCTTTGTATGAAGAAAAAAAGTGTTGCAGCTGACAAAAGCTTTTGACATTCTGAATGATTACTTTGCTTCTCATTTATTGTGAATTATTTGCTACTCTTCTAGTGACTCAGTGACCATGGCAGGGCTTCGTATCCGTCTGGCTTTACTCAATGTCTCAGCAAATCTTTGGCCGTGGTAAGACACTGACCTCTCCTATTCAGCAGGCATTGTGTGGGAGTGTTTCAATGCCACCACGGTGAATCAGTCTTTGAGCTCCTCTCTGCTTTAACAGCCATGACACTACAAGTCTTACCACAGGAAGTGTTGAAGGTTGCCATGGCCAAGGCTACTGACCTTTGACACGAACAGGTCAAAGCAGCAGTGACAGGTGAAGAGCACATTCTATTCATGGCTGGGCTGACTGAGTGCTGTGATCACCTGTGTGATTGCTACACATATGCAGCCGCAAATTCCTCACACTGAAAGCACTAATAGATTTGTAAATTTTGCACATATTTTGACCCTTTTAAATTTTGCTAATTGGCCTATTTTTCTGACCCATGACATTTTTCTATAATCCACATTGTATATTCCACCTTTAAACCTACAGAAGCCCAAATATTCAATTACAAATGTTCTATGCCTTTTGGAATTGGAATGCAAAGATGTATGACAAACACAAAACATGACACTGCACACAAAAGGATTAGTCTGGTATGACCTGATTTACACCACAGACAAACAGGGCCTTTCTTTTTCTTTGGTGTGTGTGTGTGTGCGTATGTGTGTGTGTGCATGCATATGTGTGGGTGTGGGTGTTTGTTTGTGTGTGTGTGTGC
This sequence comes from Sternarchorhynchus goeldii, assembly GCA_028565775.1. Classification (NCBI taxonomy): domain Eukaryota; kingdom Metazoa; phylum Chordata; class Actinopteri; order Gymnotiformes; family Apteronotidae; genus Sternarchorhynchus; species Sternarchorhynchus goeldii. Next base: position 6,250,673 of record JAOXYF010000027.1, on the reverse strand, counting down.
GTATGTGTGTGTGTGTGTATGTGTGTGTGTGTGTGTGTGTGTGTGTGTGTGTGTGTGTGTGTGAATGTGTCTGGGTGTCTCTGTCTGAGTCTCGCCTAGGTTTTATTAACATTTTGCATCTATCTGAAATTCTAAAGATATGAAAAGATACAAATAATGGCAGCATCTTATTTCCACAGCAATACATATTAGAAAAATAAAAAGACAACATAAGTGTATGTTTTAAGATTGTATAGGTTGACTCCAGGAAATACGTCTTTTTAAACCCTGAGACATCAATCTAGCCTGAATTCCTGGATTATGTGAAATTAATTCAGTTTTACCAGGCCACATAACAGATGGCTGTTTAATTCAAGACTCTGGCTGGTTTTGTTGCCTGGCAATCTCTCCCAAACCAAATCAGAGACCATAAACTGTCACTTAGGGTTGGTGGAATCTCGTTTTGCCAACAACCCCAACTGTGAAAACGTCAGTCTATACTCATACAGAAGCACTGCCACTGCCCCCAGTGAGACTCACCCATGCAAAACAGCACAGAGCTGTCAGTTAATTTACACCAGGTTATTATGCAGAGGGACCCCTCTTTAATATAGAGAAATGGTTTGGTTTTGATTAATTCATGAAATAACCAAGTCACTTTTCCTATATTTTTATTTATTTTATTAATAGCATGCTGATACTCTTATTTAGTAAAGGTCATGAAGGTGGGTCTGTAATGGAAGAACGTTTTTAATGGGACCACAAACCTACTACAAGACTAATTAATGAACTGATGCAGTACTATATTCAGTATTGATTCTATATTCAAGCAAGATAACACATTTATTTTTCTTATAACCTTCTAAATTGGCCTGTTTTTAGTATTGTCCTATATTAGAAATATTCTAATATTCCTAATATAACAATGCTTTTATGTTTATGTGCTGGGTAAAAAAAAATCTAAATTAAAGGCCCAAAGACTGAATAATAATCACATTCACTTTGGTACTTCATCGGGCCTTAGCACGTTTCTCTCTCCTTCTCCTTTAGTTAAGGCGGGAGTTTACAGGAACAGCAGGCAGGCAGGCCACATCACGCGCGGACCAACACAGGAATGCATTGTATGTATTAGGGAGACAGGGCAGACAGGCGAAATAGTACTTAAGTTAATTAAAATTTGTCCTACATTGTTTTTTGTGAGAACACACAACGAGCTGTTCAATAACGAACCAATTAATATTTGACTTTGGAATAATTAAATGTGTAGTGACTTAGTGTCGAATGATTTTCCTGCAAAAAAATTACACTCACACATACACACAAGTGATCCGCGGAGGAATCCATAAGGTTGTCGGTCTGTGCTTTGTCTCTGAAAGCACACACAGTAAATTGAAGCGAGAATCGTCTTCAAAACCCGGAATGGATTATGATGTTATCATATAAGAAAAACTCACGTAAAATAAAACAGAGATACTATTATGTTACGTCAGTTGCCATTCCGAAAACACCTAATCGTGACCTAAGAAAGTAAATCATATGATTTAATTTCAAGGTCCATACAAGTCATTTACCTCTTCTTTCCCCATGTTCAGTCCGAGCTGGTTACTGCCGCCTCCTGGGAGCCGGATCCGCTACTCTGACCTCTACGCACATTTGATAGTTCTTGCAATGTAACGGGAATAAGTGTGATAGCCCCTCAACCTTACAAAAAACACGTTAGGGATCGACTATGTACGTTAAAGGAGGTTGAATTTCATAGTTTATATGTTTTATAAAAAGCTCAGTTTATTCTGTATAAATGAGTAGTTTTTTTTTTAAGTTGTGGCTTATTTTTAAGCTTACAGCGCAGAGCATCATTGCTGATAACCAGTTACTATTCATGAGTCTGCACTGGTACTGAGGCCCAGGGCCCTGCTGCCAAGCTAATTGGAAGCCAGGACTATGCAAGGGATTACTCACATTAATATTTGTCAGGTATTTGGGATTCCCTGCCAAATCTTGCTGTCTCCTGTTGACTGGCTCCTGCTATTCTGGCTCCATGAGTGTGTGCCAGTGACACGCCTCTCTGGCACTGCCGTCCAGTCAGACAGACTCTAGAGAAAGGCCTCCTCCATGAGGAATCCAAGGGGAATTCAATCAAACATTGGGGGGCCTCTGTGTTCCATGCCAGCGTGAGATGACATATTAAGCAATTCAGAGTATAGAAAACTTGCCATCTTATGTGTAGAGAATCCAACCCTATGCCTCATCACTGTGACATATCAGAGGGCCCCTCTTATCAAGCCACACAAATGTCAAAGTAATGCACAAGGCCTCAGTACAAAAGGTCAACCAAAGCTCACGCTGTGTTGTTTTGATCCTGACCATATTAGCATGAGTCGCTTCAATCGCTGTTTATCCATGGCCCATCCTCCCCCCCACACACACATATATACACACACACACACGCAAACTTAAGCATCCCTCTACCCACCCATCTTTGGCCTCTTCCTGCTTGTCACGTCTGGTTGACATGCAGCGCTGCTGTGGTGACGAGAGTAGCCCCCTCCCCTGCTCACCCAGCTGTCTGCTCTTACATAATAGCAAGGACTTGTGGGCCTCGGCGGCAGGCTTTGTGCGCCTGTCACCAACCACGATTGTGGGCAAGATTAAGCGGCGGGTGAGGAGCCCCCATGAAGGGATCTCTACCTGATCCTCAGCCACGGCAGACCCAGGAGAAGCCCCCTCGCCGGCAAGGAGATGAGGGGAGGAGAACAGCCGCCTGTCGGGCTTGTTCAACGGTTGCTTTCATTTGGTGATTTGTCTGGTCCTGCTTTACTTGTCTTTGCACTTAAATGTCTTGGTCACATTAAAGGAGGCGGGAGACCCAGCAGGAGAGCGTTGGGCTCGTTTCTGCGTGTGTTTTCCTTTCGTCTTGGAAGATAATGCAATACAGAGTGATGGTTTAGGCTGCTCCGCACACTTCTGCTGTCTCATATGTCAGGATTCATTGCATCCTTGTCTTTTAGTCCCTGGCACTTTTGTTGTGAATTTGAAGTTGTCTTATTTTGAAGGTAACATGAGATATGCTGTCAAGATAGCTCCTGTCAGGTGAGACTTTTATATAACTAAGTGTGTTCTGCTGTGTTCACTCCAGAAGGCCCATGATATAAACAATACAGACTTACAATCACTAGCTATTATACTTTTTCATGGGTAGAAAAAAGGCTGGGGCTTGTTTTATCACAAATTTTCAACAAACCCTGTTTAGACACATGCTAAGCAAATCCATGATCAACTCAGGAAATCCATGTGTATCCACATCAAGGCTTTGAGTCTGGGCCATTTACACTGTCGGACAGTTACTGGTTGCAAGCACATCATGTTATTATTTTCTTTACATGCCATATTATGTTACAAAAGATCAGTTGTCTAACACCACATCCTCCAGATAGCTAAATCTGTAATGATTGTGCATTTTAGATAGTGCTCTGCCTTAAGACACAATGCCAGATACACCTCTGTGATGATGTAAATCAATTCTAGTGATTCAGTGGAAGTCTTTGTTCCATTTATTTGTTCTCTGCTTTTTCCAACTCATTTTTTCTGTTCATCTTTTCTTGTGTGGCAGATGGTAGCGCTTCTGTGTCTACAATGAGGATGTACATGTGCTTCTAGTAAACATGCCTTAATAACAAGGTTATTGAGCTAGAAACTATAAAAAAAATGGGAGCACGAGGCCGGGAGCATTGTCAATTTATAGCAAGGGTCCCTGATTTCCCCTGGGCGTGGGTTGTTAATTTAATGCAGTGTGGCATTGTATACCCACACCACAGGAGTATGGAGAGAACAGAGAGAGACAAGATACCTTTCCAGAAGTAGAACACCATCTCTGCCTGGTGACTGCAGTTGAAGCGTCAGAAAGAGATGGCTGAGATAAACAGTGGTGCTGAATTCACAGCCATCTTACATGTGTGGAGACGGGAGCCTTTTCCTTTCCTACTCCCCTCATCTCCTCATGTGTCTTGCCTTGTGCTTAGATCCAGGCCAGCTTTTCTCTCTCTCCCACCCATAACAGGGAGCCAAGCCTTACATTAAATCTGTGTTTCTGCATAACCAGGGCCTCTAGTGTTTTTTTCTAGGCTGTTGGGCCTCTCTCTCTTTTTCTCTCTCTCTTACTCTCATAGAGCAAGTGCCTTATACAGGCAAATCCAGCCTCAGTAAGCCTCTCACTGTATATGTGCATGACAAGTTCTTCCCCCAAAACAATAACCTCCTGAAAAAATGGCAAAAACTATTCTATTAAAAATGCACTTCAATCATGACATTTCCCACCCTTATTTTAGTAATATATTAATTTTGTTACTTATATATATTTATCATATATATTGTGGTGTTTCAAAACCATGTCATCTTAAGACAAGCCTTTTAGTAGAGTAAATAGACCTGCTTTGAGTAAACAAAACAAAAAAAACACTTTTATTTTAAGCCAGTGCAGTGTATCTGCTGTTTACTGCCTGGCCCCTAACTGCAGGGAGGTGAAGTGTTTCTGTGAATATGCACTGTGGAACACTGAAACACTCTGAAACCCGCTGTTGTCTCTGGCTGTGTTCTCAGAACACTTTTTATTATTACAGCTTCACTGCGGATTGCATTTGTGGCACCCGCTGCTATCAAAGACAGCAAATATCAAAAAATTCTCTGTCCGTCTTCTCTCTTTTTTTTAACAACAAAGAGAAGACAAGCTCAATGACCTGCTCTCATTGCCTATGGAGACCTGTGTTTATAGATACGGCAGACTGATCTATTTCACCAGGACAGTCACTGTTCATTAGAGAAAAAAAAAGTGTAGCAAAGCTTATGTGTTTGTTTACATGATGGTTACATGCTGTGTACATGATGTTTATATGCTCCCCTTAGTCCAACGCTGTGACCCGGTCACTTGCGATGATGACTACACCGGTCATCAGCAACATCGAGCCATTATTGTTTTCGGTTTTGTGAAAGTGAGTAGCAAGCGTGTTATGCCACAGTGACACATGCCAAGCAACCCCTTGCTTGGCACTTCGGAGCGGGCAGCATGCCCTTCGCCGGGCTCCGTGTTTGACGGTTGGGTGCCAGCACTGAGTTAATGCCTGATTAGGCCAGAGCAATGTTCAGCCCAGCAGTGTCTCCCAAGGTTCCAATTCTAGTGTCCACTCCAAATGTATGTGAATGGTTTCCAAAGCTTGAGTGTTCCAAATTCCAAAAATAACATATGTCTGAGGTCTGGGCCCACCATTTAGTTCTCGGACGAAGCCAAATTCAGCAGATTTGTGTGTTAAATAATGCACAGAGAGGATTTTAATACCTGGCAGTTAAGTTCCCTGTCATTTATGATTTTTCATCGTATAGATGAATAAATTCGGTCCGTCACTATATAAAAAACATGAGAATCAGAATGACCACAGGGTGTCCCTGACATTATAAAAACTGGAGGTTAGCTTTCCCTCAACTGGCCAGTACTGAGCATGAATGCTGTCACTTGTCAGTCCCACACAGGCACATGTGGCCTGGAGGCGTGGCTGTTCAGTGGCAGTGAAAGAGGCAATCGCTTCCTGATGCTTTCATCAACATTTCAATGAGCAGTATTAGAAACCCCACCCGTAACCGCCACTACCCCCACCCCTCACCTTGTCCAGCCTTGTCCCTGGGGCAATAATCAGCCATCCTAATAGCCCCCTCCCACTCCCCCTAAACCCCTCAAGGAGCCTGATGGCCTCCCTGAAGGCCTGCCACAAAGCCAGACCGAGCTTTGTTTTCACAGGCGACTGGTGGGTGGTGTAAGATTCCCGAGCGTAGCAGTCAGGGGTCACGTCTGAAGTGTGGCACCTTGCGCTGGACCACAAGCCACCACCAGTCTGACACAGTCACGGCACAGGTAGAGAGCGACTGTTTCTGCAGAAAACCTGCCATTCCTGGGCCACTGTTTGCATCAGGAATCCAACATGCTCGTGGAAGTGCCTCCTGTATGTATTTACGTTCTATTTCCATATTGTTGTTGACTGTTTCCTTTTTTTCTTTGTGAAATTAGTTGTTTTTCGGTTGCTTTTTTAAGTTAGAGGAAATGTCTTTATGGTTAATCTTCTTCGTGTTAAAAGATCTTCTTGGAACAGTGTATTAAAATAAAGGTTTGATTCGATAGAGAAAGGGTGAGAAACACATCTGCTCTCACATCGCCTAGCAGAAGTGCGTGTAGAGAGGTGTGAAATCTTCCCAATGTTATCACATTTCTTATTACTTTTTTCCTTTCTCCTCTTCTCTTGCTTCTTTGATCCCTGTGTTCTATGACACCTTTCTAGCTTTCCCACCCGTGCCCTGTCTCCTCTCTCTCTGTCTCTCCCTCACACACACACAGGCCAAACTGTGCAGCTAATATATTCCTTGGATTTGAATTTCGCCTTCAGCTCAGCTTTTGTGATCGGCCCTGCTTACATGGCAAACAAGATAAAGTTTAAAGTGGGACCTTCTCTGAGGCCCAGGACACAAAGGCCCGTCTACACACCACCACGCTTTCACACTAAGCAGTCATGGCGTGATTGAGTGTGACTGTGTGTGATTGTGTCTGATTGTGTGTGACTGTGTGTGATTGTGTCTGATTGTGTGTGACTGTGTGTGATTGTGTGTGATAGAGCCAGAGTTAGGCTTTTTTTAGTGGGTGGTGGAACCCTCATAGTCTGTTTGGATGACCTGAATCCAACACAATCAATTCCAACACATGTGTGGGTCTTTTTTTATTTAAAGTATGTGTTTTTTCCCTTAAAAACCATAATTTATTGTCAAGCTATTCTACCATTCCTTTTGTCAGCCTGAAACTTCTAAACACCAAACTTAAACAATGATATACGCTCATTTTGTCCTCACTTACCAATAAAGATGTTCCATCAGGAAAACCTGCTGTCTGCTGTTGGCCCGGCCTCTTTTTTTTGCCTGCTCCATTCATCTTCACACACTGTCAAGCTGCTGATTGATACAGGCCATTCAAGGCCTGCGCTCCATCTCTGTCAGCTTAATCATTCAGTCTCTACCCCCATGTGTCTGCTGCCCCTGTGCAAGGTGCAGTCGTGGCCTGGATGTGGTAGCCATGGTTGAAGCCTGTTGGCACTACCTGTCCCATTAGTTATCTCAAGCCTGACCAAGCCATTCTCTCTCATCTTCCAGTCAGATCAGAGAGGGGAAGTGAAAGGGAGAAGAGCACACACACACAAAGTGTAATATTATCACTCTGATCACTGATAAAAGCTTGTTAAGATTAATTGCTTTGAGACTAAAACATATTTTAAAAAATCACTTGTTTTTTTAATGTAATATAATTAATATCATTTTGTATGTCCCCCCCCCCCCCAATGTAGAATATAAAGTGAATAATTCAGTTTTCATGTTCTTGTTGAAATTAAATAAATAGTGGTGCTTTATAGCAGTAAAGTGAAGTGACAGAACTCTTTGGGTAGAATGGCATTCGCTTAAAGGAAAGTACAATTTTAAGCCCATGACATCTTTCATGACCACACAGGCCTATATTTTTTTCCCGTTGTCATGACGAGAGCAGTGCATTTTGTGGTCCTTGGGAGAAAAGAGAAGAAGCCATGAGGACTGTGTGAGCACTCTTAACCTTGCAGCTTTACTGATGCCACGAAGTCCCTTCACAGGCATCTTCCCACACTCCCTCACTCTGCTGAGGAGAAACTGACAGTGTTTAGAAATATGTCCTTTGCTGTGGATTTCATAAAATGAGGGATTTTCAAGAATGTCAGGGAAAATGCCCCAGGCAAATTGCAGCTGCAGATAAAAGGGAAAAAAAGAGAGCAAAAAGACTTTTTTTCTGAAAGGAACAGGAACTGATGGCGACTCTGCTCCTGTGCACCCTGAATCTGTCCCGTTAGCCGTGTTTGAAAGCACGCCAGGCTGGGTGTTATAGTCTCCACTGGACTATTTTCACCTTTGGAGTGAAGAGAATTTCATCTTGGGAGATGAAAGGCTCACACTGAGTCTATGAAACGAGATTTAATGACCACTTAGCATTTAACGATAAAGCTGTCAGGGGGGGCACTGGGAACAGTGGGAACAGTCCCCTTTTTTATTTGTAAGTGAGGTGTACTTGAGTCCTACTGCAGATAGTGTCTGGAATATGACTATTGTAAAGATACAATTGGTTATTTTTAAAGCTGTTTTGAATATCTTACTTACATGAATACTATAGAACTCTTATACAGATTCTCTAGGCCTTGTCAGAATACAGAGTGGTGTTCAGATACCCATGTATTTTCTTTTATTATCACTATAATACTACAGTCAAATACTGGCCAGGACTTAAATGAGGTACTTTTTTAAAACAATTTGTTAGAAGATCAGCATATAAAAAAACCCAGAGTTGGAGGGTCAGTTATAATGTAAATGTGATACGTGTATTTACCAAATGCTAAAACTGTCTTCTTGATATCTGTTGGGTTCACCATGATACACTGATACCAAACTTACAGTATAATGATCCAAAAAGTTCCAAGGAAAGGAGATCTCACTACTTACACTGTAAATTTGCATCAGAGTGTGTGTGTGTGTGTGTGTGTGTGTGTGAACAGGTATATCTGCAGCTTGACTGTGCTGATTATCTGTCTGGGAATGAGTTGAGGTTCTATTGCAGTATTCAGAGTGGCACTTCCTTCCTGAGCACACTCCAGACTGTGTTTCACAGCTGCCCAGCAACCTGCTGGAAAGAGCCCAACCATGTGTGTGTATGTGTATGTGTGTGCATGTGTGCATGTGTGTGTGTATGCATTTGCGTGTGCACATGTGCATGGAAGTTCCCATGGGGGTGTGTCCTTGGTGGTTCCAGTGAGCTGGCACGACTAAGACACCATGTTGCCTAATGGCATGAATGAAATTCGAGGTGTGTGTGTGTGTGTGTGTGTCTGGAGAGAGGGAGGGGATAGCTTTTTGAGCCAGGCCCTCAAATGTGTGTCTGTCTGTGTGTGTGTGTGTGTAGGTGTGCATGTGTTCCTGTCTGTGTGTATGTTCCTGTCTGTGTGTGTGTGTGTGTGTGTGTGGGTGTGCGTGTGTTCCTGTTGCGCCAAACCTGACTCCATTCTCGTTAGGAAATTCCATTCCACATTATTGGGTTGTCTTGGCAATTGAATGGCTCAGGTCCCAGACTGGTTCCCATGAGATTAAAAAAAAAGTGAATTAACTGTCATCAATGAAGTTTTGCTAGGCTTGACAGTTTCACCATCAGTTGACTATGTCAAATATTATCATTCATTCATTATATTTTTACAACTTAACCTTTTATCACTGACCAGAAAAACCTCACTGTGGTTAAATAAGCCAACTTTTTCAGCTTACAGTTGAAGGAGAAACTGCAAATGTAATGGGCCTGCACCCTTGTGTGGTTAACTCGGCCGATAGAGTCGAGTCTGCAGCTTCGGAAGTCTTCGCTTTGGCTGCGAAGTTAAATATGTGGTTTTAACCTCATAGCAATAGCAGATCAACATAGCTTTATGAGCCTGTTTGGGGAGCCTTCATCAAAAATGTGCTCCAGAGCAAAATACAGTGAGTCACCCCCAGGACTGCCCTGCGAACAACCTGTGAGAGCCCTTGATGATTTAGCCAAATTTGAGGCTATCTTGAATAAGAAGGTCATGCCAAAGTTCATCATAAACATGTTCAAGTAATGGAGAGTAGGGCTTGATAACATAATGCTGAACAAAAGGCTGGTGGTTTGTTCATCGTCTGGTGGACTTTTAGTGACTTGGCTGCTTCCACCTTAAAAAAAGACATCCACCTTAAAAAAAGACATCCACCTTAAAAAGCATGTCATAAGCACTGGTCAGGATGCTTTGCATGAGGATTACTGAATACAAGGACTCTGCACAGGCACATGAAAGCCTTAAATGTAACCACTATGCCGCAATAAGTTATTGTTTGGTATCAGCTGCAGCAAATAAGCACTTCCACACCACTGGATAGAGGTCTTGGTAAACACTACTGAATACAGGATAGCCTTTTGCCTTTTAAATAGTATCTGATGTAATATTAGCAAAGTGGAAGAACAGTTTTCTGCAAGTTCACATTGTTGTTGCATGTCTTCTAAATACCTTTTCAAGGGCACCCATATTCCTCTAGAGGCTATAGAGAAAAACAAAGAGTTTCTCTATGCTAATAGGTAGATGCTCAAAAGCTATCAACAGGTCCTAGTGATATATTGTCCACCACGTAGCACACAGTGTTTCTCTACCACGTAGCACACAGTGTTTCTCTACCACGTAGCACACAGTGTTTCTTGATATTTAAGTAAAGGTGTAAATCTTGAGAATAAAGCTGATTTTGTGCCAAGTCTTTGCTGGCTGGGTTCCAGGCTTGTCATCACAGCAACAGGGAAGACCCACGGCTGGGGGTGAGGCCTGTGGGGAGGTGGTGGAGAGGGACAAAGTAAGCAGCCTTAAATCATTGCCACAGACAGGGTGTGTCCAGGTCCCCACGCGGGCCGATCACCCAGGAGGGCAACCAATAGGCATTGCTCTTGGTGGTGCCTGCTGCTTAAAGTCTTGCTTTCACCAAACTTGAAGGGTTTTAAAATCCAGAGCTGAAATCTAGCTTGTCCAGCATCTCTATTTATTGCTGTGCACAGACTGACAAAAGAAAAGCAATGCAAATCTGAAAATGTGTGCATGTAGGTGTGTGTGATTCATCCAGTCCTAGTGGAGAGGGCCTCTGGCCAAGCATTTCTGTTGCTATACAACTTTGCTTCTCAGTGTAAAGGCCCAGATTCAGTCTAAGCCAGGCTGTTCAAAGGAGAGTGCCCCCCCAAAGTCAATGGCATTCAGCATGCTCCAGCTCTAATGGTCTTTGTGTTGGATTCTTAGCATTCAACTTGAATCATTCCTCATTCACAAGTATGTGTTTTGGTATTGATCAAATGCTTTAATACTGCTTTTAAACAATATGAAAAGACGTATGAATTAATAAATAAAAGAATGTGAATGAATAAATAAAAGCCAGTTCATTCCATATGTTTGCTGGTGAAGATCTTGGAATGAATATTCAGAAGTAAGGCTCAAAAGTATTTCATTAAGCAGATAAATAAATACAAAATGTATTCTTAAGGCCGACATTTCTCCTGTTATGTGCTCCATACTCTGGTGTTGAGTGCCCATAGTTCTGCTGATAGGCTATAGTGAGCAGCTAACCCCCTCCTACACATATAAAAAAGGAAAAAAAACACTCATATGCAGATACACACAGAAAAATTTATTTGTTACTGACTAATACGTCTAAAGAACCTCTCCCTGTATTACTAAACAAAAGTAAAAACTTAAACTGAGGGGGATTCCTGTTTCTGTGCAGTGAGCAAGGTCAGGTTGGTCGGCGAAGCTTGCAGGAGAGACTCTGCATTGTGAAGGGGAAAAAAGAGCTAGTACGCCCGAGCTGTGTGCTTCGCTGCCCATCCCCCACACTCCGATAGCAAAGTTCTGCTGCTTTTGCAAGCACTGAGGCTGCGCTGCTGAGAGAGCAAGCGAGCGAGCGAGCTAGGGAGAGCGCGAGGCAGGCAGGCAGAGAGAATGAGAGGGGGTGGGTAGAGACAGAGAAGCGAAAGAGCGCATTGGAAGAGTGGGGGGAAGAGCATGGCTGTTCTCATTTGGTTGTTTGCTTTATTCGAACTAACCAGTTATTTCTGTATTTAAACAAATTGTGATTTAACATTTATTTTACTGCGTAGACGTGTTATGGCAGTTTTGTTTACTGAGGCTTAAGCAGTTTTTTCCGTCCCTCTTTGCACTGCATTTCACTTTTTTCATTTTCACTTCCTGCTCTCAGTCCATCCCCCATCCTCTCTCTCTCTCTCTCTCTCTCTCTCTCTTCCCCTCCCGCTCCCCCCCTCTGAAGCGCACGCACAGGCTGTAATTTCATGCTTTCCTCTCCACAGATCAAGCTTTATGCTGCAGTTATTAGCCCCCAAATTTTCTGTCTGCACATGTAAAAAAGTACACTTTTAGCCTGCTTAAAGGGATAAGAGAGCGCATAGATATAATCTAAAGATTTAATTATATTTTCAAGGTATCCATTATCCATTATAAATTCGCTGTTTATATAACGTGCCTTACGCGTAAGAAAATATAAAAAACTAATTGTATAGTTTTGTTTTTAATGATTGATCAGTCTTAATGTTTTTAAATATTTATGTGCATAAACGCAGTGTTTATTCCTTTTACAATATTTGAAGTGAAACTACGCTTGCTACATTTCTCAGACATGTTTCTTCCCCATTCCGGATCCGTGCCTAATTTTAAAATCCGCTCCGTGTATTACCTTTGACCGTGTGCCTCAGTAAAATGGCTGTGTCTCGCGGAGCCTCGTGCTGGTTTGATCGGTTTCTCGCTCATACTGTCGTTCTGTAACAGAGGCCCCCCCACATTTTGTCGGTTAAATTAATTCCCGGGACCTTTATTTATATTCTTCAAGTAACTTTTTTACTCAGAAACTGCAGAGAAGACCGGATCCGGTCTGGAGGTAGGGGGTATGATCCGGGACACGGGTACATTGTTATAAATAATTGTATTTATATTCAATGCTGTTCAGAGCTTGATTGTGACTGACTCGCTTTGAAAGAGGGAGAGAGAGAGGGATATCATGGCCGCTCAGGTCGCCACTCTCAACACAAGCCCGCCCGCCGAACTTAAAAAGCCGGATCGGGACCCACAAGAAGAGTCGGTACCAGGAGAGAAGCAGCAGGAAAATAAGGAGCCGCGACCAGACAGTGAATCTCCGGGACAGAAAGAGCTGCAGGACGGGGCCGATGTAGGAAATGCAGGGGGAGGAGGGGATCCTGACATGAAGAACGGGAACGGGAATTCGTCCAGGGTGAACAATAATAATAACCAGAATGATTCCGGGGGACCTGAAGGTAATAACCATCCCGGGATGGCTCACCACCACTCGGGTCCTTTCCCTCCACCTCCTTACGGTTACCAGCACTACAACCGGTCCCCTTTTCATCAACATGGCGGACAACAAAGCCCTGGCATGGCAGCTGCAGCGGGGCCGGCAGTGCAGCCAGGGAGCATGATAGACCCCTACCCGCCCAACTCACACGACCACGGCTTCCCCAACCACTATAACAATTATAGTCCATTCCCGAATCGGACACCATATCAGGGTCAAGGATATGGCATGAATTCCCCGCGAAGTAACCAGCCTCCGCCGGCTGGGGGACAGTCGAGCAAGCAGCAGCCACCAGGAGGAACTACATCAATGGTCGGTTCTTATAATAACCAGAGGTATAACATGGGGAACCCTCAGCCAACTTCAACCCCAACTTTAAATCAGCTTCTCACTTCTCCAAGCCCTACAAGAACCTACCAGAATTACCCACCAAATGACTATAACAATCAGGATGGGGCTAACAAGGGACCAGGGGATTTGGGCAGCAGTAATCAGTATGGTGGGGGCCATCCGGGTTGGCAACAAAGAAGCCATCATCCACCCCCCATGAGCCCGGGAAACACTGGACAACCACTCAACAGAAATCAGGTAAACTTTGTTGGGCTCAATACTTTTTCCCACGTTCAGACTAGTCAGTGTGATCTTATAGAGACCTGTAGTACTGCATAGTACAACGAACTGCTATGGACCTGCCATTGTTTCTCTATGTGTCTTCTCTAAAATGGCTGCCTCTGTTTTCCTCCTGACACAATCTATATGAGGATCTTTTACGTGCTAAAAAGAGTGTGATTTTACTGTATGTCTCCACTTCTGGATGCTTACGTAGACTGATTGTGATATTGCATGGAGTAGGTGAGAGGGGGCATGACTTTGCTTATGGAAATTGAGAAGCAATGGTAATTTTGTGAAGCAGATGCACTTGAATGCACCAAAAAGGCTGCGCAAAATGTTCTGTCCTTAAGTTTCTTATAGTCCGTATTTAGGAACGACGCAATAATGTTCATCGTTTAAAAACAAACCCTCCTTAGGCTGCAAGAAGTAGTATAAGTACCAGGATACGTCTGTTTCGTTTTGATAATGTTGATAATGGCGAATTATTTCATACGTGGGGCCGTTGCTGAGATTCACCAAATGGCCAAAGTATTTCTTGTAGGATCCGCTTTGATATTCGAATTGTTTGTAACATTGTCGTTAGTAGAATCGAGCATCTGTAGATTTTAAACACATAATTTATTCTTTTTGGGAGTGTTGTTTCGTTAATGTACACTGTAACGTAGCGGCCGTTCGCTGTCGCCTGGTAAACACGGTCAATGATTTGAGTAAATGCAGTCTGCTTTGCTTTGGGATTTGAATTATGGAGGTAAAATCCTTCTGTCAAAGCCAGGAGACAGTTGGTCTTGGGTTGACATGCTAGCTGAAATCTGATTGGCTCCCATCTCCTGCTCTTGGCCATTTATAATTGCATCTAATGTAATGCCGCAAAGAGCCCTGCTGACGAGCTGCTGCTACTGCTACACTTAACAAACATTTAAGCTAAGGTTTGTCCATTACATATGCATTGGACACATACAGATCTCAGTAAATCGTCTTATTAACATTTCTATTACTATGTTTATAGAATTATTTTTTAGTCATCTCTGTCTGTGTGTATGTATCTTTGTGTATTTGTGTATGTATACACACACAGACACAGTTGTATACACACACTTGCAGTGCATACAGGGAGTGTGTAATGAATGTCTGTACTTTAGCTGACCACATTATAAACATCAATTACTTTTAGTGTCTAAATGGGATCTTGAACATGCATGTGATATGGACAGATATAGCAATACTTCAGTTTTTCTTTGTAGAGAGATTAAGCAAATTATTTCCAGTAATAAGTGAAATAAAGTATACATGGGCTTTTCTGGTGTAAGAATAAGGCTTATTTTTGTTTTGTTACACCTACTCCAGACTTTTTTTTGTAATATACTTTGGTCATCTTTAAAAAACTGAATACTGAATTTATAGCATGAACGTTTTACTGATTTGAACAAAGCTTTCTCTTCTCACTGTCAGTAGATGCAGTAGGTGTGGTTGTTCCTTTTTACACAGCATATGAGCATACTGGTCCAAGAGCAGCTTACTCTATGGAAGAATCTGTAGTCCTGACATACTGATCCAAGAACAGCTTACTCTATGGAAGAATCTGTAGTCCTGACATACTGATCCAAGAACAGCTTACTCTATGAAAGTGTCTGTAGTCCTGACAAACTGAGACTGTGTTTACAAGCCATGTGGATGTCAGCCAAGTGTCACTTCTTTGTGCTTCTTATGCATTCTCATTCTGAACTTGTAACCATGTCAACACTAATAAGCTTGTACGTAGTCTTGCACTGGATATATTCAGAGTAGGATTTATGCATGGCGCTGGTTATTTTTCTTCTTGTAAAGATCTATCAGTTTGTTTTAAACTGCTGTCATTTGTGATTGAGATTTTAAGAAAACTCAAGTCAGTCGTTTTTTTGTGTTGTGTGTAGGGGACACAGCAACTTGAAGCAAAGATGCAATTTGTGACAACTGTAGACTAATAAGAAACTGTCCTCATGCACACTGATTTGGTATTGAAATTGTACAGCTGGTACATTCTGGTAGTTGTGTGAGTCTAAATACAAACTCGGCAGTGATTTCCATGTGGAAATGCATGTAAACATTAGAGTTGCAACACAATGCATTTAATCCACAGCTTTTATGTTTTAAATTTGCAAACCTGTTCAGATATACTGTTTCCTGTGTGACTGTACAACATTGGACTTTGATGTACTCCATGTTTGCTCCAGAAGTGCTGTGATGTTATCTGATTCATTCTTCTAGAGCAGTGTTGTGTTCATTTCATGATATTTAAGTTATATTTTATTTGTACTGTTACTGTCCTGTTCAAATACTTGGGCACTAATGAGGTCAGTTACACATTTCTCATTAAAATGTCAGCTACCTACATAGACTTTATTAGCATTTTTGTAACATGCAATATATATTTTTTCAAATCTATTTTTTATAAGAGGTTCTTGCTAATGGGGTACTAGCTGAAGTCCATCTGAGATAGCTGAACAAAACGGTAGCTAGCATTTTATCATTCACTTATGTTAAAGCCTTATTTTAGTCTTTGTCTTGTACCAATAAAATGATGTACGAGTATTGTAGATTATTTTTTTGGATTGATCTAAAGATTTCAGTGAAGGAAACTTTGAAATTCACAGTATAATTTAGGAGCAGGACTTTTAACAGGTAAACTAAGAAGTAGATACTACAGTGTGTCCATGGTGTTTTGCACTCTCAATGCCATTCAAATTGTGAATGAAGTCATATTGATTCTACAGCAAACCCCCCGCTCAAATTAATGTGTTACACGAGCAATACAGGAAACATTTGTTAGACGGTCAAGTTTGCTAAGCAGCTGGCTAGCAGAGAAGACTAACGATAATACTTCAGCGTTCATGTATAGCCTAGATGGGGTAATTGACCTCCTAAAACCAAGTTGAATTTATCAAATTCGAGCTATTAAGTATGTAATGACATTTTATGAACAGTTTTATCTGACGTTTTTTGCTACTCTGTGAGATCACGATATCCTGACAGATATATTCTACTGCAGAAAACTATAGTTATGTTGATTCAGTCCCTTGGCAAACTTTGAACTAATTTTGCTAAAGCTGTTAAAGTAATGGAATGGCGTTTAAGACAGCATGGAGAAACTTCCCAAGGCTAAAAGGGGGAAGCAAGTCAATGTTCCATCACACAGTAATGAAATGATATCCTGCAGTTGGCTACAAATGCATTGTAGCAGAGTTTAGCTAACTTGACTTTTCTGGATATTGCTACTAAATGTAGGTCTTAACCAATTTAACTTACTTAAATGTTTTTAAAGTGGATCTTTTCCCAGCTTTAGCTAGCTACATACTATGCGATTTTAGCCCCGATCTTGCTGTTGCAGGCGAATTTTTGGGCTTGGAGACAAATGACTGCTAGCACCCATGACGATGCTTGTGTGGTGAGAGAGGTTCAGCGATACGATTTTTCCCGCTCCGTGAGCTGTCACAGACCCGCCGATATTTTCAAACGTATTTGAAATGGTTGGCAATGAATCATGTTATATTTTGTGCGAGTGTACCTCTGCGTCAAGCAGAGCGAGAGAAAACTGAGCAGAATGCTTGTGCCACCGCCACTGTAGGCAATAATTCTGATTACATACATCTTCTGCTTTTTGTTATACAGCTGCAAATATAAACTTTAAAATTGTGATTTCTCAATGATATTTGTTAAAGTATTTGTAAGGGTGTGTGTGTGTGTATGTGAGATTCATTGTTTAACTTTTTGTCCACTGTAACGGCTCCTTGGGTTTCATTTTTAATACTTATTCTCAATAATAGTTGAGTAATTAGTATTAGAAACAATTAGTATTAGAATAGTGTTACACCTCTATAAACCTCTAAATGAATGTATGGATGATTGCAGTATAGGTAGGTTATTCGGCTGTGAGTGAGGACAGAACAGAAGTTTGTTTGCACAAAATACATTACTATAACTGATGAGTGAAGTCAGGACTCATTTTTTGATACTTCAAGTCAGATTGCTCAAACATTTCAAAAGTTTTATTGAGTGTTATTGCTCTACCTCCAGCCCTCTTTGAAGAATAGTCTACCTTACTGTCCACTTTTATGTCAACCGGTTTCCTTTAATTACCCCCCCCCCTTTTGTTTCAAATCGGTGCAGAAACGACTACTATAGACAGATGCTCAGGCCCCATTCTGATATGTACTTGTGTATAGCAAGGACATATTTGTCAATCTGGTGTTCTTCATATGGGCTCCAAAGTTCTTGTAATGTATAAACCTCGTTCGTGATCGCTCGTGTTCTGTGCTCTGTTACATTAACAACTCATAAATGTTGTATAGTGTGAGCAGTATAATAATTCTGAGATTTTGGAAGTGTAGTGTTCACTAGGCATTATTTGCCCTGTGTCTCGGTGCAGAGCTCTTGATGGACTTGTGTGATGATAGACCCTCACACTGACCACTTGGTAGTGGATGCTTTGGGTGTCTTGTATATCTATTATGATGCTTGGGTGATGCACACCAGTCTAGCATGAAATGAAACTTTACTGTAGTTCTGCTGCCTTTTGATTCATGCATTTTACAAATGTGCTTTTTTTTTTTAAATTATGATTGAATAGGCCAGTGGTCAAAGTATTTAACATGGTGTTTGTTTCTGTTTTTGTGCTTTTATTCTTGTCTGATATTACGCCTGAATGCAGTCATTTTAAAGAACAAAACTGTAAATACATGCTGGACACACATCCTTATTTATGTGTGGAATATTTTATTACTTCTTTAGTTAGTTGTACTTAATTTAACAATAAGTTTTAACTCTAAGATGTAGTTTTTTGGCTTTTTTTTTTCTAGAAAAGTTCAAATAATTTCACTATTTAATCTTGAAATTCTCTAAGAAATTTCTGCAAAGCTGGGCAAATGTTAGAAATGTACTTTTCTAATGGTTTTGTGGTATGTTTTAATGCTGTAATGTTTCTATTCCTGTTTGGGTCTGAATTGGACTTATTGGGCTTTGGGTTTGGTTTGAATTAATTTAACTCTGCAGTAGTTTGCCGGTTATCTTTATTAACTACAAACACTCCTCATTGTTGGTTGAAATGGTTCATTGTTAGATTCGTGGATGGTATGGTTATTTACAAACCGTACCTAAACAATATTTCAAGGTCTTGTGCACATTTTTAGGTTTAGGTAAAAGCTGATTTTTTTTTTTTACTAGCTTCTTGAATGATCTCCACTTACCTTTAATCATTACATGACACTTTTTGAATTATTGGAAAATTTGGTATTGTCGAGGTGATGGTTGTTTGGAGGCCATGGAGTCGCTTTTGAAACACGAGGAGTTATCCTTTTTGACTTTACACATTCTTAAATAGACTCTGGTTAGATTTGTTGGGTATATGCACATGGTTGAAAACACCGAGTGAGGTGGTCTGTAGGCTATGTGCCAGTGTGTTCTGTCTTGTAGTGATGCGTCGTTGTCTGTTATTGTAGAATATGCTCCAACAATAAATCAAATGCTGTTTACTTTTGAAAGATAAGTAGACTACATGTCTTGTGAGTTGGTTAGTATGGACGAGCAGTTGGCAAGTCTGGCTCAATGGGTTTTTCAAAAGTAACCAAGTGGGGTTTTTTGGGTTTTTTTTTTTTTTTTTTGATTGTGTGTTTTTGAACTTAAAAGCGATCAGAGGTCCTGAACATGAATACATGAAGTTCTCTCTGACCCCCCCCCCCTAGATATTAGGTGTGCTTCTGCCCCAGATGGAATGACCAGGAGCAATGCAGCTCTTGGAACCCAAGCCATGCTGCTTTCCTGCGGCTAAAGCACTTAGACCTCTGTGAACTTGGACCCAGGCGCAGGACTCACGATTACTTGCGCTCCTTAGGTGTGCTCCATTGCTCTGTGTGTTTGCTCTCCATCCAGGCTCTGTATAAAATACTTTATAATAAACATATGCCAAGAAGGCACTTGAGTAGGAGAAGAAAAGGGCTTGAGCCTCTTATTGGGTTTGTGCACGTGCCTCACTAGAAACAGCGGCTGAAAGGGGATTCCTAGCTTTAACGTAGGTGGCTGTAGCTCAGTAGGCTTTTAGGGTGATTGGTGAAGGTTTGTCTGCTGCTGCCACCAGTGTGCTGACTGCACTGCTGAGTAATGATTCCCACCATGCTGTCTTGCTCAATATATTTGTGTGCGTGTGTGCGTCTGGCTTTTTGGAGGTACGTGGGGGGGGGTTTGTTGTGAATGATCCTTTGCTGCCTGGCAGTGACAGCCGTGCATGTGGGTGACTGGGGTGTGTGTGTGCACGCGCGTTCGTGTTCTTGGCAAATGCCTGAGGAGCTGCTCTGACCTGCTCGTGCTCCACGTGCCATTGGCACTTCATGTCTGCAGGAGTGGCAGGGGTTCATCACACACGACGGCTCACGGGTGTAGTACATGCTGCCTCCTCACACACGACGGCTCACGGGTGTAGTACATGCTGCCTCCTCACTCATCCACATCCACTCCTATCTCACCCTCTGCCTCGGACTCCAACTCTTTAGCATTTGTGTCCGTTCTTTTTTTTTAGGTTCCTGTTCCTTCACTTCTTTCTTTCCATGTCTTTGGAGCCATTCTGCTCTTTAACATAATACACTGAGCATTTAAAAATGATTCTTTTCATCCTTATATCTTTCCATTTAGTTTTCTGTGTAGTTGGATCTTTTTCACGTTCTAATGTTTTCCTTTATTCTGTTCCCGTTTCTGTTGGTTTCTGTATGTTTCTCCTCGCTTCAGGTTTGTAGCTTCCAGTTTGTGTTTAAGATCGAAGTTCCGTTACTGATAGCTGAGGCCCAGGGATGTCAAAACAACAACAAAAGCCTTGGATTCAAGTTTGGCTTTTTCTTATTCCCAAAATGCATCATGACTCTCAATAGCTAATAATTACCTCTTCAAGTAGTTTAATTAGGTGTTTTAAAGCAAAATGAACCGCTGTTTGTTGATGTAGCACTTGTAGGCTTGGTCTAACTTGGTCTAACTTGGTCTAACTTGACCAGCTAATAAGAAAAAGCTTTTGCTACCCCACCAGTGATTTGGGGGGGATGTCAGACTGTGTATGTATTTTTTAAAATATTGTATTTATTTTTTCTTTTGACATTTACTTTTAAAATGCAGTAGATTAGCATAGTAATTTCCTTTTCTAAATTTTTGGGTTGCATCTGTAGATTTAATTTGCATAAAGTGTGTTTTTAGTGAAACAGTATTAACCTTTAAACAGGGCCTAGAGAGCAGCGTATGAAGCATTGCTGAATGTGCTGGTGGAAGACAGTATGACTGTGAAGCTACAGTTGTAGATCCATGGTTGTCTTTGAACTTTTATGATTGTACAAATAAAAACGAAGTGCTTTACACTGCACTACTCCCTATGTTTTTGGAATGCTGTATGCTAAGGTTTAATGCATTAGTGTCTTTCACTTGTGAACTTGGGATTTGTAATTGCTCAAGAATGCTAATATTCCTAAATGTTTTTTTTTCTGTAATCAAGGCATGTAGAAAAGTGCTTTATATCATATACTTGTAGGTAATATTAGCCTACCATTTTAAAATAGCCTACCATCTTATCTTGGAATTCTCCAGTGATTTATCATTTTCCTTACTTCCTTAGTAATGAGTTTGTTTTAATTTATCTTGTACATTATGGGAAGATCAGGAACTAAATGTTCCCTGTCCTTACATTGTTCACTGTAAATTCAGACTAATTGTTCTAATGAAGGCTGTTAACACATCAATTGTATCGTACACCCAATTCATCATAAATTTCTTGACTCTGTGGAAGAATGTCTTGTACCTTTTTTTTTTGTTCAACTTATGTTTGTTCATGTTGCATATTGGAAAGTGTCTTCATCTGAGTCGGTCCATGTAGTTGAGGCAGACATTGTTTCTAGGCAAACATGACCTAGTTAATTTGAAAAATGTCTGAGATTTGGAGTTCGGTAAAGATTTGTCTTCATAATGTCAAGAGCAATGAACTTGGTACGAGGAGTCCACAAACAGCTGGTATACTCTGGGTAGGAAATGAATGCATACTTCACAGAATGATGTAATAAAATGTAATTGTTCATACTACAGCTTTCCTGAAATTGTTCATACTAAAGCTTTCCTAGTTGTTGTTGTTGTTGTTGTTGTTGTTGTTCCCTCTCCTCTCCTCTCTCTGTCTCTCTCTCTCTCTCTCTCTCTCTCTCTCTCTCTCTCTCTCTCTCACTCACACACACAATACACGTGCACTCAATCCATTTCATACTAAGTGGACCTGTTCATTTCAGTACAAACTCTATTCTGTGGCTGATGTTAACTAATGTAATCTATAAAAAATTCCCTACTTAGAATCTTCATATGGACTACAAAATATCTTCATGGTTACATGTGATTTGACTTCATCCAATGTTTGTATAGCTAATAGCTAATATAAGTAGCTAATATAAATTCAAGAAAATTTCTTAATATCTCAAAAAGAAACAATAAATAAGCTTTTCACTGGTATCAGTCAGGGATGTCCAGCTCCAGGGGTTCTTGGTATATACAGAATCTAACCCTTCTGATCCAGTTGTAACCAAGGTGTTTAGTGGCACTTGGAATTAGATTTAGGTGTACAGGAACTAACCTGCAGACTGTGGTGGGTGTACATGGTGGGTGTACATGACTGGAGATTCTGTGCTTCCTCACAGAACATTTGGAGGTGTTTGACCAGTTCCATCACTCTATTGTGATCCAGCAGGCAACCACTTTCCATGGCCCAGTGGAATGGGATTGAGGCATGGCTGTGCTTTTTAAATATAATATTAGGATTGTCTGAAATTCTGTAGAAAATGGTGCCTAAAAACCATTTTGGTTCCACCTGTCTCCTAATTCCACCATTTTCTCTCAGTTCTTATTTCTGGACGGGGCAGATGGAATCAGGAGGAATTGTGCTATATTACATGGTGAAAGATGCATTTACATCTTATTTATGAAATCCTTTAAAAGTTAAATACATTCCTTCTTGGGACTCGTTCAAAAAGCATGTAATGGAAATTCTTGTGCATTAACAGACAGTTCAGATTATAGCACTGATTAGAAGCTTTTCTGTTCCAAAGACTGGTGATTTAAAATACGGCGACCTGTACATTAAACTTCCTGTGTTGGCTGTTCAGAATGGGAATCACGTTTTGGGAGAAAAGGTGAATGAAAATGTTTCTTCATAGCTGTGCAATGAGGGCAACATTTTATATTAAAGCTGTACTACATCAAAGCAGTATTTTGCACAGAGGACTAGACTGGCTCAGGTAGATCTAGAGCTTTATGGTATTTTTCAGTCTAGTTTGCCTGGCATCTCCTTTCATTTGTAATTTGAGGCCTAAATAAACACACAGGAGGACCTTGTGTATAGTCAAATGCCGACCGCATCTGTCATAAATCACTAGGTGAACGGCTTCAGAACTGTCTGATGATCTGTGGGCGTGTGTGAGCAGGGAACGCCCAGCCAGTGCTGCAGTCTCTCACACTCACTGTATTGTAACACACACACACCAGCACTGTGGAGTCAGGCCCTCTCAGACACCTAAATACTGACCGTAGAATTTGAATGCTGGGATTCTAATTTTGTTTATGTGCAACTTGCGAACAAAATTCAGAGAGAACAAACAAGGCTACATTTTGATCAAGTCAGCAGGCAAGTGAGAGGCCACTTCTGTAAATCCTGTTGATGCACATTTGTTACTGTAAGCATTGAAGCTCCATGCTGGAGTGTTGATGTTGGGAAACATACTCGCAGTAGGTAATTTATCCCGTTACCACCACTAACTATACTTAGTTGGATGTAGTTCGTTCGCATATTTGCTTAGTGGGCTTGGGATGTTAAGATACTAATGAACCGCTGCGGCAGATCGCCGTCGCTCCTCTCTGCCTCATGCAGTCAGGCGCTACTGACACGCTTTGAGCTGAAGGGTCCGCCTGGTTGGCACTTGCCTGGGTGAGCAGGCCTCGTCTCCTTCCACTCTGCGTTTCCACAGCAGAGGCATGCTCCAGGGCCAAATCTCAGAGTCAATGCGAGAGTGAGGGTGAGGTGTCATGCTGCCGTTAAGAGTACTTCATCCATTCTGTATTCGTGTGGTTGTCAGGAAAGCCTGGCAAGTCAAACCAATGCCCCCCCTTTTCCCATAGCCGCCCCCCTCTCCCCCCTCCCCACTCCACCTTGGGAATTTCAAATGAGGGGCCGGGAAGATGGGCCAGGAGGACAGGCTGTCATCCATTCAGCAGTGAGCACTCCTCCTTCTCCAGTCAGTGTGACATGTTGACAGTCCAGGGATGTGGCTGTCGGAGTTATTTCGAAGCAGTTTGTTTCTACTTGAGAGGATAGCACAGAACTCTTAGGAGGCAATTTTTGACACTTGAGCCTAGCCCAAATTTTGAGCCCAGCAGAAGGCCCATGCCAAACTGCTATGTACTTGTGAACACACATTCCATGTAACACAGCGATGAGAGTGATGCTTAACTTCTATCCTCTTCCCAGCTGGCTAAAGTAAGCCATTCCCACAGCTGTAACACCCCCTCCCCCCTCCCCACTAGTTTATCTCCATATTCCAAATCTTTTAGAATGTCTCTGAACAGCTGGGTGAACATCTGGGAGGTGTGTGTGTGTGTGTGCGCGCTACTACTTAGCACAGATGAGAGGTGTGGCATAGGCAAGGCTGATCTCTGGGAGAATAAAGATGTCTCGGCTTTAAAAAGCCAAGCCCAATAATCACTCCACAGGCTTGAGGGTTTGGCATGTGCTGTAGTTTGTTTCGAGTGTTTGGCATGTGCTGTAGTTTGTTTCGAGTGTTTGGCATGTGCTGTAGTTTGTCTCGAGTGTTTGGCATGTGCTGTAGTTTTTCTTGCCCCTGCTGGTTCCACTTGCACTACTGCTCCAGTAGGTGCAGTCGTTAGACAAACCTTGGCAGTGAAGGTCTGGCTGTTTGTAGAAATGGAGATCTCTACAAAGAAATTAGATAGGTGACCATCTATAGATGGGTGACCAAACTGGTGCTGAACACTTCACCAAGAAATATTGGTTGGACATTTAACTGAACAGAAATGGAAATGATTTTCTCGATCAAGGCATGTTTCGGTAGTTTCCTCCCCAGGTCAGTGTTGTTTTTATTCCCTCGGGTTTTTCCCATGTAGACTGGCATATATACATGCCAATTTTTGTAATGGGGGAGGGGGTGGTTTTCTTATTTACTGATCCTGATTCATGGTGTCCTTCAAACGTACCTTGCCTAAATCCTATTAACTGTTGAAATGAATTGATGAGCACTGATCTCAAATTAGTGCAGAGCAAACTGCCTGAGCATCCTCTTGGAGTCAAAATCACAACTCTGTTAAGGGGTTAACTCAGGTAGTGGTGTGTGTGTGGTAGAACAATAGTCCTCAGCTGTGTGTGTGTGTGTGTGTGTGTGTGTGTGTGTGTGTGTGTGTGTGTGTGGTAGAACAATAGTCGTTGGCAGTGTGGCTGTGTGGAGGATTAAATTAGCAGCAGTTGTTTATCGTGTGTACCTCGTCCATCTGTCTGATTTTGAAGAGCCAGTGCTGTTTCTGTGATCAGACACTGCTTCACCAAACCCTCCCCACCAAAACTTACTGAGAATTTTTAGCTCCTTCAGAAACAATAAATGTGTAGTTTTGTTAATTAATCCTCTAGGAAATGTAGAAATGAGCATAAATGGGTTTTAAAATATCAAAGCTGCAATCATTCACTTGTCTATCTGTATTTGGGCTTTGTGTAAGCAAAAAAAGCCTTTGTAATTTTCTTTCATTGTAGTGAGTAAAAGAAACTTGCTGTTTATTTCAGAATGCTGAAACAGCTAAGCATCGTTGGAAACAGAAAACTGTCGTATAAGAGAGAATTCTAACCATTCTACACCATGAAAATGATGGCCAAGTAGGTTTTGTAATAATTGTGGAGGACAAGGAGACCCAAGTCTGACATTTTCAAAAGTTTCAGAAGTAAAAACGATCACATCCTAAATGAATGCCTCTGTTAGGCATTATAATTATTTAGCCAGCCATTTTAAATGGAAACGTGAGAGACACGCATGTGGAAACGGCAATTCGCACAGACATGCTAGCATGCGCACGCAAAACACACAAACACACACAAGTGCTGCAAAACCTTCCCATCTTCTTGCCACTTTGCCCAGCAGTGACTCAATCTGCCTAGTGGAACCTCCTCTGCCAAGAGGGCTTGACTTCTCTCTATGCAGATTAGCCATGTGCTAATTGCAGTTCCTTATTTAATTATTTTTTTGGAGGGAGTGTGTGGAAGCTCTTGTGTCAAATTGATTTACGAGAGGCTGAGTAGCAGAGGAGAGAGAGAATGTGACTGGTTCATTTTTAAAAGGTATAGAGCCTCGTGTGGTAATGCACTCGTGCAAGATTTGATCAAATTTGAGCACATCATGACGCATCTGGAGTAGGGAGGTTGTGTTCAGTACACCAAATATCGAATAAAGAGGTCAGACTCTTCACCTCATATAGCAGTACTTCTGAGTGGCTCTGTGATTTAAATGGAAAATATTACTTATATTTTTGTAATGCTTTTAGATGTATAGAGCCAATTCTGCCTTTAGATATTCCTGTTCTAAGGTTATACACATGCATCCAGATGTCCCTAATGAACCTGTTAAGATCATGCATGCTTTTATACAAGCAGGATTTTGTGCCTTTTGAAATCGCATCATTCCGTTATGGTGAGATGATGCTCTGAGGCTTTGACCTCAGCTTAGGATAAATGAAGAGCAGTTCTTTAGGGAGCAGAGGGCCGACTGTTTTGCTCCCTCCCCTCTCTGCCTTTGCCGAGGGGAAGCCCAAGGTGAACATATTTGTAAACAAAGTACTGCGTGGGTGAGATTTTTAGCAGCTGAGGTGGTTTTGTAGTAAATGTACTGTACATGTCAGTATTTTGGGCATAAGGAGCTGATACGTGGCTTTCAAAGGTCAATAATTCAGTGTATTTCTGAGCCGTTGAGACCTGAGCATTTATTTGATGCGGGTTCCCATATTCCTTAGCTACTTTAGCAGCCGAAATATTTACCACTATCTAATTGCTAGCATTATGTAACCAGTGTGAATCTAGCCCATTATACTGAACATGATATATGCACTCATTTAGTCTTATCTTTGTAAATAGACTATTGCAGTCAGCTGTACACACAGCAACATTAACATAGCTCTTGCATTTGTTAGCGGGAGGCACAGTAGTTAATTGATGGTGAGACACAGTTACATCATCTGGGTTTCGCTTTGGTGTGTGTTGAGGTCAAGGGTTCAGGAGAAGTGACTTCTGGGAGACCTGTAGGACTGATGCCTCTGTCTCCTACAGAAACTCCTTCCCCCTTTTCACCCCATTCACTCAACTCGGCCACTGTACTCATACAACTGCAAGTGCTCAAGTGCTCGTGGTCAAAACTGGACTGTAATCTGGGTGCAGCCATGCTAACCAACGGTATTATATTGGAGTATTTTAATACTTCAGTATGTCTGCTAAGTTGCTAAGAGAGCAGGAGTATCCTGCAGCCTGCCACTGTGATATTGCAGGCAGTTGTTTTTCTAGCTGGCAGACAGGATGAGTACATTGTGTAAGACAATTCTGTCTTAATATTCTGACCATGACTTAAGTTGAATAAGTGAACTCAACCAACAGAAATTTTTACTGAATGAATGAGTTTGTTCTGTGCAGGTTTACATTTTCAACACATTGCCAAATGGAGCCATTACTTATTTAGGGAAGAAAAATAGAAGGGAGAAGAAACAATCCAGGTGCGCGTGTGTGTGTGTGTGTGTGTGTGTGTGTGGGGGGGGGGGGGTGTGCACGTGTGTTCAGTCCAATCTTCTATTTTCAACACATCAGTTATATAAAACACAGTTACGTGGAAGAAACTGGGGATGTGAATGATGTACTCATATTCTGGTCAAGCATGTGGAATTTGTTTATTTGGTACATGTCCCAAATAACAGTAGGTCTTAAACATGTTTGCTTTTGGAAGAAATGGTATCTGTTGCAGTACATCCCAATCTTTTTTTAAAAAATTTATTTATTTTTTAAATGGTTTGCTTAAATAAACACAAACCTGATTGAAAGCCCAGGCTGCAGCGCCTATCAGCAGAACGTCTAATGACATACTGTGACTAGGCAATGAATTTCTTGGAGATTTAGCAAGATTGTCAAAGGCTTAAAGTACCGTCCCATGTGGCGTGTTTTTAAACTGGTGAGAAGCTTCAGATGAGTGGTAAGGCGCTGCTGTCACCTGGCATAGGTGAGAATCTAGTCTTTTGGATCCACCCCCACTAGAATGAATAGGAAATGTAGCCATGAATGATTAAAAAAAATTGTTTACACAGGATAAAACGGAGTGTAATCCCCTTTTAACTGTTGTTAATTCCACAAGGAAATCCTAACCTTTATTCAGTCAATCTTTTAGTTTAGAGTGAAATTTATTTGTCTTGTATATAAAAAAGGAAAATGAGACATGTAGCTCAGATGTGATGTGTATCATTTCTAAAGTACCAGGAAACATCCATGGTTCCACTCCATGTTCACCAAATCATCTAGCATGCAGGTCCTGGAGTACATCATGATTAGTTGTAGAATAGCAAATTTTTTCTCCAACTTTTAAATATGATAACACTAACACTTCTTGTCACTTTTTCCACTTAGCTGGTAGGTTATGAATCGAAACATTCCAGAAGTTACACTGACAACGCTAGACAACCGACCCCATTCTATGACGCACTTTGAATTGTCTGTTCTGTGGATTCTGCTTCTACATGCTTAACTGTTACCCTCTATCACCATTTACTGTTTTGAGCTAATCGGAGGCCAGTAGAACCACGACCATACCTTTTGTGCTGGAGAGAAGCTGGTTTAAGATCAGTGTGAAAGCCCAGCTCCTACGTCCAACCCAGACTCTGTGGGTGCGCACTTCTGTCATTCAAACAGTGCCAAGAGCTCTTTATTAAAGCTGCAGGAGGAGCAGCACTGGCTCCGGTTCAGAGAGAGAGAGAAAGACACACACACACACACACACATACACACACACGCGCAGCTGGGACCTGTTACACTCTCACAGACAGACTGCCCTGTGTCTCACCGCTATAAATAGCTCTGGTGGTCTTCTTCAAGGAATCAAGGGCTGGGGAGTATGTGGCTCTTTCTGGTGGAAGTTGAGAATGGGGTTGGAGTGGCACGATAATCGTGAGAAGCAATTAAGGTGGTGTAGTCATGCCTGTGTGGCTCGGGAGAGTTAAGTGTGAGTGTTAGTGCCACAGAGGAGTGAATAAAACATGAGTCTGAAAAGACACACACACTCTTGCACTTACAAATGGCTTCTATTACATACTGTGATGCCTTCTTTCTGTTAAATCAACCCTGCACAACTTAAAGCTTCCCTTACAACGAGTAAGTCCAAACCCTTTTAGGTGGGAAGGAGAAGAAATAAGGTGTATTCTGTGTATTTTCTTTTCTTTTCCCTCTGTGCCTCCCCCTCTTCTGTTCTCTTATGACGCTATAGGAAAACTCGATGTGTGAGTGAAGCTGGAGATGGAGATGCATCACTAGGTTCCCCATTAGATCTGCTCAACACTAAGGAGCATGTGTGTTTGTGTGGGCACGAAGATTAATATGCTAAATGCTCCTCAACTATAGTTCACTGTCCCTATCAGTCTCTAGTACTCCTGTGGTAGGTGATGAGGGACTGTAGCATGCTGATGAGAATCCTGATCATCTAAGATGTGTTGATAAATAGTTCATGTTAACTCAACTGATGTTTTGTTTGCTTTTTTGCTCTAGGCACCCTGGAGGTTTTTTTCTCTTCTTTTTATTTTATTTTAAAAACCTGTCCAATTCAGCCTAGTTGCTGAACTTTCATTAATTCACTGAGGCTTCACGTCATCTCTCTGTTTTGTTTGATTTTTGTGATCCGTGCCCAAGTTGGAAAGTTGTATTTTGGCTCATGTGTTGTAATTAATGCTGAACTGAGCTCCCAGGCAAGTGTTGATGTGAGGTTTACACACGCACCAGTCATCATTCTGGAAGTGCTCCGTCAAGTGTTTTTCGAACATGTGCCCAGCAGAATTGTTCAAAGTTTAAAGGCAGTGATGGTTCTCTCCCCCTTCCCTTCCACTCAGTCCCTCCTTCTCCAAATAGCTGTTAGCTGTTTGAGTATGGGGCTTTACAATCTAACAGGTTTCTTGATGTTTCTTGAAATACTTGATGCGCATCTTCAATTCTAAGGGCCAAATTCACAAACCCTTCTGCCAAATGTAACACATTAACAGCAGCTCATTCATAAATGTGTATAGTTTTTACTGTCTGTACAGTACCAGATAAGAGTTTGTAAACACCTACTCATTGCTGAAGGTGAATCTACAATTAATTGTTTCTGCATGTCTGTGTGTGTGAATGTGAGTGCCTGTGTGTGTGTTTTGAAAATCAGGTCATATATAGACCAACACCTTAACAAAGTTATATTTGGCTTAGAAAAAATAAGCAGTAATACCTTAGATTTAAATGTCTGTGTTACTGTTAAAAACATGCATTCAGTCAGGTGTGTCAACTTTTGACTGGTAATGTATGGGTGCTACAGCATTTTGACCACATTTGCATATGATATTAGCAATTCATAATTGAAAACTGCTTAAAAAAACACCCCCTGAGCCTATCCGATGGTAAAGGTTCCAGTATGAAGCCTACGTGGGTTGGATGATTTTTTTTTTCTCTAGCAATGTTTGTGCAGAATTTTGTTGAGGACTTGCATGTGTCGACCACTCACCCATTTAGCTAATTTGCAAATTTATTTTAAAGGGCCCGTACCCTACGTGTTCCTTTTAGATTTTTCTTTGATTTGTGTTGCTTTATGTTCTTAAAACAGTCATCATTCATTTTTACGAAGCCACTTACCTCCTTCTCATTATACCTTAGAACTGAACAGATGTTTTTGTTTAATTCTGTGGTATAATGTACCTTTAAGATGCGTATAAGATAAATGAGCTGTTCTGATTAGTTGCCTCTTATTATTTCTCATTCAAAAAGCAGAGCTGAAATGTGCCTATGTGGGCAGGACTGAACTGCTGTAGCCTGAATTGGCGGAGATATGTAAATAAGTTTATTATGACATCAGAGAAGCCGATTTCAAAACGGGCCGCGTTTGCATCTTAGATTCCATATATGGCTTTTCCGGACAGAAATGAGTGGTGTGTTTTGACACTTTAACAATATCAGCATATTACTTGCATTTCTCATTTCAATAAAGCAAGAGAACAGTCACTTTTCCTTAATGGGTGGCATTTAAAGGCATATTTTTGGTCTGTTTGGAGTGCGCATGATAAACTTTACAACTGTAACAGTACATGAAGAGAAAGGTGACTTGCTTGAGCAGGATCTCAGAATACCGCAAACTTTTGTCATAAGAAATGCAAATGTAGGTCTTATGGAGGAGGAAACTATAAACAGGCAGAGACTGTAGATGCAGTTTTGCTGTTCTGCCATGATTTAGCAGAAGTGCTGAAGATTTCAACCAAGATGTCGGCTCAACTGTGCATTTGGTGAAATGTTACGTGTTTAGGTAACTGGCATGTTTCAGTGTACCACTGGTCTAATCTCTGGGATTAGTCAGTTATCTTGCTGTGGGTCTTTTAATATATATGGCCTCATTTACATGTCAGTTTTGATTGGCTGTTACCTAGGGCCAGGTGAATATAGCCAGGTGTAATTTGACACCAGTGCACTAATTATCGCCATGGTAACTTTAGGAATTGGGATTAAATACAGTGTTGCACGTTTTAACTGCTGTAGTGCAGTTACCGTCAAATATTATTAATCTGACCACAAATCTGGAAACTATAAAATCTTTCTTATCGATCTTAATGTTATTTCTGGAAGTTTCACTTTGAGTTTCTTCCTTCAGATTTACAGAGTAGTTAAAAGCGAGGGAGACAAGGCAGAATGACATGGCTGAACTACTAATGTGACCCCATGTAATGTCCATTTTTGTTCATTTGAGATTTTATAATTGGTGGAACTGCCACTCGCTATAATAGAAAATGCTACGTTGACATGTCGGTAATTTTATTCCACTGCTATTGTACATGACGCTTTTCTTTTTATTTCCCCTGTCAGCCTCCGAGCCCAATGGACCAGGTGGGCAAGATCCGGGGCCAGCATTATGGAGCAGGAAACCCCTACTCCCAGCCTCAAGGGCCTCCTCCAGCGGCCCAGCAAGGCCCTCCATATGCCGGGCAGGGCTATGGCCCACCAGGGCCGCAGAGGTACTCCATGGGCATGCAAGGGCGCAACCCTGGAGCAATGGGAGCCATGCAGTATGGACAGCAGGTGAGTTCTGCTTTATAGGTGCTTATTTTACGAACTTGACATGTTATGAGCTGTGTGCCGTCTCTCACCGTGATGTTCGTTTAAGACTGCAGCTACTCTGGTGTAGACAGACAAAAATGCAGATGTGTGCACAGGTGCTCAGCTGGCCTTTCTATGCTTCCTTTCCCCCTGCCATCAAATGTACATCCTATTCATGTTTGGAAGTATTGGCAAATGTTACAATAGCAGTTTAATAAATACGTTTTAAGAAATATATACTTTGGGCTGTTTAGATCATATATACATGCATCCAAACATATAGAAATTGGTTTGGCTCTATGAGTACAAATAATTTCCCTTTAAATCATATCGATTCATTCAAACATGCAAAAGCTCATCCAGTGAAGACAATAAACAAACTGTTATGTGAATTGCTGCATTGTTTTATGCAACTTAAATTCCATCTATTGACCTAATAAGAAAATGGTAAAGGCAACCACTTACAAGTAAAATGTGCAACATTTAAGCATAGCTTTAGCCAGTAATGGTAATCGGCACGATGACTTGCACTGCCATGAATAAAGAAAGGAAAGTGAGGCACAGCTTGTGTTTGAGTTCTGTGAGCCCCACAACGAATGACAGGTCTCCAAACACCATGGCGAACCCAGATGGAGTTCTCGCATTTGACGCTGAGGACCACGACGGAGGCGAATATGAAAGCTGCATTTAAAAAAAAAAAAAAGTGCCGTTACAGAGTTGTCAGCAAGTGCTGCGTCAGTCCTTACGTCCTCGAGGATCAAGGTTTCATGTGGAAGAGGGAGAAGAAATGCTAATACAAACGTATGGTTTAAGCTCATACATCATTTAGTCAGCAAACCCGGAATGTTTCACATAAGAGAATAATTTAGCTAGCTTACAGGCATGTGGACGTGCAAAACGGTATAATGGCTAACAAAGGCAGTAGTGGCTTACAAGTAACTATAAACTTGCATTTAATTGTACGAGTTCTAAGCACAACGGTGGATAGCAGTGTGTTCGAAACATAGGTGTATCTTCTCCTCATGTTTTTCTAAAGCCAACGTGGCCTGTTGAAGTATGATGTGCATAGGCAGTGCTACCAGCAAACTAATCCACCCGGTAGAGTTTAACATCAGTCCCCTGGAAAACGATCAACCGTCAGTAGTAGCTGGTGATTTAGAACTGCAAGAGGCACTGCTGTTTTTCCCCCAGAAATGTTAATACTGTTGGTGATGTTTTGTATGTTACAGTGTCTGTTGGGGCACATGCCCTGATCCAAAATGGGATTAAAAAGAAAAGGCTCCCTCTGGCTCATTTGACTTATTTAACTTTGGGTCTAGAAAACAAGGCCTTGTTGCACATGGTATCTTTTTCCATCTTTGTACGAAATGGTGGCTTTTGTAGTAAAGCCAGTTGTCATTCTTTGGCGTTCAAATGTGCGTGGGTGAGGAGAGGAGAGGAGAGGAGAGGCCGCCGGACCTTCCTGGAGTCGCTGTGGTGCGTGTAGTACGTGGTGTCCTCTTGTACCCTTGTGAAGACAGCATGGGGACAGAGACACCAGACTCTAAATGGACGCTTCAGCTTGTTTTCGTTTACTGAAACAATAAAAGGGCATAAAAGCGCCAAACTTGTCACCACCAGACTTTTGAATTTTGCTATAGGTTTTCTCTCCAGCAAGGTGGGTTTGTGTGGTCTGGTGTTTGTGGTGTTTGTGGTGTTTGTGGTTGGGGGGGTGGGGGTGGGACTTGTCGACCATGTTTGGTTCAAGTATTTAAGAAGAAGCTAAAACAGCAGAGAAGCTGTTAATTTAAAAGTGAAAAGACGTGCAAGTATATGATGTGCATTAGTTTAACTGAGGTTAGTAGGTCTATGTGTGGTATAATGTTGCGCTGTTGGTTCTGTCTTCTTTCTGTCGTTGTAGATGGGTTATGGACAGCATGGCCCAGGAGGTTATGGACAGAGTCAGGGTTCCTACTATGGCCAACAGGGCCCTCCTCCCCACGCCGGGCCCCAGCAGTCATCCTACCCCCAGCAGCACCCCAGCGGCCCCGGCTCACAGCATCCATACTCGCAACCGCCCACTGGTCCACCCCATGCTCAGGGAGGCCCCCCTTACGCCCAGTCTCAGGGACCTTCCCAAGGTCCTGTTCAGGGCCAGCCTCCATACTCCCAGTCAACGCATTCTCAGGCTGGCCAGCCACCGTACCCCCAGTCCCAGGCTCAGCCCCAGCCGCAGGGCCCACCCCAGACCGCCCAGGGCCCCCAGCCGCAGCCGGGATACCCCCAGCCCCCGTCCGGTCCGGGGCAGCCCACCCAACAGCAGCCTTCATCCCAACAGCCACCGCAGCCAGCCAGCACCGTCCCACCGCAGCAGCAGCAGGGCCAGCAGCCCGCGGGACACGGGCCGGCGCAGCAGGGCCAGCAGCCCGCGGGACACGGGCCTGCTCAGCAGGTCCAGCAGCCCGCGGGACATGGGCCGGCGCAGGGCCAGGCCTCGCCCTACCCACAGACCCCACCGCTGCAGACGCAGCAGCAGCAGTCACCCTTCCAGCGCTTCCCGCCTCCCCCACAGGTAATGAGCTGCAGTGTGGTTCAGAGATCAGGGGGCCAAGGTAGATCACAGAGCTTTCAATATCATGGATATCAAGCGGTTATAATTAAAAAGGAATCGCTGGTGCGAGCTGAAGGGAAGTGTCGAGTTGAATCATCACAAAGGGGATAAAAATCATATATTCTGGGTGCTGGACCATGCTGTTGAATGTGTGTGTGAGAGTGTGTGCACTGATGGTGCTTTTACTTGCCAAATAAACAGGATGTTTACTTTTTGGTCCCAGACTTCCACTGCTGACTAAAGGTCAAAAGAAGAACTGTGGCAACAGAGCCATTGCATGAAAAATTCAGAGCCCATCACATTTTGACTGAGACCTAAACCAGTGTTTTTAGTGACTTAAAGCAAAATGTGTAATGCATGCACAAGTGATTAAAACATTCATCTTTGGGGCTTTTGCTGTTATAATATTGTCTCCAGTTCTGTTTTTCCTTTGAAACTCTCCACTCACTTATATCTCTATTTAACCCCCACCCCCCAACCCCACCCCCAACCCTCCATATCTTTGTT